>OY728150.1:1382816999-1383416999 GCA_963277665.1 Viscum album
TTTGAATCGCTCAACGGCCGCATGAAACACCATTATCCCATATGCCTCTTCTTAGTATCCGATCTCAAATAAACTATATATATAATACTTTATCCATGATTCATCCCTAAATCTATCCTAGATCACAGATTCTTTTGTCTCTTAAGAAATTAGTTCGAATCCGAGTGTCTGACTAGGCTTAGTCATATCCGACAATGTCAAATCCCCCATGGACCAATGATGAAAAACACAAAGAAATTGAGTGGGAAAAGCCAAAAATAGAGGTTTATAGATCATTACTAAGTTTTATATGAAAACTATCATGAACTGGGATATACTAGGTTTCAAACAAAAGAATAACTAATTAAATTTAAATTCAGGGGCACATGGAAAGGACATAATTGGTGCAAATCAAAAATAAGAAGCTTATATTGTTGAAAAAATTAATCAAATTAGGTGAAAACAACAAATTTAGAGTCATTGGATCATTTTTCATTGAAGAAAATTCTATCCAATGATTAAAGGATCTTGTTTCCTTCAACACGCCCCATTCTTCCCCAACCCTAAGTCTCATAATTTTATGATTAAATTTACCAATGGAGGAAGATGAACACTGTGTAACCCTCCGAAGGCTTATGTAGACATCCCTTGGCGATTATCCATACTATTGGATTTAAAAAACTATATTAGGTTAATTTATTTGAAATAAATAAATTTAATTATTTATTTTAACTAAACACAGCCACCGACAATCCTTATTTCTTAATTCCATAGAATAACCTATTTTAGGCCACACATAGTGTAGACATCACATTCCAGACTCAATAATTGTCTTAGATTTTTAATCCATGATTTTGTTTAAGATTTATCCCATTTTATTTATGAAACTACACAAAGGTAATATAAAAAATATTTAATATTTCTATAATATTAATTATGGGAACACCTGGCCTTAGAATAATACATCATCTGAGAGACTGACTTCAAATATATGTATATATATATATATATATAATTTTCAATGTCTTACAAGGGAAACAATATTCCACTACAGATGATTCCCAACCCACTATGGTTTGATGGATCAGTTCATAATCATGAAATATGAAATATTTTCTATATTTATTATTTTTATAAAAATAATTTCGACACACCTTGCCTTAGAATACTACATTTTCTCAGCACCTGAATTCAAATATATATATATATATATATATATATATATATATATAAATGATTCAATGTATTACAAGAGAAAAACTATACCCCTATAGATGATTCCCAACCCACTCTGGTTTGATAGATCAGTTGTTAACCTACAAATATGAAATAGTTTCTATACCTATGATGGTACAACAATTTTATGATGTGAACTTATGGTTCATGATTGATTTTTAATGATTTTTCACTCTTATTATTCATGTATTTTGAAATGATAATTATTTATTCTATGACACATGTTTAAGATCTATGACATATTGTGTATAAAAGTTTCAAGAAGTTTTCATGATCATACATCCTTATTCTTATCTTATTCATCCATATTATCATTGATTGATATCTCCCAGGTTTACCCTTATTGAAAATTTGAACTCACCCTTTCTTATGATTCCATTCCCTAGGTTATAATGAAAGGTTTATGTAGTGTTTCTTGAGAAGGTTAAAAAGTGGGAAGAACAATATGGGAGATGATGAAAAATGTATCAAAATAATATGATTATATATGTAGTCTCCCAAGACACTTATCCAACATGATTCTTCCTTGGATAATTATGTTATATGTGGAATATTCCTATAAAATGATTTAATTTTTATGTAAAAAAATCCCAAGACTTTAATGTTGGCATGAAAATGGGTTAATTAATCTTTTTAGGGTATGATTATAGAACCTTTATGAAAACCACTAAGGATAAGTATATGTATAGGATAACATCCTAATGTTTTGGTAATGACCACCTACACCCAAGGTTAAATAAAATATTCCACAGATTGAGAACAAAGATTCATGATTTATACAACATATACATGATTTTTAATGATTAATCAGTCGGATCAAATATTTCTAACGATCATGAAACCCATTTTAGTTTTACTAAGGCATTGAAGATAGAATGATGAATTTGATGTGGTAGTAGGTATGATCAAATACTGAATTAAACTATTCAATATTAGTTATATGAATTCATATATATCAAAATAATTCTCAAGGAATGTTAATTAATATCCCCAATGATGGGATATTGATTTAGCATGGAAAAATTCTAAAGTATGATGGATGCTTCTCAAGAATATAATTCCTCTTAAACTCAAGTTTTTAGAAAATTAGACCCTGTAAATATTTCGATTCTCCATTTAGTTGAATTTAGTGTAATTATAGTCATGGATTGGATTTTTAAATATGGATCCCATATTAATTTTTGAGAAAGGTAAGTCACATTTCATATTCTTAATGAACCTATGATCATTTATCTATAAAAGTATAAATATGAACTTACAGTATAAATTAATTTTATCTCATGGGTTTTAATTCTTATCCATTAAGAGTACATATCTAAAATGGTTTGGGAGAATATCAACATTGAGTATATGCATGTTGTATGGGATTTGGTTAATGTATTTATAGAAGAATTTCATATTCTGACTCTAAATCTTTAAGTTGATTTTTTAAAATAACTTATACCTGGTGCTCCACTATTTTAAATAATCCTTATAGAATAACCCAAATTGAGTTATAGGAGTTAAATAATTAACTATAGTAGAATCTTTATAAGGTATTCATATTCCCTAATGAATCACCATAGGGAAAACCTGCCCTATTTTTTAAGAAGAAAGATGGGTTAATGTGTTTTTTCTTTGATTATTAGTAACTTAACAAAATCACTATTGAGAAAAACTATCTTCTACCATATACTGATGACTTAATTGACCATGTATGGGGAGATAAATACTCTTCAATGATTGATCTTTATTACAGATATCATCGATTAAGGGTTTTGAAGAAGAATATTCCTAATATAGCCTTATGTATGAGGTATGAGCATTATGAATTTAGAGTGATTACATTTGGACATAATAATTCCCTAACTATTATCATTGTTTTTTTGAATATAAAATATAGATATTAAATTTATAATTTTTTTGTATTTACAAATCATGTTATTATATATCCATATAACAATGAAGAGAATGAAGATCATTTGATAATTATGCTGAAGACCCTGAGAAATAGTAAGACCTATTAAAAATTGACAATGCATGAATTTTGTCTTAAAAAACAATCATTATTGTTTTATATAATATACTATGAGTGTATATTAATAGATCCTTCAAAGATAGAAGTTATTGAATATTGGCATAAATGAATCATGATAATCAAAATTTGTAATTTTCATTGGACGGATGGATATTACCAATGCTTTGTGAGAAATTTATCATGACTATCTAATCCACTCACAATGTTTACTTAGAAGGTGGTTATGTTATTGTGGATAGATCAATGTATATAAAATTTCTAGGATCTAAAAAGAAGACTGGTCAGTGAACCTATACTCACATTACCATAGAATGGAGAAGGGTTTGTGATATTTAGTGATTCATTGAAGAAAGAACTAAAATACATCCTCATGCATATTGATATGGTGGTAGAATACAATTCATGTCAATTGAAAACACATGGGAAAAACTACCCACCTTATGATTTAGATATGGAACTGATAATATTTTCATTAATGATATAGAGGTATTAGAATTATGTAGAATGATGTGATATATATGTCGATCATAAAATTATGAGTTATATTTTCACATAGACAGATTTGAATACACACCAGAGAAGATGGTCAAAGCGAATTAAGGACAATGGATACTCAATATATTACCACCCTTGGAAATATACCAAGGTGGAAGATGATATGAGTCAAAAGTACCATGCTAGAATATTTATGACGACGATAGGAAAAGATCTAATATTTCTAGATTTACAAAGGATGGATCTAGATTTTTTGAAAGACGGAGTGAAATTTTATCTATCTCAAATCAGTGTCCAATAATATATCCATGTGAAGATTAAAGAGGCATATAAAAAAGAAGTGAAGCTACAGAAGATGGTTACAAAGGTTTCTGAGTTAAACCTTGATTATGATGAAATTACAAGGTTCATGGACTATGTTTGTTTACCTTGAATTCCAAACTTGAAGAAGTAGAAATTGTATGAATCTCATAGTTCATCATTCTCTATTGATCACAGAAGTATGAAGATGAATAGGGATCTGAAAGATTATTTTTGGTGGGACAACAAGAAAAAATTTATTAGAGATTATGTATCTCAAGGATTAATATGTAAGTAATTTAAGGATGAGAGACAAAAGTCAAAGGGGATGTTACAACCATTAAACATACATTAATTATCATGGGAAAACAATACTTTTTATTTATTTATTGGACTCCCCAAATCATATAATGGGAATATTGTTGTTTGGGTTATAGTAAAAATCTTTTAGAAGGAAAAAACACTTCATTACCACAGTAAATACTTCTCTCATGATCAAATTTATTGGATATCCATTAATCATGTGGAAAGGTTTTATAGAGAACCACATTATATTGTATTTGATCTGGACACGAGGTTTAATACAATGTTCAAGAGAAGTATTAAGGAGGACCCAGATAAATAGTTATGTTTCAACCCTCATAATCATCCTTAAAATTATGGACAAATTAATAGAACCAATCAGACCCTAGAGTATATGTTTATATCTTGACTTATGTATTTAAAAGGTGGTCCAAATCAAAACATTCATCAAGAAAAGTTTTCTTAAAAAAACATATTTCACTCAAGAATCACTATGGATCCATATGAACCCCTCTATAGAACGAAATGTAGAAATAATTTTTTTAGGGATATGGTTGAAGAATGAATACCATTAGGAATTGTTCAACATGAGGAAATGATAGAGAATATTAGATCTATTCATGATTATATCAAGGCATCTCAGTGTTGATATAAAATTTATAGCTGATAATTGTCAATGAGATATGGAGTTGAATACTTGTGAGAAGGAATTTCCAAAAAAATTCCCAAGGAATAAATTTTTAATATTCATAAATAAATGAATTCTGATCTATATGTATTTTCCCCTTCTATATTTTTGATTAAATATTTCCATTATCTTATATCTTGGCACTTCCATAAAATATAACACAATTTCTTGAGGTGTTCCATGTATCTATCCTAAGGAAGTAAAAAAATAACAATTCACATGTATTATACTTAGATGCCATACCATTACAACGATAACTATCTTATGTGAAAAAACAAGATGAGATTTTGGATTTTAGAGAGAAATTTCAATGAAATAAGTCCACTCATCTTGTCAAAGTTTTGTGGTGAACCCATAAATTAGAGGAAGTGACTTGGGAATCTGAAGATGTAATAAAATATGGATATCCTTATCTATTTGTATCAGATTGAATTAATTTTGAGGGAACATTTATTTTTACCAGGGGGATAATGTAACACCCTGAGATTTTAATATATATATTTCCTTTAAAAAACATTTTTAATAGCGCACAATAAATGAAAAAACTTCTCTAAATGAACCATAATATAATATAACATAATAACCTAGCTGTTATATTAGTGTGTATGAATATGAATTAATAAATTATAAAAAATTTGCCTATAAAATAATTCATTGGTTATCAATAGTTTATAAATGATAATAAAAATCATTCAAAAGTAAAAGTGTTGTTTTTTCTAAAAAACTTTTTTTAGGCTTGCATTGTGTTTTCATATTAATTAATTTAATTGACAGCAATTAGTGAATTATTTTATTAAAATTTATATATTATATATTCAATCAATTTCTTCAACATTAATATTATATTTATTTAAACATGGGATATGAGTAAATCTATTTTTTTCTTAAAAATGTAATTTTTTTAAAATGGCTTTTATCGCATTTTCAATTGTATTTTAAATTGAAATAATTCCACTTAAAGAAAATGAATCCTAAAAAATAGATTCAATATTTTGAATTATGTAGATCATATTTGATAAATTGGTCTCTTTTATTTTTGTTCATATGAATATTAATCATATTGAATTTTTCGTCAGGCCAATGAGGGTAAAACATGTAAAATAAGGTTAAAACAATGGGATGAAGTTTTAAAATTTATCTAAAACATTCAATTATCATAATTTATGAGTCTATTTAAACTATTAACATCCAATTATAGAATATATTATCACTTTATTCCATATTTCTATGATTATGACATATATATTAATTTACAAATTGAATAAATATAAAATGTCACCCTCTTTACTTTAATATCTCTAAAATTGTTACATAAGGATACAAAGAAGTTAAATTCATGTATAAATATTTTTATTAAATATAAATTATTTATTTCCATGATGGTAATTTATTTATTATTTTTTCTGATTAAATAATTACATTAAATTCTTACACAATACTGACACAATATTACTTCAATTAATAGAAAAATAAAAAAATGATTTTAAAAATATTAAAGGTAAAATAATTAGAGTGATATATTTTTTTAAAATAATTTTTAGATAAATATAAAAAATTATTGATTTTTAAAATCCATATATTCTGTTTCCATTTATTGGTGTCATTAAAGTCTAATTTAATTAAAAGTTCCATAATTGAAATTAAATATATTTTATAAAAAATAACATTTTATTAAATTTTTTAAAGTCCCTAAAAATATTTAAATAGTTCAATTTACTGTAATATGGTTTAATATATTCTCCATGGTCTATTTATGATTCACTTTTCCATTTATGGTAAAAATTTTAACCACGTAAGTCTGAAATAGTTGTTACCGTGTTTATGGTAAAAAATGATTAATAAAGGGGTTATTAAACAAGATAGGGTTTAAAATGACACCAAAAACAAATATAAATTACCTTTAATAATATTATATAGACCCTAAATGTTTTTTATTAAATTAATTTTCATTTTAATATCATTTACATTTAGAATGACTTTATTATATTTTAATCTTTTATGAAATTCCATGTGTGTCCTCTCCCTCCTTTATAAAAGGACACCCATTGTTTATTTTATTTACATCACTTTGAGCTTTATATATTGAAAAAAACCCTTCCAATTTATCTTATAAACTTCCTTATCCATGAAATATATTTTATTTTATTCCTAAAATAAAATTTCAATGGTCGTTAAAAAAGGATCTAAAGGAGGATACTTGAAAGAGAGGTAATCATCTTACCCGACCACTTTAAATTTCATTCTTCTTATACTTCATATAATTATTTGGTATTCATCATAAAATAGAATCTTAAGTATCTTAATATATACTAAAATTTTATTATGATTATGATAATAACATTATCCACCCTATTTCCCATTAAATTGGAAGTGAAATTATCACACATGTATACATATGACTTACCATCTCTCTGTACTGATATAATTCATTTTCCATCACTAAATTTCATGGATGGTTATTATGATGGTTTTAAATATTATATGTGAAATATATGAAATATTAATACATATAAAATAATAATAACACATATACCTTTAAACCTTCCAATCCATTGGAAAGTGAAAATGTCTCTCATGCGTATGTATAGACTACCACCTCCTCACAACAATGTGATTTATTTTTTTGTTTATGTTTTTATTGGATGGTAATAATAATTTATTTAATGAATAAACATTATTTATATGATATAATAATGGTTTTTTAATGTTTAATTTTTATTTCCATTGTTGCATCTATCGAAGAGTTAAAACAATTTTCAGGCATATGTAGGCCTACCATCACCATGAATAGTGGGATTCAATTTTCTATATCAACCAATTATATGTAACATTGTCTCTATATATATTTCTATATATAATTATTATATATGATATTGATATTATGATTAATATTATATTTATTATGGAACTGTGGTCAAAGAAAAATGACCAAGACATCCAAACTAAAATAAGCATAAAAAATGAAGTAATTACCATCTAGAAAACTTATTTTAATATCAAATTATCAATAAAATATTGAAGATATTCTAAAGTCAATCCTAAATGGTATGATGGATATGAATATGGTTTTTAATACCTATTTAAACCTATTATAGGGTGTGTCAAAAGAATTTTTTAACATTGGTATAATATATTGGTTATCCCTATGTAGTGTCCTGAAGATGTGAGAAAAAATGAATTGTCTCTTTTTTATTTTAATTTTTTTTAAAAATTATTTAGGGTTTGATTGGAAAAATTTTGAACATGAAAAGATGACTAAATTATTGGTTTGAAATATATTTATGATGTATAATGACCCAATCACTCTCGGCTGGACCAAATTCATTAATATCATAGTTTTTAATTTTTATAAATTATTCTTCAACTAAATTGAAAGAGATAGATTAATCAACTTATTAATTTATCTCCCTTGGTCCGATGATTATGGTGATAATATTATATTTTTAAACACCAGGTTAGACTACCCTCCTTCTTAAGTGTGCGGTGTTATAGTAGTTCCTCTAAATTAATTGTTTCAATCCATGACCAGGTAATGTTGTTCCATAATTAACTAATTGTTACAACTTAAAATTCCTAAAACATGATCAAATAAATGAGAACTTAATACCTAACCCTAATTTCTCCCATTATATATATAAAATAATTGGGTATGGATAGTGAAATGGATCCATTTCTGGGGAAATTAAAAATGACATAATCAAAATCTAACTCAATCTCATTTAGAATTTAAAATTATTAATAAATAATAAATAATAAAGAAGAATAATGAAATGGTTAAATAATTTAAAGAAAAAAAGTCAAGAATCACAAGATGGTCCAAACATCCAATTATCAATCAATTGTAAGAACTACTGCTCAATGGATGAAGTAATTGAGTTGATGTGGGAGAAAAATTCATAAAAATATAATAAAATAAATGAAAAGAAAAAGATGGAAATAAATCTGCCACATGCCATAATCCAAAGCTTCCACTTATTGAGTGACCCCATTTACAACATCTCATGGAATATTTTTTATATGCATTTATTATTCCTAGAATTCCATAAATATAGTGATAAATTATTTTGGCTCAATAAGGGGGGTTCATCGTGGGTCCAATTCATAAAATAGGTCACCCTATAATATTTTCCTCAAACCTTGTTGATTGAATATCTGTCAGAGAATTGCACATTGTGAATAGAATTCACGATGTGTAATCCACGTGGATGAGGTTTTTTAATGATATGTTTCAAAATTTGAAAAGTCATACAGTAATCCTTCAAGGTTCAAATCACGAATGATATTCATGATGTGATTTAGTGATATCTAGTTGGGTTTCCTTGTTTTATACTAATTTATCACTTTGATGCCTTTGATATGGTCCTTGACCGATCACATGTTACAGGATGTCATCTTCAGGTTGAATTCATCACATAAAATATTTTTTTCAAAAAAAATATTTTCCATCTTCCATCGTCAATATTCCAGAGATGTTTTAAGCATTTTTTCATCATGACATGAAGTGTCTTCAACCTACATAGTAATTTAATTTTGTTTGTTTTTCAAAAAATTTGTAGCAACCAACAATAAATCATACAAAAAATTAAATACTATAATGAATAATAATTTAACCCGAGTTAAAAAAAATTATTTTAAAATAAGCATGATAATATTTCTATGTTAAATACATGTATGATAGATCTATATTTATTATATTTAATGTTTGGATGAATATGAAGAAAATGATACTTCTGTTAAGGGATTTATGTTTCAGTATGATTTAAATTAAGAGTGTTTATATATTAATTTTAATTGAGATAATTATTTGATTATTATATGGAAAATACATTTTTTTCTTCTCTTATAGTTATTTATAGAGATAAAATGTTTCCTTTTATTTTTCTCTCTTTAATATCTCAAAAGTACGAAATTTTGTTTTTTAATTAAAACTAATTTTTTTAACAATTTGGTCGAAAATACCTTTTCTTCCTTATCCATGTTATAATTTTTTTTAATATTCTACTATAATAATTTAAAAGTAATTTGTTCCAATATTGACATTTAAAAATATTCTTCAAAAGTAATAATCCTGTTATCTTTTGAATGATGCACTTTTCACTTTTTATAAAAGTGTTAAATAAATGTTTTATTTTAACTTATATGAATGAAATTTAATTTCATGCCAATATGACTGCTCATTGATTTGATGATTCATTTATATTATTCTAAGGAGATTATCAAGAAAAATATTATCCTTAATAATTGATAAATTATTATATTTAAATAATATATTTGAATGTGAGAAGATAATTTTACTCAAGAAATATTCTACTGATTCTTAAAATAATTTTCAACTATGATAACATCCTTGGATGTTAATTAATTTCTATTAGGTATATTTTCAAATAAAACCTTATTTGTTATTTATATGTATGATTTAGGATTATCTTGATGATATGTCTATAAAACCAATTTATTTCCCATAGGTAATGATATACTTAAATTTGTAAATTTTTATGAAACCCTTTTTCTTTATATGGGTTATGATATGATGATATGATGAATGTTTTATGATCTTGTGGAACAAACATTTACAACATTAATTAGGTGATGTGTGGGAATTTAATTATATATACCTCCAATTTATTGGGTAATTTTTTATATCCCAAGATATAATTATGGTAAACTAGCCGGTGTGATTGATTCACTATGGAAAACTAGTTGGTGTGCATGATCCACTATGAGAAACAGGTGATGATTTTTGATCCACTGTGATTAGATGGTATGAATACTTATCCTTCATATATGAGATTTTTTCTTTACTTATTATGGTACCACAGTTTTATGAAATGAACTTATGTTTTATGATGGATTTATGAAGATTTATCACTGTTATGATTTATTTCTTTTGAAATGACCATGATTAATGCCATGAATCATGTTTATGATCTTTTATAGATTGGATGTTAACTTTATAAGTTATTATCATTATATCATACCCGTATTTGTATTTATGATTTCATATTATCATTGATTGATATCTTCCATTTTACCCTTACTGAGAAATTCAACTCACCCTTTATTATGTTTTATTTTCTCAGATTTTGATTAAAGGATTATGTTGGGTATTTCAGTAAGGGTAAAATGTGGGAAGAACATTATGGGAGATAATGAAAAAGGTATCTAAATAATATTTTTAGGTATCTAGTCTTTGAAGACCCTAAACTCTCATGGATCATGCAGGGATTATTTTGTTATATATGAAATATTCCTCTTAAATGATGTAATATTTATCATTAAAAAGCCATATCCTTTATAGTAACTTCTTTTGTTCCATATTATAAATCTTTTAGTGTCTTGTATTTGATTTGGGAGTAGCCAAAATTCACACTTCCATCCAATAATAGAATACCCAAATGGTCTTCATTAACTTCTATAGAATTTAGTGGGATGGCCAATAGGCTAAAGTCTAGGTCTCTTAAATAATGTGTGACTTTTATAATTCCTGGAAAATAGAGTATCATTACTAAGACATTAATATACATTTAATCGTGTTATTAATTTTTATACAGAATTTTGGGTGAATTGGGTCTACAAGTAAGAGTGAATATTTGAGTTTTTATGATAAGATCACTAGATTCTCTTTAATGGCTATTTTGAAACCTAAGAATAAGGCTAGTAATATTCAATCATTCATAACCAAGCTTCATTTCAAGAATTTTTTATATGAAAAATATTCTAAATATATTATATCAATTTTATAGAGAATGAATATTTCTATTTTTATCAACTAATCTACACAAAAAATATCTATCAAGAAATCCACCCTTAACAATTCTATATTTATCATTTTTATGTAAAATGTGAAACTAGGGAACATGAAAGTCTCTAGGAGGGTCCATAAAAATTTAAACTAACATTTCTAACATGTGGGATACCACCGCATACCACCACCATAAAAACCTTACCAAGAGGAAATTATGACACTTAGAATCACCATCACCATGACGAGAGTTATTTCTACCTAGACTAATCATGACAAGGTCTATATGCACCAACATGATAGTTTTTATAATGTAAAGATACAATTTAAATAAATAATGGTTTTTAATTAAAATAAAAAACGAAATATGATAAAAATAATAATATAGTAAGCATAATAAGAGAACCATAAGTAATCTTTATGGTACTAGGGTTAGCGAGGTCCTAGGATCCTTGTACTCTCAGTGAACACATCTCTTAGAAGCGAATCTCCTACCAAAACTACCAATCCCTATCACATAAATGTTTAGTTAGTGTTGTTACGTAATCCTATTTGGGAGATTGGGTTGTGTCCTTGATGACTAGCCTAATGTACTAGACATAGTCTACCCACCTAGATACCTAAGAATCCCTTGTGATCAATTTCATTCCCTATATAAAATGATATTAATATTATTCAATTATAATTCCAAAAATAGAAACACACATTAAAAACAACCATTTACAATGGTAAAATAATCATTAAACCCTCATGCACACCAAAACCCTTGGAATACATGTTTTTCACCACCCATAGGATTTATAAAACCCAAATGGGAACCTAGTAAAGCATACAAAAATCATCAAAAATTGTCCAAGAATAGAACCATTAACCTATTTCTTATAAATCATTGAAAATTGACTGAAAACCACAACCACTAAGGAGAGACCCAATAAAGGAAAGAACAAAAAAACATAAATATTAAACCCAAATAAAGAAGATTTGAACCCAACCTATGTCAAAACCCATGATGGATACATAAAACATAAAAATAAGAGAGAAGTGACCAAGAAGAAGAAAGAAAAGAGAAATGGAGGAACTTACTTGATGGATTCTTGAAGATCCAAGGCCAAATTACTCAAGAAATGGAGCCCAAGAAAGAGGTATAGAATGGGGGGTGCCTGGGAATGGGGAGTCTGAATGGGGAGATTTAGGGATTATTTGGGGTTAAAATCAGGGAGGGTAACCCTATAATTTCATGATTTGTAAAGATCAATAAGGCTATACAGTCTAGACGCACAGTCTTCCAGACCGTGTGCCAACTGCATGACACCTCTATATAAGAGGAAAGATGGTCTCATAGTTTTCTTGTAGGGGGAGTATTCCTATTCACCTTGGCATGAAACATAGACAATTCAAATATCCTAGTTAGACAGTTAAACCAGTATGGCCACACACCCATGCACTGGGCCATGCAGCCTGGATAGTGCCACTGTCTAGGGTGCATGGTTCCCACTAGGCTAGTTCATGGTTTCTATTATCCGTACACCAACTGTGTTCCCCCTTATATCTAGCCTAAAAACTACCAATTTTATTAAAAACTCATGTTAAATCCATGTAATAATGTTAATACCAAAAATAAAAGATAAAATACCTCAAAATAACACTACATATGTGACAATTCTCTCCACCATGATAACTTTCTACTCTTGGAAAGTCAAACTAAATTCTGATCAGAGAATAAATGTGGATGCTGATATTAATCCTAAGAATTTTTCTACCATATCTCATGTTAATCATTTAAATGTATCCAAAGGACCCAAACCAATGACATGGATTGCACCCAAAACACTTTATCTTGAGAATCCACAATCAACATTGGTCTCTCAAACAAAGAAAAATCAAATTTCGGATCCAACTCTTTCCAATTCATTATATGAGAAAGGTCTAGGTTATACTTATTTAAATGTGATATATAGAACATGTCGTGTATTAATGTAAATTGGGTTAATAAATCTAACTGGTATTACACCATACTAATTATTTTAGTAATCTCAAAAGGTATGACATACCTTGGTGATATATTCCATTACTTACCATGATGATGATGACCCAAGAGAGGTTCCACCTTTAGAAACACCCAATAACCTAATAATAATGTCAATTATTGGAGTTTCTAATTATCATAATAATTATGGAGGCTCTTCACTTTCGAAACCATTTCCTAATCAATATAACTTTATTAGTTTTCTCTTGCACGAGTCTCAGTCCCACTAAAGAAGTCTCATCAACTTCTGTCTAGGACAAATACAACTGACATTAACAACCATAATGTTCCTCAAAGGGATCCATTTGTATTCACGATTGATAAATATTGTTATATGAATATTAGAAAAATCACAAATTGTTATCCCATGAGCTTAAAAAATTTAACACACATGCATGAAGCATGTATTACCAAATTTGATTCACCTACTACATCTGAACATCTGTTTGTGGATTTTATGCTATAATGATATTGAACTATGAATGCATTGTCTTCTAATGGAATTTTTAGAATCCATAGGTAAAACTAGGATCCTTTTCATAAATTTTTACCAATGAAACACCATGGAACCTCACAATCTCATGAATGTACAACTATTCCAACTAATCCACCTTGGTCAAATCCTTGATCAAAATGAAATTGTAAGACTTGGTTAGATGATCAATTAGCTCCCATATGAAATTAATTCATCGGGGTGTATGAGGAAATACAATGATAAATTCCAAGGTGACTTTATCCCACCTCTAGGTTGGAATGGTTAGAGGATGGAGAAAACCATAGTGCCTCTGGTGATCACCTTTAATATTATAAAAAATATAAAAACTGGGTAGAAATTCAGCTATATATTATCTCATACCTAGCCACCAAAACCTATGATTATTTTCATAGAACATCTTGGTGGTCCAAGGATAAAAAACCACTGAGACTGGTGACCATATTACATTATCACCTTTTAAAAATACAATAGCACCATAAAGTGACCCTTGAAACAATGAACTCCCTTGTTTGACGACGACCACTCACTAAGAACCTTCCCACCATTTAGAAGTTTCATAGAAAATTGTTGCTACTCATGCTTATCATGATATTATAAAATAAGATTAAAAATAGAAGGAATCAACTAGAGGCTAGCCAGGAATGTGTCTTCACTATGATCCTTGGTTTCTAGATACATCTGGGAAAAAATCTCCATCGGAGTCCACTCATCACTGCACTCTTTTATTTCTTTCATTGACTTCTTATTTCTTAGGTAGTCATCTACCACGTTCAATTTTCCTAGAGTATAGATGATATCAAAATTGAACCCATGAAGGTACTAAACCCATCAATTCTAACTTATATTTATATATTTATAGGATAAAATACATGAAAAACATGTATGATATGACCAGGCCAAGAATTTCTATCAAAATAGATAAATAAGCCATCTCTTTAATGTGGTAAGAGTTAGAGAAAATTGTATGCCACCACATTATCATCCTCCATCAACACACACCCAATAACTATACCCGAAGCATCACCGTTGACCAAGTATCCCTTCCTATATTTTGGTAATATTGAAATAGTTTCATCAGTCAAACACCACTTAATCTCCCCAAAGGATGCCTAGAATTTGAGCCTTATTCAAAAATAATCCCCTTCAGGGTGAAAATAGTCATGGGTGAATAAATCCAAGAGAAATATCTAAAAAATTACATATAGTATACTTTTAGTCTAAAAAAATCCTATGATATCAGACATTACTCGGTTACTCCCATGAAATCACTACTCCAATTTTCTTAGGGTCCACTAAGATCATACATTAAAAGATCATGTGACCCAAAATATTTACCACCCCAATCCAAAAACACATGGGGAGATTATCATAGAAGCGGTGATCTTAAAGAGTGCCTAGAATGATCCCCAAGTGCTATACATGCTCCTTCTCCATTCTAGAGTAAACCAGGATGTCATCCATAAACACTACGATAAAGGAGTTGAGGTACATATGAAACACCTAGTTTATAAGATCCATGATGACTACTGAATCATTTGTTAACCCAAATGGCATAACCAGATACTCAAAGTGGCCATACCTTCTTCAGAAGGCTCTCTTAGGAATGTTTTCCTCTCAAACCCTGACTTGGTGACACCTAGAGCATAGTTCAATCATGGAAAACCACCTTTCCCCTTGAGTTGATCAACAAGATCCTAAATATGGATAAAGTATATTTATTCTTAATTATGAATTTATTTAAATTTTGGTAATCAATACACAACAAGAGGGATCCATTTGATTTTTTATCCAAGAGAATTGTGGTGGACCAAGGTAAGATGATCAGGTGAATGAATCATTTTTATTACAAAATATCCATCTATATATTTAATTCATTCAACTTGGTAGGTTCCATATAATATGAGGGAATATATATTGGATGAGTTACTAGTTCCAAATCCATGGTAAAATACACACACAACTTTGGTGTTATCCTTGATAAATCCTATGGAAACACCTTTGGAAACTCATCTACTAATGGAGTCAAATCATCCTTATAACCTCTAAAATAATATTCCAACATGAGTGAACAGTCCTAGAAAATGATATGTTTGAAACCTAGAAGTGGAGGTCCATATTATTCTAATCAGGGAGCCCATTCACCTTAGAAGACTTGAGTACTCCCATCGGGTGCCAAAAAAGTCACTCATCGATGATAGTAATTGATGTGAACTCTAAAATGATCTATCTAATATATAACAAGGATCACATCTAAGAGGTCCATTTACATAACAAAGAAGTACCACTCCAATTCAAACCTTGATAAAGAGAGACAACAAAATGGACTTATGAAACCCTATTTTCTTCTATTTCCAAGTGGTTTCACCAACTCTATTGAAGAAGGCATATGATCTGTCAAAAATTTCTATAGATCCATAAAACATGCAGAAATAAAAAAAAATTAGATGCACCCATGTAAAATAAAATGACAGCTACTGACGATGAAATAAAAATAGTTCCTCGAACTATCACTGGCCCTGCATCTGATTCCACTGGAACCTGATATAAATAATATAGGAGATTCTTATCTACCAATTTTGGATATCGATTACAAACTTGAGGCTCCACCTTGAGATTAATCTACCCATAAGAGTATCTAGCCTTTTCTCCACACCCAATAGATCGATAACCTGTAAATCTTGATGCACCAATATGAGATGGAAATTCACAGTGGGAGAAGGAAACTGCACCACTCTGATTTGGAATAAAAATCTTATAGAAAATATTAAAATGAAAAAAGTTCCCAAAGTTATGGTGGGTTCTAGGTGGGACTGGGCATGCTGATCACATGTTACTTGACCTTACACACTTGTAGAAAAAACCCAACCCATCACCAGTGGTAACAGATGAAGGCAGTCAGGATGGGTGGCCATAAATAAAACCTCATTTATTCTCTAACTCTTTAATATTACTTTTATTCTCAAACATGAAATGAGAAACCAATACCACTGGTAATTTATTCCCATTGACATATGACTTACCTACACCTCTAATTTTCATTATTAGAGCTCTATCCACTACCTCAGTAAAAATATTATATTTAAAAAAGAAGACTTGGGACCAATTATCTGACTGAAACCCCATTTTAAAATGATTTGACTTTAACTACTCATTAAAAAACACCTCATGTAAAAAAATAATTCTATAAAATAGTTGTCATACTTCGACACGGTCTGTTCCCCCTGATAGAGATCTAGAAAATCTCAACTCTTAATATGGGAAAAGGTATCAGGGAAATACTACTCATTGAATAAAAACTTTAATTACGTCTAACCCATCAACTAATTTTTCACAAACTAGACCGCTGATTCCAACTATCTATGGCTAGAAACTTCCAACATGAATAAATCACATTTCACCTTGACTACTTTAGGAGTATCAAGAAACCTGAAAATCCTCTCAATATTTTCAACCTAATCCTACACCTCATAGAAGTATGTGTTACCCTAGAAGGAAGGAGGTTTGTTCTTTAGGAATTCCTAATACTTTTCCTTTCTTGAATCTATTTGGTTTCCTTAGTATATGAAGGACCAGATCCTGCTCCCTGATTTAGTTTCCAGACAACCCGAACCATGGATTCTACTAATCTTTGTTCAACTAGTGAGGGAGTATTCTCTCTAGCATCTTCAAATAGTTTTATAAGAATTCTACAGGGAGGAAAAATGCTACATAAATTAACCATACCAATGAAACCATCAATAAATCATCCATACAAACATTCAGCAATATGAAACTTTAAAAAATTCCCATAATTCAAAAAAACCATGATAATCATAATAAAAAATTAAACCACTCCACCCCAACTAGGTGTCCTTGCATAGTCTGAAGCCTGTACATCAGACCTAGAGGAGGATTAAAAATATCCTGAATATCCCATCGGGACATAAGCCCTATCACAAAGTGTGTCGGCCAAACAACCCAGTCATAACCAAAAACTAAATCCCCAAAATTCATTTATCTAGTCTCTCCCGACTCTCTCAAATAGAATAACCCACATAATGGAAAAACCAAATCTAATACTATTTTTTCTCAAACTAGGCCAGACTTCCATCCCACATAGCACCTAACTCAGCTTCTTTCATGTCCTGAAGGGTGATCCTAATCACCACAGGCTAGAAACTAGTGCATAGGAATCTAGAAATGCCTTTGGGAATTATTTATCCCTTGAGAATCAACCATAAACAACCCAAAAGAATTATATATAACATCATAACCAATATCTATAATGCAAGAGATCAAGAGATAACACTATAACATGAGTTAAACATTTTACAACCACAACCAAAAACCAGAATGACCAAAAAGGGGATTTAACCAATAGGACAACAATCTTCCATGTAACATGTGGGTTAACACCCCATTCCACCACCATCAACACCTTCCTAAGAGGAACTTCTTACACATAGAACCATGAACACCACCACATGAGTATTTCTTTTACCTAGATCATACATGAAAATTCTAACATACACCCAAGGGTGTATCTAGTGTGTGAGAAAATTTTCTCAGTAGTGTAACACCAATGTGATTCCATGCAATGAAATCAGAAGAAAAATTAACCTTCTAGTTTTTATTAAGGAATGATAGAATTTAAATAAATCATTATTTTTAATTGAAAGAAGAATTAAATATGACAAAAATATGATACGATAATCATAGAATGGGAACCATGGGAAATACAAAAGGTACTAGGGTTAGAGGTGTTCTAGGATCCTTGTACTATTAGTTATCACATCTCAGGAATGCGAAGGTCTTACTTGATCCACCAATCAACATCACATAAATGTTTAGTTAGTGTTGTTATGTAATCCTGTTAGGGAGATCAAGAATAAGACATGTCGACTTGCATAACGTACTAGACCTAGTATTACCACTAATATAACTAGGATTTACTTGTGCTCAATTTTATTCCCTATATCAAATGAGATGACTCTTAAGAAATTACAATTTCAACAAAAGAAACATATGTGAAAAAAAACAACTTACAATGAGAAAAACTTCATTAAACCCTTACTCATACAAAAACCCTTGGAAAACATGTTTCACACCAGCCAAACAATTTATAAAACCCATTTGGAAACCAATGAAATCATACTAAAATCATAAAAAATTTTCAAAGCATGGAGCCACCTACCTTTTGATTGGAAATCACCCAAAATAGATTCAAAACCATAACGACACAAAGGAGAGACCCTATAAAGTAATTATAAAACCAAAAATATCCAGATTAAACCAAAATTATGGATATTTGAACCCAACTTAGTTCTAAACCCTTAATAGAGAAAGAAAACAAAAGAAATAAGAGATAAGAGACCCAGAAGAAGGGAGAAAAATGAAAAGAGTAACTTACTTGATGGATTCTTGAAAATCCAAGGCCAAATAACCTAAGAAATAGATCCCAAGGGAGAGGAAGAGGATGGAGAGTTTCACCTAGGGATGTGGAGAATAAATGGGGAGATTTAGGGGTTATTTTTTGTTAAAGTATGGGAGGGTAAAAGTGTACGTTTATGATTTTTGAAGATCTAACAGGCTACATGGTCTACTAGATCATGAACAAACCGTGCATCTCCTCTATTCAAGAGGAAAGATGGACACATGGTTTTCCTAGAGGGGGAGCATACCCATGAACCTAGAAATGTTTCCTAGATTTTTATACTTTTATAGTCATATGATTAACCTTTGAGAGATGCATGACCATGTTCTAGGCTGTGCGTCCTAGACAGTGGCACTGTCTAGGGCACACGGTTCCCACTGGGTTGGAATACGATTTCTATTAATTGTGCGCTAGCCATCTGCCTAATTTTGTCCTGTCTGAAAATTTCAATTGATCTTAAAAACCACCAGTAGATCCATATAATAAAGTTAAGAAGAAAAATAAAATAAAAAATACCTCAAAATAACACCATGAATATGACAGTTCATATATTCTTAGGTTAAAATTCATTGTATTTTCTAGTCATTCTACCCTTTGGTTTCTACTTATGAAACTCAAATCTAAGCCTCATATCATATTGTGGATACTCCTCCACCCAGAGTATTACCTTGATATTAAATATTAGAGAGTAGTGGAGAATATGGTATCTAACTTCATTAGAAGGATTTCCCCATCATTAAACTACTATATTGACTCATCATAACCCATTAAATAATTCTTCATTGATGATAACCTTTGTGATGTAGTGGACCTTTCCCCTCGGTATGTAGAAATTGTGAAATTTTAATAGCATATAGGGTCCCCACATATTTTATCACTTCAAAATTCCAAATACTTAATCATGAGACATGATGGTACATTTGGTATGACCCATACTTGTGGATAATTATTAGTCACTAGGTTGTTCGTCGATGTATCCTTAACCATGAGTTCACTTGTATTTTGATTTTCTACAACACTCTGGCTTCTATGGGACGTTTTTTCTCTCAACATAAAACATTAATGGTCCTTGAATCTATAATGTATTGTACAAAATTGTATAGATATTCCCATCGATTTTGGAATTCATGCACATGATGTCAATTTATAGGGAATATCTCCAAGAGGAATTAAATGTCCCAACAACCCATTTTATTTTGAGAGATATTTGATTCATGGGGAATTGGATTCATGGGACCTTTAACAAATTAATTTGGAATTTTATACATATTATTGTGTTTGACTATGTATTTAAATGGGTGAAAGAAAATTATACTAAGCTGATGAATATCGGGTGGTTGTCAATTTTAAGTGATATCATATTTTCCGCAGGTTTGGTTTACTGAGGTTCATCATTATTGATCAGGGTTCCTATTTTTGTAATCAAAATACGGAGAACCTTACTCTATAAGTATGAGGTTGTTCATAAATTATACACTAAATATCACCCCCAAAACAATGGAAAATAAATAATTTCAAATCATGAAGTTAACTGAATATTGGAAAAAATAGTACAACCAAATAGAAAATATTAGAGTTTGTGCTTGGATGATTCACTTTGGGCATACATTAAAACTTTTAAAACCCAGGTCAAAATATCACAATATAATATTGTGATTATATAGGCATGTCACATCCCTATGGATATATAACACTATGAATATAAGGCTGCTAAACAATGTAATATGAATCTCTTAAATGTATGTAAACATAGGAAGTTATAGATTCCAGAGATAGAGGAAATGAAAAGAAAATCATATAATAACTTTTGAATCCATATAGAGATAACCAAGGATTCCCATTACCACCTCATCTTACATCATCAGTTCAAAATTGTATAGAAGGTCCTCCTTTATAATGCAAGGTTGAAGTTTCTCCTGAGTAAGATTCATTCCTGCTGGTTTGGACCATATATAATGGCTAATGTTTATCTTTTTTGGGTTTGTGTGCATTAAAAACAAAAAAATACAATAAAAATTTACCATCAATGGGTAGTGAATGAAGCACTTCCACAAAACCCTTTTAGAGTCCCCATTATAGGAACTCCACCTTCAAGAAGTGACATATCAATAACACTCAATAGGTTTTATCCTTCTTTCTCACATTAAATTTTATTACAAAGAAGAAACTACACACTCTAGGTTTGGATTTTGTGTGTGTGGGGGGTGTAGGGGGGGGGGGTACATTCCTAGGTTAGTTAGTATTTACATAAAATTTCTTCTTTTTATTATTTTTTCTTGATCAATGGTATATTAAAATTTACCCACATTCCTAAGTTCATTAGGCCTTATTATCATCTTTCATATTTTTCTATTTTTTATTACTACATGATATTTTTTACTTTACCCCTTTCTTATTCATTTTTTTATGCCAGATTACTCATTTTAAATAGCCTTATAATTCTGGATTTTATTGAAACAACATGTTGAATTTCCCTATATAATGTTATTTAACATTTAAAGAAAATATGTTTCACTGATCACATGTGATTTGAGAAATAATTTTACATTAATAGTTTATTTTATTATAATTTGTTATTTTTCAATGTTATAAATGATTGTTTCATAAAAAAAACTATTGAGATATCGATACCTTCTATGTGATATTTTTATGAGAAAATTGTGTCACTTAATATATCCACAAATCAATACACAAACCAAAAAATATGAGTCTTTTTATACTTAATTGAATGTATATATAATTCAACATTAATATTAGTCATCCTTCCAAAATGATTTTTATATATATTTTTTCCATATCTGACCAATTTCATTATAATAAAAAATTTAACTATGGTTGACATCCAATGTTGTTGTTGAAATAAAAAAATCAAAAAAAAACTAAAAGAAAAATATAACACAATAAAAAAAATAGGGAGAAAAAAGGTTTGACTTGTAAAAATATATAATTTAGTGGGTTTTAAATTTTTGATTGTAAATTTAATTTGGAAGGTTCAGTAGAAAGAATCAAGTATTCTAAATTATTTTAAAATGACTTATATTTACTGAATAAAAGTGGAAATATAATCATGAAATGGTTTTCACACAAACACATATAGAGATTTAGTTACACGGTATACTTGTAAATTCATCAATATTACTAGTATCATATATCTCATTGAATTTTGTTTTGAGAAAATTGATGAGATACCCATTTCCAAGATTATTGAGATTGATACTTTGATGTAGTTTATGATTTGTTCACATAACTTCATGAATTGATTTGATTTTTAATGTTAAATATTCATGATATAGGTAATATCTTTATGAAACATTTTCTAAAATTAAATTTTATTTGGGAGTGAAAATTATTAGGTGTGGGGGTGTGATTGTGTAATGATTCACTTTTCATTTCAACCCTTAAACCACTATGTTAAACTGATTTTCTATTTTAAATTATAAATATAATAATAAATTACACTTCACATTTGATTCAATAAGTTAATTTATATCACTGTAAAAAATTTAAATTTCCCTTGTTTTGATGATCACGTTATAGGTGGTGGTGATTTGGAGAGCTCACAGTGAATTTCAAGAAAAATGGTCCAAACTACACAAGATCCCAAGAACGCAAGTTGTCTAAAATATGGGATTTGAATATTTTGTGCATCCAATTAGGCTAAAAATTAGTGGTTAAATCTAAAACCATATAAGATACAATTACCTATAAGACCATATAGCCCAATTCTACCATTTATATTCCCAAAATGTTCCATCATTAGAGTGAATATTCACTATTCATAGCCTCAAGGTCGCTTATGTAATTCAACCATATCTCAATATTATGTATCAAATTGATGCCAAAGTTTTTTGGAGATAGTCAAGAGGTGGTGAAATAAGTTTTTTGTTTTTTCAAAAGTGAAATAAGGATTTATTATTTCGCAGATCCACAAGACAAGTGGTTCTTGAAATTTAGGGTGCCCAAAACCACATTTCACATTGCCTAGAAATTGGAACCTTATCCACCCCATATGAATATTTTACTGGGGGGAAAGTATATATAATTTTGGAGACACAAATGATTCTTTTATTCATCCTATCAGTTATAGAGACCCCGAAAATCCTCTACCTCTCGATAGTGATCTAAATGGAGGGAGATTATTGAGAGGGTGCTATACACTTGTACAGGGAGTTTCAACACATATATATTAGATAATAGTTTGATTTAATTTGTGTTTAAAAACATATTTTTAGTTTTATATTTCTTTGATTCAAATTTTAATACTTTTTCATGTTGTGATCAAATTTTATTCTCTTTGTTTATAACTGGTTGTTTTGGGATTTTGAGTGCGTGACTTGCATTGTTCTGATTTAACAACAAAAGAATCTTTTTATTCCATACTTACATGATATTTCAATAGAATTTTGAAGATATTATACCATGAATAAGGGCTAGACCTTGGAAACAATATTATTATTTCAAGGATTATATTATACTATCATTGATATAAATTCATAGAGAGTAATCGAGAATCTGATTAATATCATCCAAATAATTACTCCAAACCAAAATGACTCACTAAGGACAATGAACTTGAAATGTGTATAGTAAACTCAAAATGAACCCTTTATCTCATATTTTTCAAAATATAATTTGATATCAACTATTAAACTCATTAATTAATATTATGTCACTTAAAACTATTTTCAAAACCACCCCCTATTTTAGTCTTTTTTATTAATGTTACACACTTTAAACCTCCATTGAACCTTGAGAGATGACCTAGATTCTTCCCTATGATATAAATAAACTTAAAAATAATCAATTTTATTTTTCATGATAAAGTGATCATCTTAACTCGGTATAATTATATAATTCATTAGTATTTCTTAATCGAGGGCCCATAAGTAATACTCATCAGAAGTGAGGAAAAATCCCATCTTGGTTAAGTTACAACTGAAGACATGATCAAAAACATACATAACCACCCCTTGATTAGCTATGATTTAAGGACTTCCTAAGAAATGTGTTAAGGTATATGAGTTCTCATGTTTGGTATCTTACTAACCTTAGGTATAGGGGAATCTAAATATTAACTTTTCACCCCTAGTATACCAAAGACACAGTGTATGAAACTCTAGGTGGTATACTTCATAGGTCATATAATGATTTTTTTTACTCATGAATATATTATATACCCTAATATAATAACTCTACTCACACCGACCTTAACTTTTTATCATAGCCTATGATACTCGATTACATAGATTGGTTAGGAATAACTCAAAGATGTACATTGAGAGGTAAATTTTCATTACAATTCATCAATATATGTAGTAAATATGAAATAATGATAAAGTTGATATCACCTATTGTATTACATGATATATTTTATATTATTAAATGACTTTTGGAATAAAAAAAACCATACATAAGTGCTTTTCTCATCATATCACTTCTAATAGACAACTAAATCAGCCTTATATTTTTTATTTTTTTATGGTTTAATTGTTCTAATTACATCACTATATAATTCCTACCATATATCTATGTTAACATCTGATAAAAACTCTCCCAGTAAACACTTTTTTGAGTAACATGTATAATGTAAGTCATTCTGAACAATGATGGTACTTAGGAATTATATTCCTAAGTTCAACTCCTTGAACATAGTATTCAAATTCCTTAGCTTTAAAATACTATTGTTATTATGTTAATGACTTATGTTGTCTAATTATAACTTTTTATAAGTTATGAATAATTTTATTTTATTCGAATACATTCCATAAAAATTTTCCCTAGAGAGATATTGGTAACTAATGAAACTATTTACATTAATATTTTATTAACATAGCATATTTTTTTGGATATAAAGTGATATTTATTATTAAAGACTCGAATAATATTTTATTTATTAACTTTGAATTTATATAAGTTCAAATATATTGTTACTAGACTATTATTAACTATATTATATTTATAATATCATGTTAAGATACATAAAATACTTTGTGACTTAAAATAAAATTTATTTCATTATGTGGGAATATTTAAAAAATAAAATTTTGTATCCATATCTTATATGATATTATATGTGTTTATAATATTATTTTTAAAAGAAAAATTTATTCTTTAAAATATACCACTGATAGTTGTGGGATCAAGTCCTTCATATTTTAACAAACATCTATATAAACCAATTTATCCTTGATAAAACTATTTTTATCTTTATCTTCTTATTAAAAATGATATAAAGTTTGATGAACTATAAACCATGTTTATTTAATCCACTATATCATGTTATTTTTAACAACACTTTGACAACTAAAAAATTTGTATTATCATATATGAGAAATTAGATAAAGATACACATTATTTACTTAGATACATATAATCTTGATAAATTCCTTTTTATTCAAACTGTTGATTCAAAAAACTTATACTTAATTTTATTTCAATATATAAGATTTATTAATCCTTAACTTGATTTTGAGACTTCTGTATACTTACATAATTTATAATGTATACATTTATTATCACAAAACTTTCAAAATCCAATAATTTTTTTCTTTTACACTGATACATGACATGAAATTTAGATGGATTTTCTCAAAACCCCTTTATAAATTATATAATAATCATCCATATAAAAATAATTTCCCTACTTATAAATTTTCCATTAGGTTTCAATGAATGTGATTAGATACTCGATGAAATATTGTTTCAATTTTTAACATGCTTTTCATTTTCTAGTTCAAACTTTTACCACTTTTACTGACAACTGAGAACCAAAACATAGAAATCACATTCCAAATTCATGTTTCCTCACATTGAGAATATAGGGAAAAAAATTCTCGAAGTCATTCAAATTATCATGACATTTCCAATGATAATCACATAATGAATTCCTTAACTGAAATGGTTTTAATGATTCCTTTAGAATTTCCAAGTCATTACCACACTTAATAAAATTGAATATATGAGAGGAGACTAAATTTTCTTTGATAATTTTTCATATAATTCCTTTGAAACCTTTTGAGAATCATTTTATTCTTTTTATAATCATCTATATCTACTTTTTGAATATCATATATATTTGGTTTCCTAGGAATTTATTTCTCTAACACCTGTAATTTTTCTTCTTGTTTAAGAACGATTCCTTATTTATGAGTATTAAGAAGTTTATTACATTAAAATTCTCCTGTATAAATATTGATATGGAGGTAAATTTGGGTGATAAATAAATTTTATCTATAATAGAATCTTTTATTAATTGAATATAATGTATTATATTCATTTATTACGGAATTTTATTAAATTTACAACCACTAAAATGAAGAAACCTTTTAAATATCATCATATTCATTAGTAAGAAAAAATCAATATTTCATCATGTCTTATGCTGGTTAAGTACATAAATAGTCCATGAATATATATGGTAGAAAATTGGTTCAATCATTTCACATATTACTCTTAGATAATTGAGTTGAAAACTCTTTATCCAATTTATCATATGATTTATCTCAATTGTATTCCTATGGTATCCTAACGTTTAGGGTTTCCTAGATTAAGTCAAACCAAAACATATTATAAGAACAAGGCACATAATGGTTAGGGTCACCTCGAAACTTTATTTACTTACACAAGTTAATTCGTAGGCACCTAATGGTTTGGGTAACTCATACCATATGATCTAGGTATTGAAAATTATTTCATTTGGAAGGAAGCTAACACTTGGTATCAGAAATGGACTTAATATCACCATCTTATCTCATGTATTACCTTTATATGTATTCCATATTCTAATGATTTAGTTTTGAATCCTATTTCTTCCACTGAATAAATGTGTTCAAACCATATTGACGTGTAACTCTTTACACAACTCATAACTTGTTTTACTAACCAAAATTAAAATTAATCTATATTCAAACATAACTAAATGAATATTGTGCATAAGGTATATTAATAACATTCATGAAAAGGATTATAATCTTAAGAAATAAAAAAACCCCATAAGAGTAAGTTTGGAGCGATAAATAACCAACCTCCACTTTTCTAGACATGACACATGCCACCAGGATAGTGAGTAGTTTGACCTGATGTACTTATTCCCAAGAATATGTTACTTAAGAGATGCCTCAATTCCAAAATAATTCTAATATATAACTTGTATAAATAAAAATTAACCCTTAAATTCAGGCTCATAATCTTGTAAAAACCAATTCTTTAGTAGAAAAAAACTAAATGTATTATCATACCTCAGATGTGACACCTTATATGCATGTTTGAAAATGTATAGAATAATTTTAAATAAAGCATAAAACATTCATAATATAAGAATTATATTCATGAATAAATTAGGAAATAAACAAAATAAATAAACCATTCAAATATTTAAACATGAGACAAACACATTATGTACAATTCTTAAATAAAATTAGTTATAAACTTTTTATAATTTAGCCATGCATTATGGACATTCCATGATTAAAAGAAATATAAAAAATTTGTATTTATATCTAATATTAACTCCTTCCATATTTTCCTTTTATGTAGAATTTACCTTAAATATATTATATTAAAATAAATATAAAATTTTTATATTTATATTTAATTTTTTAAACAATTTACATAAAATCAATATCATATATTTTATATTATTTAAACATTGATCATATAAATTAGTAAAACTCTTTCGAATATTTTTTTAATAGTCTCTTAAACATGACATTGTTAATTTAAACAATTAAAATTGAATAATTATAAAAAATTTATAATGTTAATATAAATTATTTTATATCTTTTCATAATTTATAATTTATAAACATTTTATAAATGACCCTCATAATTTCAATATAAATATTATATATATAAATTATATGTCCTGCCATATAATTTTAAAATTGTATTTTAATATTAATAATTAATATCAAAGATATTTATTTAATAAATTATTTATAAAAATGTAATAAATTAAATAAATATCGTTAAAATAACCTTTTCCATAATTTATAAATAATTTATAAATTAATTTATTCAATCCATAATTAAAATAGAGGAAAATATAATTTTTTATTCATATAATATTTATTGATATATCATATATCATAATTTATGATATATAATATACAATACTAAAACTCATTTTATATACTCTTTTTTATGGGTGGTGGTGAATTTCTGAGTACTGTAGAACATACTGTTCATGTATTGTAGCATCTATCACTATTCATCCGATTTGGGTCTTTGGGCCACCGATTTGGGCCTACGGGTGTCAGGGACTTCTGGCCACCAAAGTCCTTTGGGCCAGAGGGTATTTGGGATATAAGAGCCTTTAGGCCTCCAAAGGCCTTCGAGCCACATGGATTTTGGGCCACAGAAAAGACCAAGTGGAAAACCACATAGAAGCACGCCCAGATGAGGATTCAGAGCAAAAAATAACAACCACTAAGAGTAGAGCAAACTAGATTGGAAGAATGAGAGGGTATGAAAACTACCATCAAGATCAGGCACTGTGTATATCTACATGAGGCAATGCTAGCTGATCAGCCATGTGAGGTGGGGATCTAGGCACCTTCAAGATGCATATGTTGGTGAGGGGATGTTTCAATTTTGTTAGGTCATGGTCCTTTAAGGTTAGGTATTGGGTCATTTAATGGGCTTCAAATTAGTGGATGTATTATTTAGAACCTGATTTTGTAACATATTGGAATGATTTTAAATGTATTTTATTTCATAGATTTTTTCTATGATAAAGAACCACTTCTATTCATAAGTAGATATCAAGGATCAAGAAAGCACAAGTGGAGTCAATGTATGAGTACTAGGAGCGATTCAAGAAGTTGTGAATAAGCTTTCCACATCACCTAATTAGTGAGAAACTCCTATTCCAATACTTCTATTAATAACTCAAACCTATGGAGAAGATCATGATGGATGTCATGGTTGGAGGAGCATTGGTGAAAAAATAACCAGTAGATGCACGCACATTGATTGAAAAGATGGCGCAAAAATCCAAAAAATTTGGCAATTGAGGTACCCCACATATCAGGGGAGTACATCAAGTTAGTCCATATTCTATTTAAAGTCATTTAATTAATATTAAGTTTGAAGAATTTACCACTATTGTGAGGCAGATTTCTTTGGCTCAAAAGAAATCCCGACTTACTACTATGAGGACTTGTGGAATTTTCACTAAATATACCTCCCAACTAATTATTTTCCACAACTACAAGAGATAGAGTATTACACAGTAGTATTACCTAGGAGGCCATATTAGCAACAACAACAACCACATCCCCAGAATAAATATGGCTTCTTTTCTCCAACATACAACCAAGGGTGGAAGGATCAATCAGACATGAGGAATAGACCTAGACAATAACAAATTACTCCTTTTAAACAAAATTTATAGAATCCTCTACCTTATCAATAGGGTTCCAACAACCCCAAATGAGATTTGAAGCCCATGCCTCAACAAGTCAACAACAAGGTAATTCTCAAACAATTATAGCTTCAAACACTGATGAAATTTTGAAACAAATTTCTCTTAATCAATAGAATGAGATGAAGAGTCAAGGTTATGAGTTGAGGGAGTTGAAGACAAAAATTCGCCATATTTCCACCACCCTTTCTGAACTGGTAAGTAAGTACTCTGAAAATCTACCCTCCCAACATACTTAAAATCCTATGGTTTATATTAGTGTCATCACATTGAGAAGTGGGAAGAAAACAATTGATACATCTGCAACTATCATTCTGCTGGGATTCACCTCAACTCCGGAGAATCCCCATTAAATAAAAAAATAAGAAACCCAAGGAGAAATATAAAGGTAAGAATTTTTTTGATGATGTTCCTCCTAAACCCCTTACTTTTACAAATAATTTTGTACAAACTAAGAAGATGGCTGAAGAGGTGATGCAAAAAAGTGGTTTTGGACACATTCAAGCATATTGAGATCAATATCCCTCTAATTGAAGTAATCAAGGAAATCCCAAGGTATGAAAAATTATTAAAATAACTTTTTTCAAATCAAAGTGGGATCATGGAAAATGAGAGGATAAATCTTGGAAGGAATGTTTTGGAACTCATTACACTAACTCTAGAAATGAAAATAAAGTGAAAGGATCTCGGGAAATTCATCATACCATAGAGCATAGGGTAGATACATTTTTCTAACGCTTTATATGATTTAGGTGCTTCCATAAATGTGATGCCTCAATATTTATTCTCTTCTTTACAAGTTGGAGAGTTTAAGATGATGAGAGTTGTGGTGTAGTTAGCGAACAGATCTAGAGCATATCTAGTTGGAGTACTTGAGGATGCACTTGTTCAAGTAAGAGACATGATCTTTCCAGTAGAATTATATATGCTTAACATAGAGTATGATCAAGTAAGTTCTCATGCTCCCATTATCTTAGGTAATACCATCCCCAAAACTAAAAAACTATATTAAATGTTTATTAGGTTACCATTTCCATGGAGTTGGTGATGAAGTTGTCATATTTAATTTTATGGATTCCATGAAGTACCCCTACAAGGACCATTCTACTTTTGTTATCTTCAATTTTTAACCACAAAGTAAAAACACCATGGATTTTGATTGTCCTATGCTTAGAGAGATTATAATAATTGGTTATAGTTTTATGTCTAGGATCACTACAACATAGGTTTATAATGCACAAACCTATCTTAGATTTGATTTTGAAATCGATTCTTATTCTGATTTTGATGATGTAAACTCTAATTATGACATGGTTGTTGAGAAAACTGATGGATTTGATGCTTTATTCTCTGATTTTGAGGATGAATATTCTAATACTGATGTTCATTGTGCACATATTTTAGTTCCATCAATTTCTCCATCCATACATCACCCCCTACATTGGAAGTCAATAAATTTCCAAAAAATCTCAAATACTCATACTTGTTGAGTGGTGAAAAATTACCTATCATAATTGCTAACAATATCCCTTTTGAACATGCAGAATAACTTTTAAATATTTTGAGTGAGAATATCAGGGCAATCAGATGGAGTTTGGATGACATATTAGGTATTAGCCCCTCCATTTTCATGAATAGTATTCTTTTGGAAGATGGGTCAAAACTGGTTAGACAACCATAAAGAAGAATGAATCCAACTCTTCTGGATGTTGTTAAAAACGAAGATGAAAAATTACTCAAGGTAGGTATAATTTATCCCATTTCAGATTCCTAGTGGGTGAGTCTTATTTAGGTTATGCCTAAGAAAAGTGGCGTTACTATTGTTAGGAATTATAGAGAAGATTTAGCTCTAATTTGGGTGAAAAATAGTTTATGTGTGTGTATTGATTATAAGAAACTAAATCAATCTACTCACAAGGACTATTTACCCCTCCCATTTTTTGATCAAATGCTTGAGAGACTAGCTAGGAAGATGCATTATTTTTTCTCAGATTGATTTTATAGAATTTTATTGGTTTTTATAGATTCATAGGATAAGGATAAGATAATATTAACTTCTCCATTTGGTACATTTTCCTACCAAAGGACACCATTTAGACTTTGCAACGCCCCAGGTACCTTCATAATATGCATGATGAGTTTTTTTTCAAATTTTTTTGAGACCCCCATGGAGGTATTTATGGATAATTTTATAGTGTATGGGTCATCATTTGATGATTTTATCTCTAGTTTGGGAAAGGTGTGGAATCACTGTATTCAGAAGAATATGGTCTTGAACTTTGAAAAGTGTCATTTCATGGTAGATCATGGGATTTTCTTAGGGCATGTAGTGTCAAAACATGGGGCAGAGGTTAATAGATATAAGGAAGATATTTTTTCATCATTACCCTATCCTTTATGTGTTTTTGATGTTATATCTTTCCTAGGGAATGTAGGATTTTATCAGTACTTCATCAAATATTATTGTAATATTTCTTATCCCATGTCACAATTACTTCAAAATGATTTTGATTTTGTGTTTTATGATTCTTTTAGGACTTCCTTTGATGAGATAAAATAGTTTTTTACCACTCCACCGATCATACATCCCCAATGGTAGGACATTCCATTAGATATGATGTGTGATGCTTCAAACTTCACATTTGGAGCAGTCTTATCACAGAGGGCGGAGGGATGTTCACGTGTTATTTACTATGCTTTGAGGACATTTGATTCATCCCAATAAAACTACACCACCATGGAAAAGGAGTTTTATTTCATCATATTTGACTTAGATTAATTCTATTCATATTTATTAGACTCAAATGCAGTTGTTTTTTTGACCATGCAGCACTACAGTACCTATTGAAGAAGCCAGAAACAAATCCCAGACTTATCCGATGGATGCTTCTTCTTCATGAAATCAATACTGAGATAAAGGATAAAAGGGTTAAGAAAACTTGGTGGCAGACCACATGAGAAGGCTTATTTTCACACTAGAGGCTGACACCTTGGACCAGGTACCACTTCTTGACACTTACCCTAACCAAATCTTTATTAAATATATGGTACACATCCTTGGTATGATTATTTAGTGAACTACCTTGTTTCCTGTGAAATTACTAAAAATTTAATGAATCATCAAAGCCAAAAATTAAATAGTTAGTCTAGATTTTATGTTTTGTATAATCCCTACCCCTGGAGCATGTGTAGTGATCAAATTATTAGGAGGTGTGTTCCAAATCATGAGTTTGAGTTTGTTTTACATTTTTTTCATACACTTTCTTGTGGTGGAAACTTTGGACCCCAATGAATATATTATAAATTATTAGACTCTAGATTATATTGTCCTGGATTAGTACATGATTCTCATGTGTTTTGTAATTTGTTCTCACATTACCAACACAGTGGGATCATTTATAGGAGACATGATATGCCCAAACAACCCATATTAACATGTGAGAATTATTATGTATGGGGCATCAATTTTAGGGGTCCTTTTCCTAGTTCATTTGGTTTTTTGAATATCTTGGTTACTATTTATTATGTGAGTAAATGGGTATAGTATAAGGCCATCAGGACTGATGATTCTCATGTTGTAGTGGACTTTGTGAAGAGATAGATTTTTTGTGGGTTTGGAGTTCCAAAGGCCATCATTAGTGACCAAGGGACACACTTATGCAATCAGAATTTGTCTTACCTCCTTCAGAGGTATAGGGTGACACACAAAACATCAACACCAAACCACCCACAAACAAATGGTTGAGATGAGGTTTCAAATCAGGAGTTTTTAACAAAATTTGGAGAAAACCGTACAACCAAATAGGAAGGATTGATGAAATAAATTAGATAATGCATTGTGGGATTATAAGATAGCATACTGGACACCCATATGTATATCCCCATTTCAGATTTTTTTTGGAAAGATTTTCATCACCCTATAGAAGTTGAGCATCAAGTATATTGGGCTATAAATAAATGAAACATGGATTTGGCCAAAGTTGGAATTCAAAGGAAACTTCAAATTCAAGAGCTTGAAAAGATTACATTGTCATCTTATGAGAACTAAAGGCTCTAAAAGGAAAGATCAAAATAATATCTTGATATAATGATCCAACAAAGGGAGATTCATTTAGGAGATAAAGTTATTCTCTATAGTTCATGACTGAAGCTGATACCTGGTAAGTTGTGTTTCAGGTGGTTTGGTCCGTATATTGTGTCTAATGTTTTTTCTTATGGTGTAGTGGAGATCACATAAGAGGACAAATGAAAGATCTTTACATTCAATGGGAAACATTTGAATAAATACATTGAGACTCTTCCTATCGATGTATTTGATTTCATCACACTACATGACTCCATCATTACTTGAAAATATCAAGATGTTCCTAGCCCTTTCACTTTTATATTACTTATCCTATTTAAAATTATATATTTCATGTTCAAATATCATTTAATAGGTTCACATTAAAGATAATGAAATAATTTAAGAGTGGGGGAGGGGAAAACATTTGGGGTATATATTTAAGATTTTCATTTGTGTGTTTTATGTGTGTTTTGTGTTAAGTTTTAGGAAAAAAATTTCAAAAAACAAAAAACAAAAAAAAAAGGATTTTCATTTGGTGGCCTGATAAGAATGAGAATGATTTCATTATTAAGGGTTAATTTTTATAAAAATGTAAGCCGTAGATGATATTATTGGTTGTGTCATTATAGAACCTTTTAGATTTTGATATCATTATTTTTTATTTTTGTTCATGGTAAATTGTGTCATTGATTTCCCCACACAACTTTTCACACAACCATGAATTGTGAAATTTTTCTTACTCAATTTACGTTATATCAATGTTTGGTAAGAAAATTCATCTTATATCAATGGTTGGTTCATATATTCTCTTCTATTCCAATAAATTTCATTACTATACCGAATTGGCCTATGTGTTTGTACCTAATATCTGAAAGTTTCATGCACTAAAAAAAGAAATGAATAAAATATTTATTAATAAAGAGGGGAGTGATGAAATGTAAAACATGTGGGGATATCTAGGTTGGGAGATTAAGGTTTGACTATCAGGAATGCTTAAGTGAGTGAGTCTTGAAATTTTATTGCAAAGGAATGTAGAACATGTTCGATGAATTAAACCAGGTAAGAAGAATTATTTTACTTGACCTAAATATACTAAATAGAGGTTGGGTATATGATCTGGAAATGGTTGGCACACACACACATGGGGAATTAATTTCATGATAGACCCATAACTTGTTTTTATATGATTAGTGTCAATAATTTCACTGGATTTTATTTTGATGCAATTTATGAGGCAATGAATTTTAAATTTATTGATATTTACTCCTTATGGGAATATTACTTTGCATGTATTGTCACTATGGATTGAGGAATATGAATATGCATATCTTGTCACTATTGTTTTTTGAATACATGATATGTGAATTTGATCAAGAGTGAAAAAGGTTAAGTGTGGGGGAGTTGATAAAACATAATTTTATTGATAATTAATTATATAATTTACTCACATTGTGTTAAATATATTTTTTTATAAAATATATTGGATTTGATCATTCATTTAAAAATTTGATGAAAATTCCATTTTTACCCATTAAACTACACTGTAGTATTTCAGTCATAAATATTATCATGTTTATTATTTGAACTTGAACATTTTTAACTATGTTTTATAATAAATGGGATAAAAATTTTATTTAGTTAATCTAAGATAAATCAAACATTTTGTTAAAGTGAATGATCCATAAAGTCAAAGTTGGGATGGGCTCTCTATATTAGACATCACTTCAATGTTTGGGCAATAACTTCTTCATACGTGCTTGGATTTAGCACGAATTTGGAGAGAATATCTAGGAACTATTTTCTTACAAAACATACTTTGGTAATGATAGATGTTTCACGTTTTTTGGTGGTCAAATAGGTGGTGAATATTGGCTTAATTTATTTGGATGAATTTCCCCATCCACACTTGAAGCCAATTAAAATCTAGCCTCCCCATCACTTTATAAATTGGTGTTTTTCTCATTTAGAGGGGTTGGGAAGTGGATTGAGAGATTTAAGGAAATGGATAATTGGTTTCACTCCATTTATACAGGAATTTAAAGAGGAATATCTCTTGAATCTAGGATCCCTTCATCTAATCTTTCTTCTTCGTATTCACTTTGTAATATTGTTGGGCATTTGACGACCCTTTCCCTGAACTTTTCAAATGCAAAATGTTTCTACAATGACTACATCACCCATGGAAGAGTAAATATTTTCAGTAATTGATATAACTATTACCTTATTCATTAATTTATTTTGAATCAATGAGATAATTTTTTTCACTTAATATGTTATTTTAATTTAGTTTTTAATTTAAATAAAACAAATTAAGCAATTGAACAATTAACACAAAACACACGAGGTCAAAAATTATGTGAATTATGAGAGGGTGATCTTAATCGGTAAAACAAGACCACACATGATCAATGTGTAGGGTTAAAATATAATTACTAAACTCAATTAATCCTCATTTAAAGAGTGAATATGTTCCCTAATTCCCCACTAACTGTAAGCTATCCTTAGAACACTAATCAAAGATGAGTGTCGTAATTTCATGTTCCAAAGATATCCTAGGGTTTAATTAATTTCAACATGATGGTTAAGTTAATTATTATATGGTTTGGGGGTTAAAAAATTAGGGGATCATAGTTAAGTGGATATTAATTTAAATGATAAGGATGAATGAGTATATTAAAAAGTAGAGTTAGATCGATTATGCATTCTAAAAATATTTTCTAAACAAAATCTTCTTGTTGTGTTTAATTACTCAAATTGCATTTAAAAAAATAGAATCTTCTTCTAGAATACTTCTTCTAGATTTATAAGCTAAAACACCCATTATTTTTAATTAATGTTCTTATTCCCCTTTATTTTATTTTCATAATACCATTAATATCTTGTCAAATTTACTTCCTCCTTTGAGAGATGACATTGGTCATCTACTCTACTGCACCTAAATACCCAAAAATCACACTTCATTTGAGAGGGCCCACAACATTGCCTTTAACACCTCTAGAATCAATACTTGTGAGGTTTCTAGTACATACTTCCTCAATAGGGATACACGGAACACATCTTGTACTTTATATATGTTAGGTGGGACTTCTAGTCGATACGATATTTATCTAATGCGATCAAGGATATTGAAGGGGATGTTGCATCTAGGAATAAGATTTACCTTCTTCCCAAACCTCGTGACTTTATTAAATGACTATATTTGAAGGAAGAATTTATATCTAAACTCAAACTCCATGTCTCATCGATGAATGTTTGTATATCTTTTTTTCATATTTGTGCAGATTTCATATGACACTAGATTTTTTGAACATTCTCTATCATTTAATTGATAATATTAAGTCCCGCGATCTTCCACTCTCCCAATTTATCATAGAATGTCAGAGTCTGACACCTATTCCCATACAGAGGCTCTTAAGGTACCATTTTAATGCTAGAATGGAAACTATTGTTATATGAGAACTCCACTAAGGAGGGTGTTGGTCTTAATATCCTTGTAAATCCATTGAACATGATCTTGGTATATAATCTAGAGTTTGGATAGTCTTTTAAAATTGTCCATCCATTTGAGGGTGATAAGTAGTGATGATTTGTAGTTTTATTTCCAATGATTACTGTAGACTTCTACAAAACCTTGATGTAAACATCAAATCTCAATCAGATATAGTAGAGAGTGTTACTCTATATAGTATTACCAATTATTTTATGTATATCCTAGAGAGTTTTTTTGAGAGAGAAATATTAACTAATTGGAATGAAATACACTAACTTGGTAAGGAGATCGACTACCACCCAGATTGCATTAATTCCCTTATGTGTCATGGGGAGTTATATAATTAAATCCATAGTTATATTTTTTCATTTCCATACTAGTATGGGTGATTGTTTTAGAAAACCCTTAGAATTCTATCATTACTCTTTGACTCTTTATCATACCAAGCATCGAGATACAAAATCTGAAATATACCCCTTCATGTTATCCCACTAGAAGTTTTGATTCAAATATCTATACATCTTAGTTCATCCTAGATAAATATAGAGTGATGAGATATTCACATTATATAGAAGTTCCCTATTCAATACTAGTTTTTTTTGGGACACATATATAGGTTACAAAGTTTATAACTCCATATTCAATAATGCTGAACTCCATAATATTCACTACCTTCTTTTGTAGCAACTCATCATATTTTTATGACTCATTGATACTCTAAAGAATATATAGTTGATAATTTATTTGATAAAGGTAGGATAAAGATCATTTTATCACTACCATATATATCCTTTTCATGTCCAAGAATATTTGATCCCTTTTAATCCTCATCATGGATAGGGTTTCAAGATCCTTTCTACTTAGAGAATCTTACACATTATTTTTCTTCATAGGATTGTAATGGATTGAAGAATAATAATCCTTAGTCATATATAACCAAATTTAATATCAAATATTAAGATAATTTTGTGTGAATATATACTTGAGTTTTTTATGTTCTGTATATATGTCACACTTCTCCTTATAGAGATAATGTTTCCAAATCTTCAATGTGAATATTACTAGAACCAATTCTAGATAATGGGTTGTATAGTTCTAATCAATGATATTTAATTGGAAAGTGTCATAGGATATCACTTTTTCATCTTGAATGAGTAAAAAACCAAATAATTTTTTAGATGAATCACTCTAGGTAAAAAATCCTTCCCCACTGGTGAGAAATATGAGAATAGGTGTAATGATTATCCTCTTCTTAATATATTTAAAGCTTTCTTCACAATCACTAGTCTTGAAAAACAAGACTTCCTTCTGAGTAAGCTTGGTTATTCAGCTTAAAAATCATGATAATATTCCCAATTATAGTACCCAAATAATCTAAAGAAACTACATATTTCTATCATAGATATTGGTCTAGGTCATCCTCTAATTGACTTTACTTTTAAAGGATCCATATATATCTCTTTTTTAGTGATAAAAATCCTCAAGAATGTTACATGCTCCTACAAAAACACATATTTACTATACTTTTCACATAATTGTTCCTTCCATAAGCTCTTATGTACAATATTTAAATACTCCTCATGTTAATCCTTTCTTTTAGAGTATATAAAAATAACATCTATAAAGGCTAAATTTTTTTCAATATAATCCCTAAATAATCTATTAATAAATTCCACGAATATTTCTAGAGCATTAGTGTGTCCAAATGGCATCACAAATAACTCATAGTGCATTCAGCTAGTATGAAAATCAGTCTGGGGGATATACTCTTTATTCATCTTTACTTGATAATATCCTTACTAGAGATCCACATTAGAGAAGTATTGGGCTCCACATAGTGGATTGAACACATAATATATAAAAAGAAGAGGATACTTGTTCTTTATCCTGGTCTTTTTGAGCTCATGATAATCAATGCATAGGCTCACCAAACCACCATTATTATTAATGACAATGACTAGTGCACCCCATAAGGAACCACTTGGCCATATAAACCATTTATACATATTCTCTTATAATTTTTATTAACACCTGAAGTTCAAAAATGTTCATTAAATATTGATTCTTGGATATAGGTAAAGATCTGGGTATGTTCTTGATCAAGAAATCGACCTCACATCTAGGAGGAAGATAAAGGAATTCTTTGGAAAACACATCAAAGAATTACCTTATAATGGGAACATCATCAAGGATGATATTTTCTTTAGTCTCAATAATTTGGGATAGATATTATTGATCTCATTGAAATAATATCCATTCTTGAGATGTTGCTATGAAATAATATTCATCCTTCTCCTTTCACTTGAAAATAATGAGAGGGTGATTTGTGATATGGAGGGTGATTTCCTTTCATAGAAATTTATATTTGATATATACATGGAAAGCCAATACATGCCTAAAATAAAATATATTTAAAATAATGAGAGTATCATAAGGTTCAAAGGAAATTATGTACAAAAATTTAGATAGGGGATGAGTTATATGATTGGGATACAATAATTAAACCCCTTTCTATCTTCACCAAAAACTATACTTATATATTTTGATGGGGTGTTTGTATAGTTATACTAAAATTTCATGATATAAAAGAATAAATATAACTATGGAAGCTAACCCTACCTTTCACTATATTATTTTGGTTATAATAATATATTCATCCAAAATATACTTAGGGATGAAAATCATAAGATTATTAAATATATAAAAATTAAATTATAAACCTTGAAGTGATAACTTATAAATGAAATATATTCTTTGACCTATGAATTTATAGGTTTCAATCTATGTTATACATGATTTATTTCCTATTATAAAAACACATGGACATTTTTATTCCTTAATAATTGTTTAGAAGGATCTTGGGAATTTACCAAAAAATATCCCATAAGATTTTCGATCAAGGTGTGCACCCTTTTCATGGTTATTTCCCCTAGGTATCTTTGTTCTAGATCTACATCAACTTGTAGTATCCATAAAGAGACATATATTATTAGAAACTGATTATTCTATACTTATGAAAATTTAAGGATAATTTTCTTTTATTATTATTATCACTAAGTCTTGAGCTAAAGTTTTCTAATCCTAATCCAAAAAATAACTATTGTTGCCTCAGATACCAACTATTACAACCCATATCTTTAATACAAATTCTTCCATGATTTATTTTATAAAAGAAAACTTAGTATCACCCATAATATTATGAGGCCTAGTATATTTGGTAAATTAGTTACATATCACAATAAATTTTAATAAAACTACAACACCATTATTGAAAGCATCCTTAACACAATAATAAAATTCCATCGTTCTCCTTAAACTATATGGTATAACCTTGGGATTTACCTAAGAAAGGGGTAAGATAAAAATACACTTAATGGAATAAACATATAATTTCCTAAGATTAATAAGTACATGTTATCCATGAGGAATATCATGGTATCATAAAAGGGGTGAGAATCATAATATTGAATAATGAGTCATGATATAACATGATAACATAAAGACAACATGGGAATTTGGAAATAACATAAAACATGACATAATAAACATAAGTTAAGGATAAAAGACAAGAAAAAACATATTTTTATTAGGATAAATTCTTGCACATCATACATGTCATATCAAGAGATTAAATCATTACCCAATGCATTATAGGGCTATATATTTTCATGCCCACATTTCATATTCATATCATGTACATGAATAAGTGTGACATATAGATCATTCAAAATAGGATCATATTTCATCACATTTAATCACACTATTAAAGAGTGTGGTATGTATACATGGAATTACAAAATAAAATAAGTATATTTTCATCTATTCAGGTACCCTTGAGTGGAAATGGTAATGATTATTCACAACACAAATGTTTTTCTTAGGATAATTTCGCAACATAATAAGGATACATAAAGATTCATGGGAGAGATTAATAAGAGTAAAATGTGTATCTAATAACTTGGAAATCATAAGGGTAGTAAAATGGATGTGTGAAAACATGTCCAAAAATGAACAAGTGGAAAGAAAAATGGAATATTATACAGGTGGTCCTTGAATAAAGATAATGAGAGGACCTATTACCTTGAGAGGGTGTTTCTAAAATCTTGGGAGGAGCTTATTGGGATCATGGGGGAACATTGTGAGGGATATATAAAGGTAAGTGTAGATTAATGTTGTGATCCAATGTTTTTGAGTGAATAGAAATGTGATATTGGGTGATTTTATATTGGAAAAGATAGGGGAGTTCTTTATTATTTTATATACATAGGTTTTGGAATCTATATAACAAATTAATCCAAACCTCAAACCATACAATGGTTTTTACCCATGGTTTATACCAAATAGTAGTTTATTTCATTATTTTATAATTATAATAACTGAACTCATTAAATTAAAACAATCGGTGATGTGAAAGTGAGCCATGTTTATAAATAATTGATTTTAAAACCTTAAAATTTAATATGGGTGTTGGAGGATTAATTAAGTTTTTATAAAATTAATTAAACAACATAAAAAAACATTATTTTAAATGGAAAACATAATTATGTTTTATGATAATCATTATTTTATTTATTTTATAACTTTTTTGCTTTTATGATGTCATAATACATACAGTATAATTACCTCATATTTAATTTTAACCCAAAAATTAAATTGTCTCAATTTTTTTTTAAAAATTAACCATTAAATAATTTCAACATGATTATTTAAAAGTAATATTTATTTTATCTAAATAATTCTATAAATAATATAAATTAAAATTTTAAATAAAAATTCCCATTTATTGATAAATACTGGTTTTTTTGATAATAATAGTTTTCTGACCCTTATAAAAATTACATTTGGATTCCTAAAAATAATATTATAATTTATATTTTATAAATATTATTTGATAATAATATTTTACTAAAAATATAATTTTATTAAAAATATAATTTTATTAAAAATATAATTTTATTAAAAAAGTAATAAATTCATCATAAATATTTTCATGATTAAAACTATATATTTCCCAAAAATAAAATTTGTGTTTTTTCATATCAAAATATAATTTTTACTAAAATAATAATTTAGTCATTTAAAAATTAATGTTAAAGTGGGATTAATATAATAATTGTTTTATTAAAAATAAAATATAAAAATTCATATGGTTAAGTTGTAAGTATATATCACTTTATTACACCGGTGAATTATCTAGGGGGTAAGGTATGCGATGTTGTGATTTTCATAGTGTGGTTCAACGAATGTGGTTTGGGCCATGATCTCAATGAGATTGAAATTATTCTATAAACGATTTCACTCATGCGTTAGTTATTAAATATTTTTTTGGGATTGGTCAAGTTAAAATCCTATTGTTATCTCCCTTGTAATCTCTGATAAATGGGCTTTATAGGGTACGATCCTACTGGTCAAGGCCATCCCTTCTTTTATCTTTATAAATTGGACTTTATCATAAACCTTAATATACTAATATTAATGGTCATTTTTAAATGACTATATTATCAAAAATAATGATTAATAATGGACTTTTAAATTTAAAAGACTATAAATTTCCAAAATAACTGAAGTAGTGCATGTGTTTTCTATAACTTCATTACTTTATAATGCATTTAATCATTTAAAAAGGGTAATTTCATTTATAAAATTTTGGTTCTTTATCGAATCATATAAGTATCCAAGTCCAAAAATCCAATGAAATATCAAAAAAGAAAAAAGGAAACGAAACCCAAAAAAATCCAATATCAACACTAGTGACCCCTAGTAACATGTCGTATCCCACTCATCCATTCATAGAATAAACTGAACTAAATAATTGAGATATGTTGGGGTACCAAAACTAGTAGAATATCCATATAGGCATAATCTAAACAACCTAATTGGTCACCACCCTCCGAGACTATGGAAATACCCTTCATAATATAGTTCATAAAGTGTCAATTTTAACATAATAAATAAAATAGGGTTTATAAATTCTTTGCAAAACAAAGTAAATAAACATTCCATTTAAAAATTTAAAAACTACCATTTTTATAAATTAAAACATAGATGGTTAAATTATTTTTATAAAGAATTTAACACCAAGAAAAGAGGGCCATTAAAACCAGAGAATTAAATCCAAGATACCATTTATCCCTCTTTCCAAACATTTCCTAAAAACTTATTTTATAAATAACATAAAGAAGAAACCATTTATTAAAATACTCATAAGAAACTATCAAATCTTTTTCCATTTTAAAACAGACATTAATACCATTTAAAATAATCCATTTGAAAATAAGACAAAATACACTCAAGTTGATCCATGATCACATATAGGTAGTAATAAAATAAGGAAACACAATCCAAAACAACCAAAAAATAGTTGCATATAATAAAAAAACTAGTGGAATACAATCAAATCATGAAATTAATTCCTCTAAAACATCCTAAGAGAAGCCTATGTTTCATGGAAAACATCAAAAGGATCTAGTAATAAAGACCTAAACTGGGGATAGGGAACCTAGATCAACACAACTAATCTGGTCTATATCCAAAATATCCCCATCATACTATCTAGAAATAAATTTCCCATGATTTTACCAGTACCATGGGCAACTAAAATATCTCTAACTGACACGGACCACTACCCCAATCAGTATAACATAATGAGGTGTAGCTAGGTAACATTCTCGAGTCATCACACTATTAAACACTAGGGATTTTTGATACACATTTCAACTTCTATAATCCTAAGACTCCCACGAAAAGTCAAATGGATGCGATCACAAAAAAACCATCAAAAGTATTAAATATAAAACATTTAAAATAAATCACACCTCACCCCCTACACCCACATAGTAAAAAACCCCATTTTATCCATGCATAAGTATTATATAAAGATATACTAATATAAAAAATCCCCTAATGGATACAGAGACAAAATTAGAATAACAATAGTCACAAGGGGATCAAATAACGGTCACATGCCTTTATAAAACCACTATACATAAATTGAAAACTAAGATTTTATAAAAATAGATAAAGAACCCAACCTATTTTCACACCATTTAAAAATTGATTTAAAATTTCCTTTGAAATCCAATTTTTCAAACATCTCTTAAAATACAATTTATAAATATAACTATATACATAATTTTTTTTTAAAATAACACACCACTTTTTAAAATAAGTAAACTAGTGCATAGAACCCTTTCAAAAAACACACTTCCCATTTTTTTAACATTCAAGTAAACATCAAGAAACAATAATATTAAACATATAAAAGGTCCAAACCACAAGTATTTTAAAAAAATTCATATAAATAATCATACCCCCATTTCTAAAATTTAACCTACATAAAAAATTATTTCGAAACATTTAAATACCATAAGAAAACCCCCTCGAGCATTTTGAAAAAAACATAGCATGCGATCTGAGATCATGCAATGATTTCAAACCATTTTGAATCTAATTAAAAACTATCAAGGTTATATTAGAAATTTATAATTTCATAATAAAAAAATTTCCAAAACACTTGAATTAATTTAAAAGATACACATTGGTAATTTTCATAAGAACTTGGCATATGAAACTTCCATTCCAGGTGTAAAATTCATTTGAAAATAATTTGAAACCTACGAAAGTCTTAAAATATGCTTATAAATTCATAATAAGTAATATTTAAACATGAAAAATATTTATAAAATTTATTAAAATGGATTTGCAAAAGAAGTCATGCCTCATTTCAAGCAGTAAATTTCAAAACATGACACCTTCAAAGGAGAATTCACAACAAAGATAAGAAATATCTTTATCTACCCTAAACCACACAAAGTTATATCATCAAAACCTCCAAAAAACCAAATAAAAATACAAATAGTGTTTAGGTTTAATGGGATTGAGATAAATTGAGAGAGATAAAATTGGGAGAAGATTGGAGAATAAAGTATGAAAGAAGATAGGCTTACCCATTTGAAATTGAGAAGAAAAAACACTAAAATGGAAGAGGAAGATAAGGATAACATCCTTAAAATAATATCCCAAACATGAAAAAAATGAAATAAAATAATTGGGGTGACCAACCACTATAAAATCAGTAAGTTGAAAGGGGTAAAATCACCCTTTAATTAAATCTGACAATGCTATATGGTTTTGCAACAGAAGTTTCCAATCCATGCACCAACCATGCATTGGCCACTTACTAGGAAACCAACCTCACATAGTTTAGACTCAGAGTTTTCAAACAAAGTGATAAATATGAAGAACTCACCTCTAATATTTAAAAAATATCCATGGTTCTCCTGGGAACCCCACATTTTTGGATTAACCATACACCGACCATGCTAAACAGTAGTATCAATTTTTAGACCCACTTTACAGACTTATAACATTGTTTCCTATAACTACACACATTCCGTGTTCCATTACTCCAAGGCCCAAAATAACCCACACAGTTCCCTTGGGATTTACATTGTTTAGACTGAACCATCTGCTACACATGTAGACCGACCATGCACTACACAAAAAGGATTGAAAAAGTCATTATGTAATGGCAACCACATGGTTTCCCCTAAAACATGCATGAAAACCATGCATAGAGGTAAGAATTTCATATTTTATAAGTCAGGGGATGGAAATTCTTAGAAATTTAAAATACAAAAATATAGGATAAATGAATCTAAAAAAACGAAACTATGACATGTAGGTGTCACAATTCTCCTAGGTATGCCACTTTATTCCCCTTGAAAGTCCTAGGTTAAGTTTAATATAATGGGAAACAAATATTATGAGTGAGAAATAGTACTATACTAAGACAGAATTCCCAATCCATATATATATCCTCAATCAATCAAGAAAATCGTTGAACAATATCAATAAAATCAAGAGTAAATCTATCATGAACATACAATAAGGGACTCAAAATGAAGGGAGGCTGAGTGAGGGACTCTCTTCCATTTAGAGTTATTCCAAACTATGAAGCAATAATCAATAAACCAAAAAATTGGTCTATCACTATGGCAACAATGATTCCTTAAAACCATAAGAGATACCTTGAGATTCTACTAACTAGAAACATCCACAATCTAACTAAACTATAAAATGGATTCATAGTCCATGAAACACCTAGAATAACTCAAATACAAAGAACATTCAGGATCATGAAGTCGGGTCTCCCAAAATTATTCATTACCATTACATCCAAAATAACCAAAGGTCACAATACTTGGTTATCAAAACCATAATGTATCAAAAAATGTAATAAATGGAGTGAAAAAATACACACCCAAAGTAAATAAATGATGCAATATCTAAACATGGATCATATATGAAAGAAAAAGGGTTGAACTATGATTTCATACCAAGGTTACCCTCCCATGGTAAAATCAACCAAATTTAAACCAACTGCAACTAGTGAAAATTCTCAACTGGTTCCAATCCTATCCTAACCACCCAAATCACACACCCAAGGATTTTCCATATCCAAAAAAAGATCCAAAACCAATGAATGACAATCACTATTGGTTCAACATCACCATAATAACCACATAAGTAATAAAGAATAATGAGGAATGAACACAACCAAATAACTGCTACTCAAAAAGAGAAACTAAAATAGAACCCAATGAATTTCCTCAAACCAAATACACTTTAAGAAACCATGAACTAAAATAATTGAGAAAAAATACTAAAAAATAACCATAATCTAAAAACCTAATGAGATCAGACCTTATCAGGATGCTTTAAAATAATTTCATTCAAAACATACAAAGGGAAAAGACAATTTCCACCCCACTCAAAGTCCAGAAAAGTGCCAAGTATGAGGAGGAATATGCCTCTAAATACAACCACTTTATATTTACTAAGACCATTCTGATAGAAATAATTCATATAGACTAGACCCCATACACAATCTGTTCATTCTCTCTAAATAAAAAAATTGGTCCCAATCCACTTGGAAGAATAAAATCCAAAAACACACATCAACCAGAGAAAAAAATTTCCCAAAATATCATTCCTTTAAAACACCACCACATTATTGAAGGAATAAATAATACTAATAAAAAAACATAATATAATATAAAATGAACCCAACCATTTAAAAAAATTCACTCCATTTAAAATATAAATTTCCCAAATGATTTTCAAAACATTTTAACCTTATTTTTTAAAAGCATAAACTTCTATGTCAAATAAGAAACCTACTTTTAAACATTTTAAAATATTCCCTGAAGGTTTAAATACCCATTCATTATTAAACACCATCTAGTTTAAAACAAAAACATTTTCTATATTTTCAAATTAAATCAACCAATCTAAAACAAAAACCTGTCCCAAAACCTTTAAAAAGGATTATATCCTACAAACAAGACTAGTAGATTAATTTCTAAGGAACAATGTTTTCATAACATCTAGACCAATTTTACAAACAATACACAAGAATTATTTTCAAAAAATATCAATTACCATAGAATATTTCTTTTCAAAACCAAGACTAGTTTACAAAAAATCGCATAAAAAGGACACAAAACACAATTTAAAACAAAATCTATTCTACATGATCAATATATCACAAGACCCACTTGAATTGTTTCTCATTATTATAAATTCCTTGATATTGGTTTAAACAAAAAGCCAAACATGATACAAATCCATCCTTGAATTAATCAAATGGTTTTATGGGTCATGATCCATAAATGAAATAATTATTATAACTATTTCAAGATTGAGGGTTTGGACATTGCTTGATTTATCAAGCTATGAAAACCAACCTCATGCCACCGATATAATACCCTGAGATTTTTAAAATAGGAACCTCATGTTCAATAAAATGTATGAAAAAACAAATATTATAAGAGAATATAAAATCATGAGACTTTATGGTTCATTTAATTTTTAATAAATTTAATCTCTTTGATAGCATGTGATTCACACAACATTGGGTTTAAATGAAATAAGAAACTCTATTAAAATATTATTATTTAAACATAACCACCATAACCTAGCCATTAAGTTGGTGGGTATGAATAATAAAAACTAAATTTTAAAAATTTTATGGTATAAAAACATATATAATATATAAAATTGATATATATTGATTATAAATAAAATAATAGTCATTTGAAAGTAAAAGAATTATTTTTTGAAAAACATTATTATTCTAAAAGGTGGCTTAGTCATTCTTTGCACACATAATTTATAATCAATTTTTATCACTTTTAGATAATTTATTTTAGAAAAAAAACTTAATTTTCATAATCATCATATCAAAATTATCGTATCTTAAATTTTTGTCATTTTTTAGAAATGTTTCATTTTTCAATGAATAGTGAAAAATACTAATTTTTACTAAAAACAGCCTTTTGTTTAAATTATTTAAAAAGTTAAATTATATTTTAAATTGTTTTTAATATAAAATAAGTTCAATTATATTAAAATTTAACTAATTGATGTCATTTTAATTAATTTAACATTGATTTTTGATATTAAAACCTTCTATAATTATGAAAATTTTATCTTTGAAAACTGGCTTTTTCATCGCGTCTGCAGATAAAATTTTAAATTGATTTATGATAATTATATGAATTGTATTTAGAAAAATGTATTCCATATTTGGAATCATCATAATTCATATTATCTATTAATTTAAATTTAATGTTCGATGAAAATATATAGTTCAAATAGTGAAAATGAATTACTGCGGTTATGATAAAAATGGGTTTACTGTGGGGTTAAAATAAGAATATAATGGTTAAAATGACCTACCAACTTGTAAAAAATTATTTAATAGATATATTTACACCATATAATATCCCAAATTATAATCTATGTTTATTTTCAATCCATTCTCTTGTGCATGAATATCATTTTGGAATTTTTGAGAAATTTTCAAGAGGGTTCCCTTTCCCCACTTATAAATGGGAAGTCCCTTCTTTTACTTATTACCATATTAAAATTACCATGGATCAAACAAAACATTAAAAAATATATCTTTAAAATAATTATTCATATTATATATCTGTTGTTCCTCCCAAAAGGTTATCCCTAGGGTCCTTAAAAGGTGATCCAAAGAAGTTTTCGCTTAGAAAAGGTAAATTTCTTACCAAATATCTTTCATTTTAAATATTATTTTCCACATTAAATTATGTATTATAACTTAAAATATATTTAAAACATAATCTACCATATAATAATATTATATTATTTTTATGTAATAATATTTATCCATCTTTACTTCCATCAAATGGGAAACAAAATCATCGATCGTGTGTACGACAAACTACCGCTCCACGAACTAATGTTGTTCATTTTCCATCACCACCTTTCAAGGATGGATATAAATATGGATTTACCACATATATATTATATTTATGATATTATTATATTTATATATTTTAAGGTCACTTATACCACTATTAAAATATATGCCTTTAACAACACTGAAATTCACCATTGTTAGTGCTAAAAAAACCCTCACCACTGAAGCCAAATTAAAATCCCGAGGATTTTATCAGTGATTTTAGAATTGATGATAAATGGAAACTTTATCAATGATTTTACAATAAATAATAAAGGTAAAATTTATAATCTCTTTTAGAGGCACTAATAAAGGGATGCTTTATTAGTGTTTTTAAAAGAGCTGATAAAGGGGAATATTGCAGTGTGATGCTAAATTTACAACACACTACAACACCACAAACAACATAAGTAAAATATAGATCACACTAGAAATAGTAGATAGGTATAATAAATATTATAAATTAAATAAAATTTTCAAAACAAATACAAGTAAAAAAAATTTATTATAGACATTTCAAACATTGGTTTATACAATTACACATATAAGTATAAATTATCATAAATATTCAAAAACATCAATGTTCTTTTGTTTTGGGCCCCTAAATCTCACTCATGATATTTCCAAAAAAACCATCCTAGATTGATAAAAATAATGAAACTATATAAGAAATAATTTTTTTAGGTTTGTAATAATAGAAATAAATAAATTAAATAGAATGTTTTAATTTTTAATTAAACTTTTAAACCAAACTTTGTGTCATACCATAAACATTGTGTATCAGATTGAATTGTAGTTGATTCCTACACGTCACCCCAATTATTTTTCAACTTCTAGAATTACCTATGAAAAAATTAAATAAATAATTATACAATAAAAATGATATGTAAATTAATTATTTAATAATAGATAAAATTATGGGAAAATAATCTGAGCTCATTTTCTCATTTTAGCGACTTGATGTTTGTTTTAAACTGAAATGATACCTATATATTGAAAAAAAACACACTTAGAGTCATATAGATCACTAAATGTGTTGGATTAAGGTGAGGATAATTTATACACATTCCAAATGACTTACAGATAATTTTCTTAAATTATTAAAATAACCAGAATGAGTTTTCTCAGTTTATATAATGTCTCTTGTTTTTTTTATTAAAATGTTATTTTAAATTAGAAAAACTCACATTGAGTCTAACCAGTCACATAATGTTTCTATTTTATATGAGACTAAATTCTACACATGAAAAATTAATTATGAATAATTATCCAAAATTATCAAGACAATCCAATTGTGTTTTCTCAGTTCTCAGTGAGTGACACTTTTTGAACCGATAACAGACAGTTTGAGTAATATCAGGAACATAATGTATTAAAATTAGTTGAGGATGATTACTACATGACAAAATGACTTATTTATTATTTTTATAGATTATTAAAATAATTTTATTTCCTTTTATTTATTTTGAGTACGTCATTTTTCTATTTTAATAAAATTAGTGTCAATTTTAAATAAAAAGAAATAATTGGATTCATACTACTCACACAGTTTATTAGATAAAGGAGAAGATATTTCATAAAAATCCAAAATTTCTTATGGATAATTTCCTAAAGTATAAAAACTATATGTTTTCATTTTCTCAGTTTTGAGTATGTCACTTGTGTTTTTTTTAATAAAATGTCATTTTAAAACAGAAACACACACATTGATTTATATCGATGACATCATGTTTTAGTTGTATTTGATACTGATTCCAACACATTTAAACTGAATTTTGAATTATTTTACTAAATTATAAAGACAATATGAGTTCATTTTCTCTATTTGTTGTGAGTGACACTCTTTAAACTAAAATGTCAATTTCACCTAATAAAAAACTCTTTTATTCATACTAGGATCATAGTTTATTATATTGAGGTGTAGATGATTTATACACTTAAAAAATGGAATATGGATCATGTTATTAAAGTATAAAAACAATCTGAATTTGTTTTCTTAGTTTTGAGTATGGCATTTGACTTTTTTATTAAAATTGATGCCAATTTTAAATAAAAAGTCACACTTAGAGTCATACCGATAACACCATGCATAATATTGAGGTAATTATGATTCCTAAGCATCCCAAATTACTTATGGATTTTTTATACTAATGTATAAAAACAATATGAATCTGTTTTCTTAGTTTTGAGTATGTAACTCGTGTTTTTTATTAAAGTTTCATTTTAAATTGGAAACATACAATTTGAGCTATACCAGCCACATAGTGTGTTGGTTGGATGTGAGACTAAATCCTACTCATAAAAAATGAATTATGTAACATTTTACTAAGTTATCATGAAAATATGATTTTTTCTCTCGGTTTTCAGTGAATGACACTTTTTGAACTGAAATGTCAATTTTAAACTGGTAATGGACACTTTGAGTCATATCGGGCACATTGTGTGTTAGATTGAGTCGTGTCTTATTCATAAAAATAAAAAATGACTTAGTGATAATTTTAAAAAACTGTAAAAACAATATAAATACTTATTATTGGTTTTGAGTATGTTAGTTGTCTTCTCTACTAAAATTAATATCAACTTTAATTAAAAAGTTAGACATAGAGTCATACCGGTCACACCGTGCATCAGATTTAGGTGTGGTTGATTACTACACATCCCAAATGTCTTGTGGGTCATTTAAATAATGTATAAAAACAATATGAATATTTTTCTTGGTTTTGAGCATGTCACTTGTGTCTTTTACTATAATGTCATTTTAAATAGGATATATTTATTTCGGTAATACCCATCGTATCATGTGTCGGTTTGATGTGAGACAGATTACTACATGTAAAAAATTTATAATTAAAAATTTTCCAAAATTATAAAGACAACCCAAGTGAGTTTTCTCAGTTTTAAGTGAGTAAAACCTTTTAAACTAAAATATCAATTTTAAACTCATAACAGAAACTTTGAGTCATAACAGGTATACCATGTATCAGATTGATGAACGACTAATTCCTATACATAAAAAAGTCTTATGGATCATTTTCAAAAACTATAAAAATAATTTGAATGCATTTTCTTAGTTTTGAGTATGTTAGTTGTCTTTTTTATTAAAATTAATGTTGATTTTGAATAAAAAGACACACTTGGATTCATATCGGTCACACCATGCATTTGATTGAGGTTCAGAATATTCCTAAATGTCAAAAATGACTTTTGAATCATTTTTATAATGTATCAAAACAATCCTAATGAATTTTCTTGGTTTTTAGAATGGCACAAATATTTTTACTAAAATAAATGTCAATTTTAAATTAAAACATGCACTCTGAGTCATACCAATTACACCATGTATCCAATTTGGGTGATGATGATTCCTAAAATTCTCAAATGAATTACTGATTTTTTTCCTAAAGTATCAAAATAATCTAAATATTTTTTATCAGTTTTGAGTATGTCACTCAATTTTAATAATTTTAATGTCAATTTTAAATAAAATGACATACTTAGAGTCATACCAGTCACACAATTCATCGAATTGAGGTGTGGATATTTCTTACATGTACCAAATTATGTGTTTTATTAGTTTTGAGTATATCACATGTGTTTTTTTACTAAAATATCATTTTATACTGGAAAGATGCACTATGAGTCATACAGGTCACATCATATATCATTTGGATATGAGACTAATTACTACATGAAAAGAATAAATTATTAATTGTTTTAATAAATTATCAATACAATATGATCATGTTTTATTAGTTTTAAGTTAGTGACACTTTTTTTAACTAAAATCTCAATTTTAAACTAATAACAGACACTTTGAGTCATACTATGAACATCATATATAATATTTAAGTGAGGCTAATTCATAACCATCACAAATTACTTATGGGTAATTTCTATAAAGTATAAAAAAATTATAATATGTTTTCTTGGTTTTGAGTATGTAATTTCTCTTTTTTACAAAAAATTAATGTCTATTTTAAACAAAAAAACACACATGGATTTATACTAGTCACACTGCGTGTTATATTGAGGTGAGGATTATTCCAACACATCAAAAATGAATTATGGATTGTTTTACTAAAGTATCATGATAATATAAATGAGTTTTCTTGGTTTAGAATTCGTCAATTTTCCTTTTTATTAAAATTAATATCAATTTCACATAAAAACAGGTACTTGGAGTCATACCAGTAACACCATGAATTTGATTGATATGAGGTTGATTCCTACATGTCAAAAATGAGTTATGTATTATTTTCCTAAATTATCTAAATAATATGAATGTGTTTTATTGGTTTTGAGTATGTCACTTGTCCTTTTTTCTAAAATTAATGTAAATTTTGAATAAAAAGGCACAATTGGAGTCATACTAGTTAAAAAATGCGTTGGATTTTGGTAAGGATTATTACCACACATCTCAAATGATTTATGGATCATTTTACAAAAGTACAAAAACAATTGAATCTATTTTATTGGCTGTAAGTATGTCACTTATGTTTTTTACTAAAATTTCATTTTAAACTAGAAACAATCACTTTGAGTCATACTAGTCACATCATGTGTCGGTTTGACATAAAATTTATTCCTAAATTTAAAAAATGGCTTATGAATAGTTTTAATAAATTATAAATACAAACTAAGAATTTTTTATTAGTTTTCAATGAGAAATGCATGTTTTAAACTAAAATATCAATTTTAAATTGATAATGGAAAATTTGTGACATACTAGGCACAACGTGTGTTGGATTGAGGTGAATATTATTCCTAAAAATGAAAAATAAATTATAGATCATTTTTATAATGTATAAAAATAATCAGAATGTGTTTTTCCAATTTTGAGCATGTCAGTAGTCTTTTTTACTAAAATTAACACCAATTTTAAGTAAATATACACACTTGGAGTCATAACGGTCACATCGAGCATCAAATTGAGGTGTGGATGATTTATACACATCAAAAATGACTTATGGATGGTTTTACTAAAGTATCAAAAAAATATTAATGTGTTTTCAATGTTTTGAGTATGTGATTTGTGTTTGGAACTAAACTATAAATTATAAAATAAAAACATACTCTCTGATTAATACCTAGAAAACTATGTATCAAATTAAGGTGAAACTAATTGAGTATGTTATATGTGTTTTGTTTTAAACTATTGAAAAATATATATAAAATAGATAACATGTTCTATTTTGATGGAAGAGGAAACCTCATTTACATGGGACTTGGCCTTCCCCAAGATCTCATGGGGAGCCTTTAAGGCACAAGGGGTGCTTCAAAATACTCTTAAGGAGTTTAGAATATTTAGAAACCTAGTAGAGATGAAGATATTTCTAGATTATTCTAGAGAACCTCATCACCTTACCTCCTCTACATGTGGCATGGAATGACATAATGTTTCCTCAAACACTTCACATTTTAGGTCACATGGGGATCCCTCTTCCATCAGAAAGGAACTTGTTCATTACAATCTCTCACAACCACAATTTTTTTTAAAAAACCACCCAAACTTGAGAAAAAGAATCCACCTATATAATAAATCCATTCTTTTGTTATTAATATTATAAATAAATAAATTAAACATAAATATGAAATAATTCATTTCTATTCCCACTGTTTTAAATTATTATTCTGAACTATAATATTTTTTATTCATCCACTGTGGATAGATATGAGATATTTTAGAAGCTCAATACCAATAACATCATATATTTAACCGCTTTACAATAACATAAAATTCATGTATTTCAAAATATTCCTATAAGAACTTTTATTCTTTTGGGTTGGTGTAAAACTTATATATGAACATTTTCTTCTTATTTTCTACAAAGAACTAGCATAAAACAATATATATTATTGTATTATAATAAAAATTAGTGTATCCCTTTATTTATTCCTAAAAAATATTAACCCTTAGTGTAAACCTATTATTTTTCATTGATTGAACTAAAATAAAAATAATTTTTTTTGTTTTTATCAAACTTAATAAAATTTATCATTCCCTTTCAACATCATAGATAGTTTAAAATCAAGAATAACCATTTAACTTCTTTGATGATAAAAAATTAGTGTGACCCATTATATATTTTTAGAATACAGTAAACTCCATTATAAATTGTTTACACCTTTTTGACAATATTAAACATCAGTATATCCCTTTATAGTACCCAAATGAAACTAAAATTTAGCACTTTAATTTAGTATTCTTGGATTGTGCTATAGATTAATATATCCTTTTAAATACTATATGTGATACTAAACTCTAAAATAACATTATCATTATTTTTGTTGTAAAAATGGGAACATCCCTATTCTCATGTATTTTTATTGAGATCGATGATGAGTTTTTTATTAAGGAGATTATGATAATGGATAATATTATATAATGAATGTGAAGATGAATATTATTAATTAACCATTGGACACATTTTTTATGGTGATCTGGTGAAAAATTATCTATATTCATAATAAGGATATGTTAAACACCTATAATCATTTAATTATTGGGAGACTCTATGTGATATAATGGTGAGAAGATTTAATTTCATATCACATGCATTCAAAATAATAAGTTTTAGTTAATCCATTTCATTAATGTTAACATTATGTGTTACTTTTATGGATTTCACAAGATTTTGTGATATAATATCATGCATTTAATTGATGATTGAATTTCCCATATGATTCCCCCACAAATAAAAATGAAACCATTGTATTATTATTTTCTTATATAATTTCCCACAACCCATGATGGAACCCTTGAGAAGAAATTAGTCTTATTTTATTCAAAAACTTATAAGTAAATTAAATAAAAAAAGTGACAAAAATGATAATAAAATTAAATAATTAAAATTTAAGAAGGCACCTCTTCATAATGCTTGTAGAAATTCTTACACTATTCTTTCTACGCATCTCTAAAAAATTGATTTCCTCCATTATACTTATCCATGAGAAACAAATACAAAATAATATATAAACATTATAATACTAATTAATCACACCCCAAATATATTTCTAAGGTCATAGCCCATAATAGATCACAAACATACCCAATGATCACCAAAATTTGTTATCGAAAAACATTTGGACACCGTGTATGTTGCCTGCTCATCTCTAATAAAATTTAAATATTCTTTTGAGTATGAAGGTTTCAAAAATATTTGTAGTACTAAGAAAATATAGAAAAAATATCATTTAATAAATTTTTTTTAATGAAATTGTAATTACCTTTGGAAAATACCTTTTCAGGGATAGTGTTCTTATCATGGTTTATGATCTATCTCATAGATTTTAAAACATAATATCCACAATAATTTCCATTATAATACTTTATATACTACATAAAAATTGATAAAAAATGTAAATTGTTTTAAATATTTTTTGATACTTAAATATTTCTATATATACCTTAATCTATTTCCTTTTGAAGTAATCTAAATTATTTTTATGTTTATTCACAGACCTCATTACATGATTTATTCTATAATTATAGATCACCCTATCATAATAAAATTATTGTTAAAATACAAATTGAAACACATAATTTAAAGTTTATCTATAATTTTTTTATTAAAGTGGAATTAAAATTTACAATATGCATTATGTGTGGCCGTTTTTTGGATATCCCTGCATTTGACCCAAAAAATAAATATTTGGGGAATCCATATTGAGTGAGATTTGCATTCAGTTATTATTAAAAAAATATTCTATGAAAAACTAAAAATACATTTTATGAGATTAGATTGTATAGTGTTACCCCTACATTATAGTCATCGAAATGATTTTTTCATATGTAATTTTTTCTAAAATGCATCGTATAGATCATATTTCTTCTTACCAATTTCGTCCTTCTCCAAATTTTTCCCATTGAAATGATACAGGGATTGATGAATCCAAATGATGCTTCACATGGTTTTTTCTTTATATAGTAGTAATATAAACACCTATAATAAATATGAATAGTTACAAACTTTAATAAACATATTATATCAATATTTGGATAGACGTATTATAAAAATATACCTTAGGTATGTATTCACAATTAAGGCTCCCATCCATTCAATCTTAAGCATATTATTTATACTCTTGTTACCGACTATGTCTGTAATTAATGTTCCATATATTTATTCTTTATATAGAATATAATAAATATTTTCATCTTTAAATGTGGTATCTATATGTATTTGTAATGATAAAAAATGCTGATATAGAATTTGTGGGTAAAAGGTACTCCAAGAAGGTCCTTTTGTTTTCTTGTTTGATTCACTAGATTATCTTGATCTAAACTTCTGTTTCCATATCCATTTATCCATATGTAATATCATACCTCGCTTTAGAGCTTTTTCAACAACTATTATAGGTTTTTATTAAGAAATGTTTTGTTGAATACATACCTCATGTATCTTTACAATATTATATGATCACACTATGAATGTTTCAATAACATCATTAACTTTTTTTATATTCGAATCATCAAGTGGAACATGCTACTTAGCGGTAAGTTCATGAGCTACCTCAATCCCTACCCTCATTTCATATTTTGGGATTTATTTATTTTATAGTTTATCTCAAATGATATTATACACCATACTCCTCACAATAAGGTGGTATATAGGTACTGATAGATAGAAATCACATATATCTTTACCTTATAGAAGTTTAGTAATATAAAGTCATTGGATGTTTGTTTATTCCCATTTATATGAATGAGTAATGAAAAAATTGATCATCTTGGGTAAGGTATGTGGTTTTGGGGAATAACTAGACTTAATGATAGAAAGGTCATTTGGTTATTCATGTGGGGATCTTTGTTCCAATGTTGGTTTACTTTAATCCTTTCTCACATATTGGTCATCAATACCATGGTGGAAAATAATATCTCTCAAATAATTTATTTGTGACATCAATACCTTAATCATCTTATATGTATCTTCTTGTGGTTTTATATTTTAGAAATATGTTCAAGGAGACACTTCAAAACCTAATAATCTAACTTGTCCATATTGTTCAGGCCACTTCAAAGCTACTGAATGTTGTTTATCTTTTTGTGAGGTCACTGTCAATTCTTATATCTAAAACATAAAACAAAATATGAACATAAATATATATTTTTATATAATACTATTATACAGAAAAATTAATTATTATTATTTCATACCTACACATGTTTCCCATACTTCTTTTGTGTTTTCACCGACTTGTTTACCCTCTATATCTACACAATCCTCCTTCCATATCACATGACGTGGGATTTAAGTGAATTACAATTTTGATTTATTAATATGAATATAAACAAAGGAATATATTTTATTTATTATTACATAAAACTTTTATCATTTATTAAAAATACATACCGATTTTTTTCTCTAGTGAAACGTACCCCATCGTTGATTTATGATAGGGGTATATTCATATTGATGCAATTTATCTATTTTTGGAAGTCTTTTCCTATTCATAAATTAATAATTTTTATTGAAAATAGATAAAATAAATAATTTTAAAGAATATATTATTGACTATAGTGCACCTGAAATTATTTCTAATAATGACGACTGATGAAAGCATTCTATGTTTCCATCCTTATAATGTGTTCATAAAAAATTGGTGGGTGGATCTTTATTTTCTCCTAAGTATCCCTAAGATGTAACTTGGAAAGAAGAGTCTGAAAGCCTCTCTGGTATTTTTTAGTGTCTATTAAGACTTATTTATTATTAAAATATTGTAAACAAAATGAACTCTGTAAGGAATAAGGAAAATTAGATCAACATTTAATTATATATTTTTTGGTAAAATAAAAAAAGTATATCATAACATTAACTTTATATCTTCCAATATATTTTCCTTCATTATAGTATTGGCATGGTTCCAGGAATCTATATAAATTTGTACATTCATCCTTATTGTGACCCCAAAATAACTAATTAACAATGACTTGTTGGGGTCAATAAGTTTCCCACATTGATTCCATCCTACCTCAAATTTTATACCCTTACTTCTTGACTTGATAATTTTATTCAACACTATAATGTTGTTTGGATCTTGTTTTTTTCATCAACATGCAGTTAATACCTCAATAATTATGTAGTTTTATCATCAATAGAATTTTCTTCATTGGGATTCATTATATCATCTGGTGTAGTAGACATTGTCTTCATGAGTAGTCCAACATTTAATTTATATTATTTTAATGATGTTAATAAAAAAATAATATTATGAGGAATATCATAGTATATTAGAAAATAATTTAACATTTTTGTTGAAATATATTTATTATTTTAAAGGTTTAAGGGAATTAGATTCTCTATCAAGAATCCAGACCCCATCTTAGTGGTCCCCTCTAACATACAATACATTATAAACATTAAGACTGACATAAAATTATTGTGATCTCCCAATCAGAGGGTTATCCTTGATTGAATTTTCATCTAACACTACAAAAATTTTATTCACTAGTAGAAAAATTGACCAATTATTTATTACTGGACTTTAGACATAAAATACTTACACTACTTGGGATTTCATTATGAATGGATCATTATTTTCCCTTTCTACACTGAAATTCACCTTCACGAAGTTCATTTCATCAACTTTCACAGAACTCCTATTATTAAACCATTTTCAATGAAAAATATTTTTGAGTAAATAAGGTTTTCCTTATGACTTTTCCATTTGTTCTTGTTTTGAAAATCACAAACACCTTATCTTTAAGGAAAATTGATTTTATAAGAAAAATTTCTTTTATAAGGGAAATTGCTTTTATAAGGAAAATTGATTTTATAAGGAAAATATCTTTTATAAGAAAAATCGATTTTATAAGGAAAATTATCCTTACCATATTTTCATTATCTATATTCATGTATTTCTTAAGTATAAGAACCAGATTCATTTATATATTCTCGGAATCATTTAAAACTTTGATATGAAGCATTCTGTTTTAGGCTCCGAATTATGGATGAGAACTGTAATGAAGTTCCACTCCGAATTCTGGATATGAACTCTAATAAAGTTCCACTCTGAATTCTGGATACAAACTCTCATGATGTTTGACACTGAAATCTAATGACGAATCCTGATTACAAATTCTCATTACGAATTCTGATGACAAATTCTTATTCCGAATTCTCATTCTGAATTCACCTATTAAACAGAATCTGATCATCTTTGCTTTATACACTCCAAATTTATTCAGACTCCGAATATTATTTTTGGTTAGACTCTGAACTTTCATTTTTCTTACACTTTTATAATTTGTCTACTCTTTGACATTTTGTTTACACTCCAAATCTTGACTCTAAACTTTTTAACTAATCCTGAAATGATGTCATACTTTCTATTACACTTGTCTTGTTATAAAATGATGTCGTCTATTCCGTTATAAACTAACCGTTGGTTAAGTGACATGTGTATAGGTCCCTCAGAATTTTAAGGAAGATATGACCATTGGAAAGGAGGCCGACCAAGCCTATAAATAGAAGCTCATTTGAAAGAGCTCGAGACACAATTAAGTTGATCGATCTAGAGACCACATGCTGCTAAGGTGATTTCTAGAAAGAGAAATCTTTTCATGATTTGTGTGTACTGAACCGCTCGTTCAGTTTTTGCTTCATGCGACTCCGAATTTTGGTGATTACATTTGAGGACTTCCGAGGATAGGAAGACAGAGGTGTCGAATACCTTAAAGTTCGAGGGCTTCCTTGCTGAGGGAAACAGAGGCTCCAACTGCCTTGAAGCTGAGGGCTTGCGGGGATAGCAAGACAGAGATTCCGATTTTCGTATCGAGGGCTTACCCTGGTGTGGGTAAGACAGACTTTCTTGAAATTATAAATCAAGGGACCTTTATCCAAGATTGTTGGATACCCTTCTCTTTGGGTTAAAAGACTTATATCTTTTTATTTGTAGTTTTACTACATGTTTGTTTCCGCTACATATTGTATTGTAAGTAATGTATAAATTTCTTATACTTCCTTACTTGTACTCTGTTTCATTTAGATTATATACGCTTTAAGGTAGAATCTCATATTGTAATCTTTAGATAAGTTTCAATTTCCGGATCCATATTTCCGGAACCTACTTTCAGAATCTCTTTCTAGTTTTAAGAAACTACATAGAACTTGAAGTTTATAACTTCATTCCATATTACAATTTTCTCAATTGGTGTTAGAGGTGTTGTGAATTTTCTTAGTTTAACTTTGTTAAAATTAGATCTTTCCTTATCTAAGGAAAACATAGTTATTCGTAATCAACTTTAAAGATTCTAAAGGAAATTTTTAAAGTGTACAATTCACCCCCCCTCTTGTATATTGAGCATCTAAATTATTATTTCGATCATACAAATATGAACTTGAAGTGTTATATAATCCAACTAACATATCAATTCGATAATGACAAAATATGAAAAATTTTATCAAATTTTATTTATAAATTTGGAACCAGATATGTACATCACTTTCGTCGTAAGTTCAACCCCAATTTTTTCATCATATTGTAGTTTTAATGTTATTTTTTATAACATATAACCATTGATTAAAAAATTATTGTAAGATATAAATTTTTTATTTGGTCCCCTAGCTAGCCATCGATGTTATTCAAAAATTAAATTTGGATTTATATACAATTCCTTATAAATTTGATCTTAGAACCTTCCTATAAACTATTGATTATGTGTATTTGATATCTACCCTTCATCCCTTGATGGATTCAAATATTTAAGAATTTTATTGTGGGCTTCAATGTATGGATCAACGTCTTCACTATCATGTAAAATGTAATGGTGTGATTTCTCCCACCTTGTGATGGTAATTGTAACAACATGCTTTTTAGAAATACATTCACCCATAATGCATCTGTTGCGATGAGACTTTTGGAGTCCAATGATGTCAATATCAGATTGGTAATCAGTAGAGAATTTAAAATCTCCATCAAAAATATATCATTCTGAAATACAAAATTTTGGCCAACATCGATTCTTGACATACCATTTCAAAATATCTATATACCGTTCAATGGGGTACATCAATATGTAATGTAAATTACCACATATTTGATCTTCTATGACCAAGATAACCATCAAGTGGACTATTATATCAAATAATAACAGTTTAAAAAATGTATATATTTCACATAATATGAATGAAACCTCCATATTAATGATTGAAAACTTCAAAGGGTATATAACATTACTGTATAGGCCTTTGAAAAATAATAAATATCTGGTTAATTTATGTTGTACATTTTTATACAGAATGCATTGTATAGAAACAAGAACAAAATCCTGTATTAAAACATGATATTCATGTGATTTTATTCCCTATAACTTCAAATTATTCATTTAAATGAAATTTTTGATATTTTATGAATACCCATATGAAACTTTTACACCATTAATGAAAATAAAAATTTTCAATTTTTCTTATCTAGATAGAGTACAATCTGTTGGAGGAAGAAAAGTCCACCCTTTAACCTTCACCGGTGACAACTCTTCCATTATCTCCTTGTCAATCATGTCCAACCTAGCCTTAATTCCATCTTTTTTTAAGAACATTTAGTAATGTGACAATAACACTATCAAATACATTTTTTCCAGATGCATGACATCAATAAAATGTATGATGTACAAAAAATTCCAATACATTAATTAAAATAAAATTTATCTTTTTTTCCAATATTATTAAATAAGGTTTTTCAAAAATGTTCTATTTAAAATAGTGTCAATATATTTTATATTATAGAACTTTTTATCACTCATTAGTAGAGATGGTGTTGTACCTTGTTCATTATTCCCAACGAATTCCATCATCTTGGATCAATATTTATGTCATCGAGGTAGAAATTTAAAATTTCCTAAAAACATAGTCTTTGAATTATATTTAAACTGAACTAGGTGTGTTCATTATTCACAAATAGGGCACCCCAAAATTCTTTTAATTCTATATCTTGAAGATTTTCAACAAGCAGGAAAGTTATTTATCGTCCCGTACAACATTTCCCTCAATGTGAATTCTTCATTTCTATGAGAATCATACATTGTAAAAATTTTATCCCTCATAAATTTCAGATATTTGATAAATGGATCCAAATAGATATAAATATCATTACTAGATTGCTTTGGTCTAGATATAATAAGAGACAATTTATTTTCACTTCATTCATTAACATGGTGAATATTTATAATTTACAATCATAATGGGCTATGTACTATGAGTATTACTCTATACACCAAAAGGATTTATTCTATCTATAGATAAATAAAGAAGAAATTTTATTTAATCATTCCAAAATTTAGGATACTCATAATAAAATTTCTTCCACTAAGGAAAATCTGATGGATGATATAGGTTACCATATATAATTCTTGTATATTCATGCTGGGTCAATTATCTCACAGTTTCCTAACATCCATATAGTCTTCCAAACTAGGGGATAATGGGAAAGTACCACAAAATTTTCAAATTACTTCATTAATTTTTCTTGTATCAATCCATTCCACACATCATAAATTTAATGAGTTATTTATAGTCCTTGAGAAACAATATTCAATAATTTGGACATAAATTTATTTTTATAGAGATCATTTCCATTGAAAGTATCATTTTTTTAGTTTCATATGATCAACTTGTAATTTAATTTTCTTCTGGAAGCATAAAATTCAAGAGATCCAGTAGTTCTGTAAAGCTGGTGTCACTCCATCTGCTACCAACTTTCAAATTATATAGCTTTAATATAACCAACAATGTTTTGTATTTAGTACTACCAGTATACAATTGTATCTTAGCAAATCTATTTAACTTCTCAATTTTTTTTTTACAATCATGAAGTTCATATTCAATTTCTATTTTCATTTCATCCATGAGATATCCATCACCATTTACAATGGTATTCATTTCAAATGATTCATAAACTACAATATAATCCCAATCGGTGTGAACACTTAGTTTTCCTCCATGTTTAGTCCAATATTTATAGCTCTGATGAATTCCTTGAGAAATAAAATGTTCTTCAAACTCCTCTAGACTATTTTTTCTTGAATAAAAATAACATAAACATGTATAAAGGATTTGAGAAGGGTTGTATTCATGCTCAATTTCAAACATGATTAACTCTTTAACTCCATATTTAGACTCATTTATCATAATATTTGTATTCATCCATTTTATATTTATATCCATCATATTGGTTTCTTAAAATATTCATTTTTTACAAAAAATTAATAAATAAACACAATATATTCATTATCAAATGTTAATGTTATAGATAATTTTAATAAGGGGAACACAACATTTTATTGCTTCAAATAATTTCCGTATTCTTTGGAAAAAAATTTGTAATTAAATTTAATAAAATAATTAATCCACTATGGTTGGTTTTATCCTTTTAATTCATCCAAAATGATCACCAGTACTCGGTATGGGATTAATACTTCTCAGAGTAGTTCAAGAAACATAGGTGAATGCCTATAAGAGATAGGGGATGAGTCTCATGCAAAAAAATTCAATAATAACTATTTTGGATATGAACCTAGTGAGGATGAAAGTTTTCTCCTTAAAATTGTTTAAATTCTCACATATTATTATAAAATTTTAAATCTCATCTGAAAATGAATTTTTATAATTTAGAAGGAAATTTTTTGAATTTTTAAAACCCCATATGAAATATATTTATTTAGTTACACATGAAAATTGACCAATTTTCTTTCAAAAAACTTCATGGGATAAACACCCCATTTTTTGTAAAAACTGTTATCATCAAGTGAAAAAATTAAAATATTATAAAAAAACATTAACAATAAATTAAATTTTAAAACCATTTCCATGGATACATGTACACTTTGAAATTTTTAAAACTTTACACATTCACTTTGAAATCACTTCATGATTTTCAAAATGCTGAATCCATTTTAGTTCATTTTAAGTGAAACGTCATTTTTTCATTAAAAAACCCACTTTAACATTTAAAACTGAGTTTTTTATTTTCATCAATAAAATTTAAAATAGTTATAACCATTAAAATACTAAGTATTCTGCCACATAGTATAAAGAAAAGTTTGATTATTAAACATTTTAGAAACATTTTTTATAGATGAAGTGAATAAAATATTTTTAAGAATATAGTATTAAATTAACAATATAAATCCTAACATGATTGTACAAGACTACCTACCTAAATACTTAGGTAACCATGGGATTATTTAAAAATTCAATCAAGGGACAATTCATTTATCAAAAACCAGTTTCATCAAATATCATATAAGCAGCCAGAAATCCCAGATTTCACATGCAATAAAATTAATTAAATAATCAACATCATGAAGGTTTTACAAATATTATTGACATTGAAAACTCTTTCCCAAAATATCATGAAGTGTTAGATGAAGTTTGTGTTTGATATTGGGATTAGGTTTGAATTTGATTTATCTCATTGTGCGTCGAATTTGAGGTGCTCTAGTACTTGAGGTGGGAGAACGATAACAAATTTGGTTTTTTTTAAGGAACTAACCTTGAAGTTACAATAAGTTTCAATTTTTTACACTGTTATAGGCATTTATAAGATCAAAAGATGATTTTTGGTAGTTTAGGAATTGCGATAGAGCGATGAGATAATGAGTCAATGGGTAAAACTTGGAATTTTTATTGACAATTTTGCTAGAGGAACAAATAGTGGGTTTTCATGAGATTGGGTGTGGTGATATGGAAAAAACATTACTCGCATCATTCAAATTATATATTTATAATTATTTTATTTTTAAAGTCTGTTAAACATGTTTACTTGTTTTAAAATTAGTTATTCTATGAAATTAAAATTTGGACTTATATTCTTTAATTATTTACATTTTTTAATTTATATAAGTTCATGATTTGAAATAATATAAGTCAAAAATTATTTTAATATCCATAAAATAGTATAGATATCTTGGGATTGGTCCAGAAAATTGGATCTACCCAGATTGGAAACCACTCTCTGGTCCAAATGTAGTTCGTAGTACAGACACATTAAGTGGAACTTCAAAAGTGGGAAACATATTAAAATATTGGTCCTAGTTTGTTATATTACAATTAGATCAGGATCTTTCCCTTGAAATCTCATAGTTTATCTCATGAAAGTTAATGAGATATGACTTAATAAAAAACCTAATAACTTATCCAAAAAGATACCCAGGTTTTTATTTATAAATTCATTAATGAAAACAAAAATTTTATACAACCAAGATATAATGATTTTCAGTATCAACATATAAGTGTGTGATAATTGGTGTCATCTTAATTTAAACTACATTAATATAAAATATAATTTCTTCAATTTGATCATACTTATCAACCTGATAATATTCACCATTAATAAATATTTAATTTTACCCAATTTCACCATGCCAAATCCAAGGACTATAATATGGATTAAAACCATTATAATTTAAATGATCTTTAATTTCAAAAATTTGAAACTCTTTCATATTTAAATATTTTAAAAAAATATAGAAAAACCTATCCTTTTTTTGAACATTATGTTTGGAAAATTTTAAAAAATCATCAACCCCTTCCTGATATTCATCACTTGTCCATAGTGTTGTAATCCTATACGATTTATTATCACATATAATAAATTTCAAGTACTAAATATAATTTTTTTTGAAAAAATAAATTCAAAATTTACTTTATAAATAAAAATATATTCACAGAAATGAAAATACTTTACAAATAAAATAAATTCAACAAATTACAAAAAAATGTTTCAGCTTAAAATTGTTCAATTATAATCTAATCAGAAAAAATCCCAAAAAACATAATATTAACATTGATTTTAAAAGGATGAATACAAATAAAAATAAAATTTTATTTCTTTTCATTATATAATTTTCTATTTAATATTTTTAAAATATATAAATAAATAAATATTATAAAATAACATTTGGAATAATATATTATTGATGAAAACAATATCGATAGTTATTAGTATCCAAAAAGAGGTATATGATTTCATACCTTAAATTGAAAATGAAAACATCACTTCATGTAGTAAATAAGAAGTGATATATACTATGCACTTGATTAAATATAAATATTATTTGATTATATTTTATTCAAATTATATTCAAAATAAATAAAAATCTTCTTGTTCTTATCATTTCATTTTAAAATGATCAATTTTCATGGATTCTATGACTAGAGATGATATAGAAAGTAACATTAGGGAAGAAATTATGTTTTTTGATTAAATAGTTATAGTACCTGATGAGGGTTAAGTTGAAAAATACTAGAGTAATTGTATATAAATATTAAACTATACAATGATATATAAATGTGAGATAACTCTAAAAAATTCATATATTATTCTTCTTCTTTTTTCAAACTGAATTATAATCTAACCTAACCTATACTAAAATTACACAATCAATACAATAAAAACATTACTAGGATGATCATTTAAATATATATTATCGAAACTCCATATTTAAACTTCATAATACATTATACATTAAAAAAAATCATGAAAAATTCAAGAAAAAGACATTTAGTAATCATCCAAAAACTCATTTAGTAAATTAAACATACCCTAAATTATGTTAAAAGATTCATAAGTAAATTAAACACACTTTAAAGGTTGTAAAAAATAATTGGCAGATTTATAAGACGTTCATTCAAAAAAAACATTCCTAAAATATAACTTTGGTGAAATAATCATTTAGTAAAATTAAACATACCTTAGTTTTCACGAAACTCATTAAATAATCATTTAGTCAAAGAAAAAACCTAAAAAACATACCCTAGAAACCAATTTATAAGTATATAAACATGATTTATAACACCCATTAATCAAAGAGTCATATGAGAAAACCATAAGCCAAAAAAATATCAAATAAAATAGACCTTGGATGGGTGAAAAAAACCAAAACTATGATTGAAAACCATGGAGAACTTTCTAAGAGAATAAGTGGTAGAGGATGAAGAAAAATGAGAAGTTGATGATGAAATTAGTGAATCATATAGTGATAGTGCTAACCATGGAAATAGTTATGAGTGGAGCTGATGAAAAGAATGATAATAATGAGGAAGAATGAGAGAGACCAATCATGACTCAAGTTATGAGAGTAGAGAATTAGGGTTCATCATGGTTGAGAACACCACAATAATAAAAATCACAGAACCTAAAAAAGCAATCAACAAGTGTGGAGGAGGTGAAAATAACGTACCTTATATTTTAGCATTAATTCATCTGATAGAACATAGAGGAGGAATGTTGACAATAAGGGAGTTTCGTGAATGCTTGAAAATCACGACTAAATTAGTTGTGGTTAGGGTTATTTAAAATAGACCAATGAGTGATTTATCAGCACTTCCAAAAAATTGTTGATAAAGATACCTTTTATGATCACAATATTAAGAAACACTGATAAAAGATATCTTTATCAGCTCTTTTTTAGTGCTGATAAAGATACCTTTTATCAGTTCTTTTTTAACATTAAAAGGTCATTTTTTATCAGTGATGATAAAATGTATTTGTATCAATGTTAATATTTTAGCACTTATAATGTATTTATAATTATAATTATAAACAAAATTTGAAAAAAATTATATAATTATATAATTATATATTATAATTTTATAATTATTTAAATATATTGTTATTTATTTATAATTATATAAATATTTTTTTAAAAAAATTATATTTTATATTTATAATTAAATATATATAATTTTATAAATATATTAAATATACATCCCTAAATATATTTATAAATAAATATATTTGTAAATATATTTATAATTATTTATATTTAATTATAAATATATTAATATTATTATATATATTTATATAATTATATATATAGTTAATAAATATATATCAATATAAATATAGTACTATATTCATTAGTTAAATGTATTTATTATAATTTTATAACTATAAATATATTCACAACATTATATATATTTATATAATTATATATATTTAATAAATAAATATAATAATAAATATAGTAAATATATTCATTATTTTTATATATTTATTATAATTTTATAATTATTTAAATATATAATTATTTATTTATTATTATATAAATAAAATTAAAAATAATAATATTTATATATTTATATCATTATATATATTTGTATAATTATATGTATTTATATGAAAATGTATATAAATATAAATATAAATATCTATATAGTAAATTTATTTATTATTTAAATTAATTTATAATAAATTTATAATTATTTAAATATATATAATTATTTATTTATAATTATATAAATACTTTATAAAAAAATATTCATTTACTTATAATTTTAAATTTATAAATTTATAAATATAGTAAATTAATATTTATAAGAATATTTATTTACAAATATATTTTTAACATTATTAATGAATATATAATCTTTAATGCATGCATGCTAAAAATGAGTGTAATTGAATAATTAAAAATGAGTACACTTTAAAAATATTGAAAAATGGATAAGTTTTATTAAGTAAATATAAATTAGTAAAAAAATAAGGATAGATGTTGAAATAAAGATGAATACATATTGAAAATATTTAAACATGGTAAGTAAATATATATATATATATATAAATAATAGAAAATGATTAAATTTCAAAAATAAAAAAATCATAAAATAATACCTAACTGTAGTTATATTTAAAATAAATAAATAAAATTTACCAATTAAAAATATAATATATTAAATGTATCATGATATAATGAAATTATAAAATGAATTCTAAAATATGAATTTATTACATAAATATTAGTTGTATGTGTTTCTATATAATATTTCATTAATTACATAAATATTTATGTGTGTGTTGCATATAAAAATTCATTAATTACATATATGTATGTGAAAAAAATGTAAGAAATGTTTGAAATATATTGAATTGATTTTGTATCTTTGGAGACATCTTATAAAATTGGAATTATATATGTTGAATTGAAAAATCAAATCCCATTCAATTATATCCATTACACGATGCAACTAGTCAGTATGTTTAAGTGTTGAGTTTTAATTATAAATAATTCTTCACTACATATATGTCTTATTTAATGTAATCATAAATATATTATATTATACAAATAATATTTTAGGAAATATTATATACATTGATATATCTATATATATATAAATATATTTGAATATATTTCGATAATAAATAAATTAATAAATAATTATATATAAAAACCATTAAAAATGAATAAGACTTAAATATATATTTAATTAATACATTTTATTCATTTTCAATATTTATATTTAATAAATATTATTTATTTCTATTTATAATTAATATATATGTTAAACCTTTTCTTTTTAATCAATAATTATTTAATTAATAAAATGTTTAATATTTTTATTAATTTACAAATTTTTAATTTTTATTTGTTAATGTAACGTCCCAAACCTAGTTACCTAGAGTCGGTACATTATTACATAACATTGTCATGATCACAAGAGATCAAGTCTCGAAAGATCGATTAGTTTAGTAGCCTTGGATGTACTAGATGCATATATAAGTTTTATATTACATTATAAAATGGAAAAACTACAACATTGTGTCTCCTTTTAACACACTGATATCCCTTTGATTATCCCTAGAAGTCTGTCATAATATACTTCTTCATATCCTGGGAAAAGGAAAAAATAAAAAAGGGGTGAGCTCAGATGCTCAGTATGGATAACAATATAGTGGAAACATTCATAAATATGCATAAACATTTAAGGCAATGTATAAGACTAAAACACAAGCCTTTTAAACTTAAACTTTAGTATAATATGGTAAATATAAATCAAATAATTCTATTTACTTATTCACATGGATATTCTACTAGTCAAATAATCACATGTAATATCAATAGCTAAATTCATAATGATGGAATTCATAATGATGGAAATCATAACCACATAGTCAAGGCCTCATGCCAAAACTATAAATAATATTTTTTTCAAAGCCATGTTCCAAGACACTAGTTTGTCTCATGAGATCTAGAAATGCATTTAGGATCTATAGCGGGCTCTACCCATTACTTATTATGTCCAATACATTCCTCATATGAAAAGGTTGAAACATAACATAAACATTCATATTAAAACTAGCATACAAAATTTTAATTCTTTAACAATAAACCATGAATGATATAAAAATAACACATCCACAGTCAAACATATCACAAAACCTTCAATATAATATAGAATATTGTATCATAATAAATCAACTTCAAACAAGTGTAAAATCCATCAAAGGATATTGACATAGACAAAATCAAAACCATTTGAGAGAAATATCTCTTTCTATTTTTGAAATCATTTAAAAGTCACATAATTATAAAAGAAAACATTTATTTTTAAAATATTATTATAATCTTGTAAGGGAATCTTCAAAGGTGAAATAACGGTGAAAAATATCCACACCCGCCATATAAGTTAAAAAACATTCTTACCTTAATTTGTAGAAAAGGTCATAAAGTAACTTGTTTGGAAAACGACTAAAATATTCCTTTCAAAACATTTAAAAAAAAGTAAAACTAGGTAATAAATGACTTTAAACCATATTATAGGAAATAGTAAAAATGTTTTGAAATACATTTTTAATAAACAAAGATGAGGATGATAAAGAATTCCCAGTAGATGCTTACGTATAAACAACCTCGAATAATAAATAGATTGTAAAATTAACCCTCAACATGTACTTATCCTTAATCGAGGGTACGTTAAAATCCTGTATAATAGTTAAATAATTGTTATTAAATTATACAAGAACCACACACATAAATATTATATCATATATGATCTTCTAATATTGCTTTGTTAAAAATATTTTAGCATTATCATTGTTTTGGGTTATAACTGGCTCATTTTCCTTTATATGTTTTGTTACATAAGTCATATTTGTCATGGATAGGATTTATTTGATTCATATACATAATTATATTAAGTTCTTAAAAATTATTTTAAATCATAAAATGAAAATTATTCTTGAATGGTTACGATGGGGAATGAATCCTATCACATTCATGGAGACGGTAATCTGTACGTATGCACGAGCCACAATATCATTATATTGAAGGTGAAATCATATGTAATTGGATTTTATATCATATATAAAGAATCATTAACATGTTATTTTTATTATTTACATAAATTATACTTATTATTATACCCATCCAAATAATGAAGTGTTGAATTACAAACTACACCACGCTGTGGAGATGGTAAGTCGTACATACACATATATGGTGACCTTGTCATTAATAGGATGGATAAAATAATGAATATGGTTTTTCCATATTTATAATAACATAAAATTATTTATAATTTACTGGATTTATTATTTCGGTATGGAAACAACAAAGAAAGAGGAAGTGGAAGAAGAGAATAACTTTGAAAGAGGTGGTGAAATTATTACCTCTTCTTCGGGTGCTTCCTTTTGATTTGATCACAAGGGCTCCTTAGGTTGGATTTATGATCAATGTAAGGCCTATAGATTGATTTTATGGTAGTTTAAAGGATATTATATTAGGTTTTGGCTGAGCCAAATGGCTTTGGAGGTGTGATTTTGAGAGAAGGGGAAGTAATCTTTTATAAGAGAGGTGAGGGTCACTTTAGAAAAAAGTTACAATATTATTTTATTATAGAATCATTTTCAGTTTATAATGGCTCGAAATGAATTTATTTCTAGGATTAGGTAGGTATGGGTGGAAATAAACTCAACCAATATATTTTAGACAATTTTAGGTCACCATATTAACCTTATCTTTTAGATTTAACTCTTTGTTAAATAGGTTAACTTTTAAAATGTCTTCTTGTATTTCTATATTAAATGGTTAATAAAATTACTATAAAATTAAAAAAGAACCTCATGTGATTAATTAATGACATATATATAATTATATAAGTCATTTGGATGAACCTTATGATTTTTATGAATATTATATCATTTAATAAGATAGTGTTGTTTTTAAAACTCATTTATGTCAATTTTGACACTATTTAGTATTTGGTTTTTTTAAATGTCAAAAAAACTTTATTACTTCTAAAAATATAAATTAACTCAATCCTAAAATATAATATTAACCTCTAAAATTTGTGTAATTCATAAAATGTTTCAATTTACATTTATTTGGATATTTATAATATCAATTATTTTAATCTTTCATGAATAAGGTAATTACTACATCATCATTGTGTCATAAATAAATTTAATTATTTAAACTCTAAAAATTATAAATAAAATACCATGATGTGGGAAATATTTTTATTTTTCTAATTAATATTTATTTTCGAATTTATCTTATGTATAACCCTATATTAAAAAATGCTTTAGTTATTAAAATTTGAATTTAACACTTTCAACTCTTCTTTAAATAAAATAATAATAAATATCCTAATATAATCCAAGTGGATAAAAGAAGATCATATTTTATTAATAAATTTTATTTATTTCTAAATACACTTATCAAATAGAATTAAGACATGTTTTAGGGTAATTATAATATCATTTTTACCTTTAAATACCCTATTTACTTTTAACCGTGGTAAATAAAATTCAAAAGTTTCTATTCACAAAATTATTTTCATACTATTGAACAAAATTTTAATTAATTATGTCAATCATGTAACTTTTATTTTTTAAATTCAATTCACAAAAGCGGTAAAATTACATTTTATGCAAATTTTTAAATGTTCCTATAAGGTGGGTACAAGATATTTAAGAGTTCAATAAAATTTTATATGTATAATATTATTATAAAATGACTCCAATGAATTAAATTGAACTAATATAGGTATTATGTATCTATTTTTACTTTAAGATAATTTTTTATTTAAAAATAATTATTTAAATGAAAAAGTCAGTTTTTATCTACAACGTAGTGTTTTCACTATTCATCAAAAATTGAATGTTTTCAAAAAAATACTAAAAATTCACCCAAATGTAATTTTTCTATTCCAAATTAAAAAATTATTTCTATTTTACTAAATTCAATACATATTATTTTAATTAATTAATTTAAAATTAATTCTCGTTGTCAAAACTAGAAAGTAGGTTTTTGAGAAGTAAAAACTATCAAAATATTAATATGTGTTTATGTCTAATGTAAATGTGAAATTACATCCAATGACCAATATTGTATTAAATGATAAAAAATAATATCATTATACTTTAAAACCATTCAAATTTATAATTTAGCACTATATACTATTTTGATTAAAAAATTAGTTTTTAATTAAAATTTAGTATCTTTTACTATTTATCAAAGTATGAAAGTTATTAGAAAAACACCAAAAATTTATCCAAAATAAAATTTTATGTCCTAATTCTAATTAAGAAGTTTATTTTTTCAAATGGAATATATAAAAGTGTGAAAGATTGGATTTAAAAATGGTTCTCCATTAAAAGGTGGTAAAATTGCATTTTTTGAAAAATATTTTTTTATCTGAAAAAATGAATTTTTTATTATATTATATCTAATAAATACATAATATGAATTTTAAAATTATATGGAGTATATAAAATAAAAAATGTAGTTAATACTATTCATAACTTCTTTTTGAACGGCTAATTTGGTAAGTCATGGTGTGTTCGAACTCAGTGTTGCCTGTAGCGCAAGCTATTGAATTACTTTAAAGAGTTAACATACTTTGAAATCTTTGGGTGTTACAGTTAAATTATTTAATTTTATTAATTTCACAAATTTATATATTTATTAAGTACTATATATTAATATTTATAGTTTGTATAACTATATTTTTAATTTATTCACTTATAATTTTTATTTGTTTAATTATTTCATTTCTTTCAGGACCTTTATCAATGCAATTTTTAGCACTGATAAATGATACCCTTTATAATTTCTAAAAAGAAATTACTCATAAAGGGTACCTTATATCAACGCTAAAGAAAATCGATGATAAAGGTTAACCTTTATCAGGGCTAAAAAGCCCTAATAATGAGTATCTTTTATCGATATTTTTTTCATCACAGATAAAAAGGTGTCATTTATCAGTGCTTTGTTCTAGAGATAAAAACTAACATTGTGTTAAAGGCATATTTTGTAGTATTGTACCTTTTATGTTCTATTCCATTTCAAATATGATAATATCTCTCATGTGTATGTCAGACTACCGCCTCATGAAGAGAAATGATTCATTTTTTACTTATGATTTACATGGAATGTAATAAGGTTAAAATTATTAAGTATATGTGACTTATATGAGATTATATTGATTCTATAAAATTAATATATCACCCATTTCTTTAACCTTTCACTCATTAAGGGAATGATATCATTACTTTTGTTTACGTAATGACTACTATCTCCACAAAGTGATGTGATTCATTTTCAATGTCCAACTTTCATAAATTGTTTTAAAACTATATCCAATGAGTAAATATTATATTTATAACCTTATTATCATTATTTATATGATATATATATATATATATATCTTATGAACATTAACCAGAACTATCATAAGAAAACACACATGAGAAAACAAGACAATTAACACTCAAAACAATGAAAATAATGAAATATTATTAACAAACAAGTGGTAAAATTTTATATGAGGAATATATATGATATTATAAATATAATTAATATTATTTAATAAATTAATAACATTCTTAAATCCATTATATATATGGTAAATACCTGTACGAAGGATATCAAACATGAGGTAAAGTTTCTCAACTCAGTTTTACTTCTGTGAGACAAATTCCATATTCACAACTTATTTCCTTTGTGTGGTATATATACTTCCAATTTTTTATTTTATATCATGAAAATATTTATCTTCATGGTATTTAATGTTTCATTTTATTTCATTTGTTCTATGAGGATAATGACTCTGAAGTTAACAAAGTGGTATGAGTCTATTTCACAACCTCATCATTATTCAAGATTGTTTATGTTTACATATACCTTATGGGAATTATTTGATAATTATATCTTAAAATAAATCTAATTTATTCAACTCTGGTTATTCATGAAATTTTTCAAGCAATAGTACCTTTTCGCTCTTTGGTACTTAAAATTAAGGATGAATTTTTTTTAAGAAAATCCAACTTTAGTAATCTCTTCAGTCGGAAATCCATTTTCATTAAAACCCATGTTTTCTAAAAAAGTTTTCAAAAATATTTTTAACCTTTTAAAAAATAATTATTAAAGGAATTTTTATGCATTATTTACTTTTTAAAAGATGTTTTGAAAGAAATATCCATCTCATTTTCAAAATAACACCTCTTTGGATTTTATTAAAAATGTGAATGAAATATTTGTTTTAACGTGTACAACATAAAAAGAATTATCCACCATTAAGAACAATCTATGTTTTAATTATTATTTTAATTATTTTAAAAGGTTTATTTCTTTGAAAATTATTTCCAAAATTTTTTGTGAACTTTTTGTTTTAAAATCTTATTTTCAAAATGAAAAGGTTATTTTTCTCAAAAATATTTTAAGGTTATTTTCATTGTATTTGTATTTATCAATGAAACAAACACTATATTTTAATTATGATACACATAGGATATATTGTATTTATACCATAATTATTATTTATTTGGATGGTTTATGATCTGTTTGACTGCAGATGTCCAATTTTATTACCATTCACCATTTTAATTTGGATGGTTTATGATTATGTTTATTGATTGGGGGCATGTATTGAAATTTAATTTTTTAGTTTTTAAATATTAATGATTATATATATTATGTTTCTTTCCATTCATATGATGAATTCATTTGAGGTACTAAGTTATCTATGGGGCCCACTAATACCAATCGATGCATCGATAGGTCTCACGAGACAACCTTGATTGGGTTTTGGATGGGGCCTTACCCATTTATTTAGATGTCTTTCCATAAGTCCTTGATGGTATGTTTTAGATTTATGCAATGATTCATTCCATCATTATGAATTCATTTATTTTTATTCAATTTGATTATTTTATTATTTAGAATATCAATTTTTATGTTTTCAAGCCCATGTGATTATTTATAGCGTATTATTTGATCATTATTTATTCCAATCATATTATGCTCAAGTTATTGATTAAATTACATGTGTTTTAGTTGTTTAACTTGACATATTTATTATTACTTATTTATTTATATCTTCTATTGTACACTTACCCTTACTGAGCATCTGATATCACCCCTTTCATATTTTTTATATTCCTTAGGATATTTGGAAGTGATTTACGATTGATATATAAGGATATTATTAGGTGTGTAATCATGTTCACGAAGAAATCACTTTCTTTATTTTATGTTTAAAATGAAATTTAAATTTCAAGTATGTATCTATTTTAGGAATGATTTTAAACTGTTCGGTACTTCAAGATATGTTTCCTTGTTTCTTATTCTAATATAACAAAGTAAAACACTGGATTTGGGCTAGTGGGGACAAGGTCAATATAGTTTTTATTAAAGGGAGGTTTAGTAGAAATCTTGGGATCTAGATTTAGGAAAACCTATATTAGAAAACATAACCCTATGACAGAATTTGTATATAAGTATAGAAGACCATACTAAGGTTCTAATAAAGAAGATATTATGTGGATTTTCCTATCAATAAATCCTTGTATGGATTCTAAAAGTGGATATACTTCTAGCACAGATGTACCTAGGGGTAGTAACTAAGAAAAAGGTGCATTGGTCTTGACCTGATCATCACCTGGTGCATGATAATTGGCCATACTACTTACCATGTTTGAAAATCCTAGGGAATATTCTTAGGATAAATCATATTTTTTTACAAACCATTATAATGGAGTTGAAAATAAATTTATGCCTAATGAAACCATGCTTATTATTATGAGATTAGCCATGTATAAAATTTTAATTTATGATAAGTATTTCACTAGTTTTGGAATTATACATTATGTTTCAAAATTTTATGATCTAATCTAGTATATTACATTGTTTAAATATTAATCACAGTGGAAGGAATATAAACTGTATCAATTTGTGTAATCCAAAGAGTAATAATAATAATTTATTTTATTGGATTATTTCAATCTTTAGAAGGGAACTTGTCTCCTAAAATGTTCATCATATGGATACATAGTTTCATGTTCTATCAAGACATAGAAATAATTCTCTATATATTATTAATTAAAATGGAATCTAGAGAATAAGTTAACAGAAGAGAAAAAAATGGATAAGGGGAAGAAGGTAAAGAAATTTTATCCCACATGTGATATATGTGGAAGGAAACATCTGGGTACAAGTTTAAAAGGACAAGTATTTTGCTTCAAGTGTGGATAAAAGGCCACCATGATTGTAATTCCATGGGAATTAAAGAAATTATCAATTTTAAATGCTTCAAATGTCAAGAGATGAGGAACTATGCAAATTAATACCCCAAGTATCAATGGAATATACCTCAAAAGAATCCAAGAGATCATTATCAAGATTATTCTCTTACTGTAGATGAAGTGAAATGATTAATTTTCTTGTTTTTGGATTAAAGAATTATTTTATAGTATTATTTTAATAAATTATATCCTGGGTATAAGAATTATGAAAAATATAAAGATTTTACTACAGTAATATATTATTAAGTATTTGAGAGATTTTGTTGAATGATACCAATGATCAGGAAAAGTGATTCAGGGGAAAGTTGAACTTCTTAGAAAACACATGATTGAGGGAATATAACCATTAATATATGATCTATATTGAGATAATAATTATAAATTGATGTTTATGGGATCATATTAGTGACCATGAAATTGGTTAGTGGTTTGATGGTTATGTCCTATTTTATGTAGTTTACTATAAGTATTTATTTATGGAATATATTTGACAACCCAAGATTTTATATTTATATTACATAGGGAAAAGTGATTGGGTGACCCTTCTATCTATTCCCCTATGGAAATGACATAAAACCTCCCACACTAGAAGGGGGAGTGGGATTTTTCTTTATCCTCATATGTGAATCAACCTCTTTCTTCTTCCCCTATCCCAGATCCTCTTCTGGCTTTCCCATCAATCACAATTTTCCCAAAGGTTATCGAACATTTTTATGGCTCAAATACAATTTTTCTTTCATCCATTGTGTTCTTAGAGGATTTGATCCACCTAGATTTATCTTTTGTGGTCTGTATTAGGTCTTATAGGCCTTTAGTTATAACCTTTGACAAGTTCGTCTGTGATTCCTAGGGTTTGTTGGAACTTGAAACTATGGGTCTTCTCAAAAAGCAGCATTTTATGACCTGATTTACTTTTTCAGAGGATATGGATCATTCCTAGTCCAGTTCTCCGTGATCCTCTAATTATAAACATTTTTTATGGTCTTATGAATTCTATATGCATCAGGATTCTCCTACTATAGCTCTATAGGCACATTTCCCTGAACTTCTTCTTACCTTCCAAAACATGGCTATCATTAAGATGCTTGGAAATCTGGTTGGATGGTTCCTTTTCTCAGATAGAATAATGGGCATAGTTTTTATTTTATTTTTAATCAAATATATGTTGAATTTTATGTCTCCAATCCACCAGTGGAGTTGATCTAGAAATAATTTTGGATAGAATTTTGTTGCAAACAGTGGTGTTTGAAGTTGGGGCTGATTACTATATTTATTGCCAATGCATTGGTCATATCACTTAGACCATTCATTAATTTATTAAGGATGGAATTTTAGAAACTACTTTGATAGCTCAAAAACTACCATACAATAATAAGGCTTTTGAATCTTCTCTGGACAAGGAGGGAATTCACGATCCTGTTACGACCAACACCCCCTTGTTTGACTCAAGACCCCGCCAGGCTGATCTGAAGGTGGAAGAAATCCTTAACTATTTGATGAATGAACTATATATATATAACATAATTTTTCAAGAATATATGAGGCTAGTGGGACTTAAAGAGGTGATAATTGATCCTGTTTTGTTACCCAACCCCTTCCGCTATGAATTTCATCACTTATGTAGGGGCTGTGAAATCTAGCAACAGAATTTCTCCAACACTGATGGTGTTGTCATTAAAAAAAGAGATTTTATGGCCTATAAGGTCTATGAGAATTATATGTATGGTAATTATGATAGGATAGTGGTGTAGGGACTCAGTATAAGAAGTCACTTGACTAGTCTAAATCTGAGCAATTGATTTGAAGGTCTAAGGGAGGTAATTTTGGACCAAGTTGATTTGGTTCAAATTGTTAATCCCAATGAGGGGAAATGTCTACTTGAAGCTAAGTATATTGAAGATGTGTATGACATGTTTTTGAGTTATAGTGATTATATGTTCCAGGAAAGAGGGCTTCACATCCCTAGGAGGAGTAAGGGGAAGGGAAATAGGGACTTGTGGAGATAAATTCTAGTCATGGGGAAAAAAATAAAAAGACTACCAAGATTATTCTCAAATTCCCATACTTATGGAGACATGATCTTCTAAGATGTATAGGTCAAAGGGGATGGATTGTGTCTACTAAAAATAATAGTAACATAATGGTGGAGCTTCTAAGGACCAAGAGCTCACAAGTGGTGTGTTTGGATACCTAATCAGAGGTAGGATGAATTAGTGGTGGTTGATCATGGGAACTTTTTAGGGTTGGCTAATCAGATTTGTGAGGTAGATAGGGGAGTTGGGTGTAATGTGATAATGTGTGATATTATCAATCAATTTGGGGAATAAATGATTTAAGAAGCCTTTGAGATTAAGTCCCCTATTGAGGTTGCTGACCAAATATATAAGAGATTTATTAATGTGGAAATTCATAAATATTAGTAAAATTAGATCAATAAGAAGGATCTCATCCTTATTAGAGGATTCAATGAGAGGAGTATAAATGTGTAGAAGTACATGAAAATGTGGGACACAATGGATTATTGGTTTAAAGATCTTCTCAAGGACATCTCTGATATAAAGGTTAGAGATCTTTAAGGGAAATTATTTAGGGATAATTCTTCTAATATGATCAACCATGGTTTTAATAGTTCATCTATCGCTTTCGATACATGAAACTTTTATGTTTGGAAATCTAGTTTCTCACTTTGTTCTTTAAAAGTGTTCATGAATAATAAAAGGTCAATTTTTAGTTAGTCAATGATTTTATATTTAGAATCATACATGTTTCCATTTCTGTTTTTATTGATCAATGCATTCATATATTTGGAATGTGACATTAAGAGACACTTTATATTTTTTAGGAATATAATTTCTATTTATTGACCTTATGTATAAATTTGTCTAGACATATTTTGGATGAAATTTAAGGTTAACTATTTATGGAATGCATTAAGTTGAAATTTTGGTGTTATTAGATAAATTTTTATAAGCATTTTATTTTTAGTAAAGGCAGGAGGAAAATCATGATACTCTTTTATGAATCTTATGATATATTAAAAGGTAATTTCAGTGCTTTAGGAATGAAAAATTCAACTTGGTTATTCATTTGTTGTCGTTAGAAATGAAGTAGAAAATTATCTAAGTACAACCAAAAGATGAAATTATTCCTATAAAATAAAAATATATCAAGTAAGTATATTTTCATATATTCTCAGCCTAGATGTTAAAGGAATTACTCAACTATAAGAAAATAATATTGAAATAAAATGTTATCATAATACCTTAATTTTTGTTGAAAAAATGGTCTTTTAAATCATCACATATTTAAGGTCTTTAGGTACTTAACTTTGCACTTATAATTCAATTTATTTTGATCAATGTCGTATATCGCTCTCTATAATTATTTACGCTTTTATTCCATGTCCATATCTTAACTTTATGCTAATGTTCTCTTATTTAGAAACCTAGTTTGTGTTATTCCTGATGACCTTCATACTTCCATTCCAGACTTATCAAGAGGAAGTTTTTTTAACCCATTTAAATTTTGGGGTTTTAATGATGTTATTTTCAAATATCAAACCCTTTATTATTGAGATCAATATTAAATTTTGAGGACACAATTTATTTAAGGGTTGGGAGAGAATTTAACACCCTATGATTTTTAAAATTGAAACATAATTTTTGATAGCATGTATAAAAAACAATTCATAGATTAAAAGAGAATATAGAATCTTATGAATTTATGATACATTTCATTTTAAAAAAAATAATCTATTTTATAGCTTGTGAGGCATGAAACACTGAGTTTAAATGAAATTCGATACTTTATTATAATATTATTATGTAAATACGACCTTTAAAACATGGCTATTAAGTTGGAAAGTATGAATAGTAATAAATATTTTATGAAAACTTTTTGACTTAAAAATATATAAAATAAATTAAATAGATATCTATTTATTAGAAATAAAATTTAAATCATTTGAAAGTAAAAGAAATGTTTTAAAAAAAATGTATTTTTCTAAATGGTGGTTTAGTCATAATTTTTCCACACTATTTATAATTAATTTTTACCAATTTTAGAATTTTTTTTTAAAAATAAAATTCAATTTTGATATCATCATATCAAAATTATCTGACGTTTTTTTTTATTTTTTGAAATGTATCATTTTTCGATGAATAGTCAAAATTACTGATTTTCACTAAAAACTCATTTCCATTTAAATTATTTAAAAATTAATTTATATTAAAATTTTACTAATATAGGTACCTAGAATAAATTTTATTTTCGATTTTTATATTAAAACATCTTATACTTATGAGAAGTTTCTCTACGAAAACTTGTTTTTTTCATCGCGCCTGTGGGTATAATTTTATATTTAATTATGAAAAATATATGAATTGAATTTGGAAAAAGGGATTAAATATTTAGAATCATAATAATTTATATTTTTTAATAAGTTCAACTTAATTTTTTACCAAAATTAATAGTGGGAACAATAAAAATAATTATCACGGTTAAGGTAAAAATGGGTTTACTCTGGGGTTAAACTAAGAATATAATGGTTAAAATAACCAAAAAATTGTATAAATATTATTAGATATCCATATTTACACCTTATTCTATCCAAAATTTTAATTTAAGGTTTTTAGATTTTTTTCATGTGAATGACTTTATCAATTCAGAGGCTTTTGGTAAATTTCCAAGTAATTTCCTAGAGGGCTCCCTTTCCCCACTCATAAAAGGGTACTCCCTACCTTCACTTTTTCTCACATACCAAGACCTTTGGATAGAAAAAACCCTAGCAAGATCTCTCCCAAAAATCCTTAGACATATTATAGATATGATAGTCCTCCCAAAAAACCTCCCATAAGGCCTTTACGAGGATATCCAATGGAGATTTCTCTTTGAGAAGGTAATTATTTTTTCAATGATCCTTCATTTTATTTCTTCCTTTTTCCTCCTTGAATAATGATTTAACATTTTAAATATAATAAAATAAGGATCTCACGAATAATTATATGTTATTATGTTGATTAAATAATATTTTTCTATCTCCACTTCCATCAAATGGGAAACAAAATCATCGATTGTGTGTACGACATACTACCACCTTGTGACCGATGTAGTTCATTTTCCATAACCAACTTTTAAGGATGGATAGAATAAAGTATTTACCAAATTCATATTATATTTGTTATATTATTATACCATTAAATTTTAATATCACATATTCCTTTTTATATTCCATTTCATTTCAAATACAATAATGTCGTTCGTGCGTACGACAGACTACCACCTCAAGAAGCAATGTGATTTTTTCCACTTCTGAATTACATGAAACGAATTGAGGATAAAATTAATAAATATATGTGATATATATGAGATAATATTTATTCTTTAAAATTAATATATTTTCACAAATCGACCCGATAGGGATTGATCCACAACTACCCCAAGCTCGCCTCTAATAGGCCAGTTGCTGGCGAGCAACGATGAGTAGGAATATCACACACATGGGAGGAATTAGCATAATGTACCTGTACACATGAAAACATATCGACGAACATAAAATGGTGAAATGAAAAAATGATAACAATTTATGCATACATCTATAATTCCACAATCATATCATGATATTAATTACTAGAAATCATAATAAAAATGGGCCAAATAAAATCCCACCCAAAAATAGAAAATAAATTCTGAACTAATCAGAATGAGGGGACACTTATCAATGGAACACTAGTATACACCTCAATATGTATATTCAAAATAAGCTCCACCTTATCCTAGTACTCTAAGGAATCCATGAAAATGTTCATCGTATGCACAAGACATGACATGTGTGGGAAGAACCCATGCACGAGTGAGTATAAAAATACCCAGTAGGACACCCCAAAACACCAAATATAAAGGATAAAGAGTATTCATATCATCAAAAAAAGGTATAAAAACAACATATGAGACAAAATGATAACCAAGGATATCATATATATATACTTATAAAAGACTTTGAGTCTCAAAGTTATCAACCACTTCCATCCATAGATCCACTGTGAGGTTTCAAGGTAATGCTTGTCCAGGAGGAACCACTCTCCAATATATATTGTTACTAATGAAACTCATCCTAGTGTTCATTCTCATTACCCTTATCTATGAAAAGTAACCATGAATATTGAGAGGTTTCTTTTGAGAAACACACTCAATCAGACTGCACCTCATTATAAAAATCAGATCTCAATACATAGATAGGGGTAAGCACCCCATGATCACTAGGGGGACTCCATGACTGATTGAAAACATCCTCCTTAAAAAGGGACCAACAACCGAGTAACTATTGGTCATCCTAATTCCAATAAACCTTACCTAGGAAAAATCACAAAAGATAAGAGTATTTCTTTGGGCCTCTCGGAGGGATACATGCTCTAAGTAGCTGAGGGGTCTACTCAAAGTGGGATAAGACAAATCACTCCAAAATAAGGGACCTCACCCACACTACCCTATTCATAAAGAAGATATAGAGTTATCACCATCTATAATGATAATCAGATTCTACATGAAACCCTTATAGAAATAGACCAAAGGGACCATGCTCAACCGATAATGGTTCAAGGATTCTCACACTAGCTCACAAAAAAGTTGAGATAAGAAGAAAGGGGAATCTGTCATATCCTCAAAGGAGTAAACAACATGTACCTATGGGTACAAAACATGTCTCACTAAGCCTGGAAGTACCTATATCTCATTATCACACATCATGAACCTTTCCAAAATACAAGGAATGTCCCTTAAGGTGCATGGCATGAAGATTTCGATCTGGCACTTGACATACCATTTTTCCCATTCCCATGTACACTAGTCTATTCCATTATACTTTCCAATTATATGAAGGGTGAGGCCACATGGCCACATGGCAGTGTACTACTTTTACACACCAATCCATCCTCCAAGAGTTACAAAATATTTTAATCGGAACACACAACTTAAAACATTTCATGGACTCCTAGGAATGTACCCCTGTACACACTAAGTTGGTCAGCTAGGGGTCACATGGAATGTAACACATGTAAGATGTCATTTGATACTTATAACTATGTGTAAAACCTAGATCTTTATAGAGAGAACTATATAGCATGTGTTATTACAGACTATATTCCATGTAGTTGGGATCTTCATAAAACCCATAGGATTGTTCACTTTTCTTTGCCCATGCCTCATGATTTCCTCATATCTACTGAAAAACATTCCAAATATCATAGATATTGATCCATCCAAGATTTTATGTTATCGTTATCTAGATTTCAACCATTCCCTCCACTCAAGAATCATCCTCCATTGTTCCTCTCCACCATCGCACAACAAAATTGAACTAGGGGTATCCAATCTGACTATAATTGATGACCGTCATCATGAAAAAGAATCCCATTACTTATCCTAAAATGAGATTTAGGGAAATGATCTTTTATTCCAAATATTGAATGAGCAATAATATTTTTCTAGGTATTCATCGAATCACTGACTAGAAGAGATTATGATGATGATCATGCATTGAACGACTGGAGAAGTCCACAAAATGCAAGATGATGAATAAAGCTCAGCTATTGTTCAAATTATCCATGATAAATTTCCATTATAATTAACAATGAATATATAATAATGAAAAACAAAATAATTATAGCTTATATCTCAGATAAACAAACCATACAAAAAAATACTGATCCTAGAATCAATCCATTAGTTTATGATTCAAATTCATCATGGGATATGAAAAAAGGGATAAATACACAAAAAAATATCCTTCCTATATTTTTGATTGATCAATGATAAACAATGGTCCCACGTTTCCATCATTGATGAGATACATGAACTCTATTAGTGAAAGATCTTTGACATAATCACTATTTGGTGTTCCCTTCTAATGATCCTCCAATGGTTCCCCTCTAACAGATTCTCTCAATCCCAACATTATGCATAAATACAAAGGGATTTTTATAGGCATGTTTAATTATAGGATTCTAGGTCAATGTGTCTAATAAATAAAGAAAGAAATTAAATTAATTTATTTTATTATTTTGCGCCAATGATAGAACGTTACCAAAACGCTCGATGCCAACAAATATTATGTCACACCTAGAATAAAATCCCCTTTTTGAACCAAATTGTGATATCATATTTCTAATTAGAGACTCATTTTGGGAGTTATTACATTTTTTTAGGAAAAATATGTGTGCATGATATTAATATATTTAATATATTTTTTTAAAAAAAATATCAATTTTGATCCCATAGGGATCAGAATATCATGCCATCTTGGCTCCTAACTCTGTAAATATTCATAAAAATGTTCCAAAATCATAAAAGGAAAAAACCAAGACATTACATTACCCCTTATTTATGGATTTTCATCCCTAAAAAGTAAAATATAAAACAAAAGGTGGTGATAGTCACCTATCTTCTAGGTTTACCACTCTGATGAGCTCCCATGATGGTTTCTTATGCTCCCAACAAACATTCCTACAAGGGAAAAAATTCCCACAATGGGCATTTCTCTACCAATTCTAAACACCACTGACTCCTTGGAAAAGAAAACTCCACTCTCATGACCCATCTTATCTAGGTCGATATCATGCACTGATACATGCAGATACTTATTCAGCTACCATGTGTAGAGAACAACAAAAAACCAAAACTACCATGGTTACAGGGTTAAGTGGCACACCATCTCGCAAACCTAACACACTAGTCAGAAAAATAAATGTCCTAAGAACCCCAGAGGTAGATTAATGCCTTGAATAAAACTTTGAAACTCTGCACTCAAGTGGACTACTCCATTGTTCTATAAGAACTCCTAATATTTTTGGGAATTCCTTATCTTACCCTAGAAAAAATGAAAATTTGAAACCATTAGTAGCACCTAAATTAGCACTAATTGTTGTCACCAATTGGATCCAAATATTATAGCATTGACCTACAATGTATCTCATATGTGGACTCAAAAAGGTGATACACAACTGGTGGAGTGGTATTCACTATGATATAAGAACTCCACTGATGGTAGATGACCATCCTTTCTATATACTAAAATGAACATATTACCCTAAAGTATGTTTACAAAATCCTAAATAGTTCACTTTACGTGGACTACTAACTCGGGTGAAACACTATTATAAACTACAAACGAGTCCTCAAAATCTTCCATCATCCATTCCCTAACCACTTCATGATGTAATAATCACAATCTATAATGATCATCAAGGGAATTTCATGAAGTAATACTGCCTCTTTTAGGTATAAGTATCCTAAAATCTCCACAAATCTCTGTTGGTCATCACCCAAAGGGATGTGAGAAAAAAGAGTTCATCTTAAAAACTTTCTACAAATCCCTTGACTAACCAAAAGTTGTAAAAATATCCTAGCACATCCTCACCTCCACCATATTTACTTCTAAGGGAAAACAACCTCTTTATCAAGTCCTATCACAGTGTGACTGGTGTCCTCATCCATCCTAAAAAAAGTGTGATGAGATTTCCACATTTCAAAAATCTAGCAGGAACATATCTAGTGTATATATGGTCATTAAATGTCTCATAATCAATATCTCTAAGATGTAACTCCCTCTCTCTCATAAGAAGTGGAGAGGTAACAACTATTTAGTGAAGGTAAACTACACCATCCTTAGGTATCTCATGTGCTCCAACTCGGATTTCGAGCACACATGGATTTCATTGAATAATACTACCATGGAATTGTCCATAAAAGAGTTAAGGATTCATTCCATAAGTATAATAATTCTACTATGTCATAAAAATCACCAAAGGGTATCACCATGTGCTCAAAACAACCTTAGTGGATTTAAAATCCACTTCTAGTATATCCTTTTCTAAGACCAGAGTTGGTAATAACTTTTCCTAAGGTCAAATTTGAGAACCACTTCACCCCAAACCATTGGCCTAAGAACACAATGATTTTCAGTAGTTCATTACCTTCCTAATGTCACAAGTTTCAATTGATATAAATTTAAACCTAACCCAAATCACTCATACACCTCCTATGAAAACAATATGGGGTTGTTTAGGAAAATAAATTGGTTCTTATGAAGCACCTTCTCTGTAGACTCCTCTAACCACACCACTATCTCTCACAGCTAAATGTGGTCACCTGAAATGACATCATAGATATTGGGTCATCCCTGGTAGAAGTCCATGAAGGAAAAAAACTATAATTGGGGTGGTAAACTCAGAACGTACCTAGGAAATATGTCCTCATACTCTACAACCAATATAGCAAAACAATATCTTGAAACATCTACTGCTCTAAAATATATCACTAGCCAACTGATAAAAAGTTGGTTGGAACCTCCTACACATGAGGTCATCATGATTTTCTTGGGACCAATTCTTATCAAAAAATGAAAACTCACTCCCAACAATATGAAAACACTTCCATAATCACTATTAGAATACAAATAATCATGTATGAAAAGGAACTAGTTCATACTGAGGAAACAAATCATAGGGTCTCACCACCACTAAGAAGAGATTCCATATGAGGCTCTCTCTCTCTCCTCCAAGAGTCAGGTCATAGTATCGGTAGAAATATGTAATAACTGATTCTCTCTACAGGAGCATCAAACACAAGGGTTAAAAAATTATACATTATTATTAAATGTTCTCAAATAGGGGATATTATTATGGATAAGTGGCACATAATTATGTTTTAAAACAGAATCTGTGGTAGTGATGACACACTGTCATACCTCAAACGGCACTTGAAGCCTCTACAAGCTCCAACTACTTAGAACTAATAATTTCCATTTCCAACCTATTTACCAAAAACAATCCTTTCTCCAAAACCTTATCACATCAAAATTACCTCAAGAGGATAAGTCAAAGAAACTCATCCATCATACCGTAACACTATATGCTTTGGGTGACACTGACTCGCCTGCACGGTTTTGGATTATGTCTCAAGAATGCATCTTTTTGGGGGAATTGTCCCTCTTATTTTCATGTTAAAAGGCACATAAAACATCACCAACAAGAGTATCTACCAATTATCTATGTCTAACTATAAAATACTCAAACAAATAAGGAAAAAGAGTGGCACATACCTGATTCTAATAGTAGAACAGTAAGAGTAGAAGGAATAGGGATCATAACTTGAAACACTCTTGGAACCTATGGGTATAGAAACTACAACACCTAAAACTGTACAATATTCTAACCACTAGCTTCAGGAACCTATAGTGGACCACCTAGGTGTGGTGGTGGTGGTAACATCGAACTAATGTGATTTCAACCTTCTATAACTCCCACAACCCCTTCAACACATCTTCCATCCTGCATACCATTTTTATCCACCCACTTCCTCTGTCTAAGTGGGTTTTCAACTACCCATCTAAATTTATCACAAAATGTAGGAAAATCCTTCATCATATGCCTCTCCCATAACAACTATAGAAATATATTATCCTCATAGAACTAATCTATCCACAATATTTCTAAAGAAGACTCATGTTTTGTGACCTGTGCCGCATTCCTACTATCAATTGATCCTTATAACCTTACATCCTAGGAAATACCTACCTTGTAAGATCATGATATGTACTATACCCATATGCGTCATCATCCAACACCAAAAAGATCCATATATAACTGAATCTAGCATAATTCATCCACTTCAACAACTAGAGGTGGGTCTATAAATTAATAAATGGAATATAAACCACCTACTGACCATCCAGAAGAAAGACAACCTCATAAAAAATCCCCTTCATGGATACCACATCACTCATTGGGTCGAACTCTCAACCCTACTATGAAAACCTTACTAGATGTCATTATGAATACATCCTAAAATAAGACAAGACGTACCTGAGTCAATGAGTATATCTATTGAGATAAAGAAAAAAGGACATGGAAACCAAAACACATTCCTATATGATGTATTTGATAATGTTTTCCATAAAACTAATGTCTACATATACCATGTCAGCAATGATGTTATCAATGTCTTAGTGAATGGATATCTCTTCCACCACACCAATAATGGAGTCCTTGGCCAAAAATATGAACTCAAAATAGTTCACACTATTTCCATAAATCCCAAACTAATACTTATCATGGGTATAACTCTAAACACTGACCCGAGGATGAACCTACTATGGAACTAAACTTTCACAAACCAACCTAATGGGATTCGATCCATAAGTACCCCAATCCTACCTCCAATAGGTTAGGGGACAAAAACCATAATCAATTGACATATCAAACACATGGGAGGCATTAGCCTAATGTACTAGTACACACACACACACATCTCCAAGACCATAAAATGATGAAATGTTAAAAAAACTGATAATAATGAATGCATAAATCTATAATCCAAAAATCAGTGTATTAAATAATATATTGGAAAGAATAATTAAAATGGGACAAATAAAAACCCACTAAAAACTGGAATAAAGTACGAACTGATCAGAAGGAGGGGATTACCACAAATGGAGAACCATTATACACCTCGGTCTGTCTAGACCAACTTAGATATACCTTATCTTTTTTCTCAAAGTACTCATTGGAAAGGTTAAACATAATCATAAGACCTAACATGTGTTGGAAGAGCCAATGCATGTGTGAGTATTACAATACCCAGCATGAAACCCTCAAAAATACCAAACATTAAGCATCAAGAGTAGTTGGCTCATCAAACACATGTATGTCAACATGATACGAGACAGAACGATAACCAAGGATATCCCATATATACTCATTAAAGACTCAGAGTCTCAATGGTCTCAAACACTATATCCATATATCCATTGTGACGTTTCAAGGTAATTATCATCTGGGAGGAATCACTCTCTGAGCTACACTGCTACCAAAGAATCTCTTCCCATAGGTAATGCTCTTTAGATCCATCCAAGAAAAATCAGGAAGGATACTAAGAGGGTTCATTTTAGAAACACTCTAGATTGAACTATACCACATCGAAAATATCATATTTCGATACATAACTAGGGGTAAATTTACAGATCTCCCTAGGGGACACCATACCCTACTAGAAACATACTCTTTGATTGGGGATCGATGAGCAAGTAAATATTGATCATGAAAATTCCAAAACATCCTACCTAAGGAAAATAATGAACAAAATGAGGATCACTTCAGGCCTCTATATGAGATAAATGCCCCATGATACAAAGGGGTCTTGTCAAAGTGGACTGAGAAAACTCACTCCAAAATAAGGGAACTCACCCATACTAAAATGATCATCAGAAATCTATAGAGGGGTCAACCTCCATGATGAGAACAATATATTTCACCAAACACTAATAGGAATGGACCAAAGGGAATTCACTCAACTAATATTGGTCCAAGTAATCTCACATAATCTCACAAAAAATATGATCTATGATGAAATAGGAATCTGACCTATCCTCAATGAAGTACAAGACATGTCCCTATGAGTACATGGAATGTCTAACTTTGATTGGAACTGCCTGTGTCTCATGCTCACACATCATGCGCCTTTCCAGAATACATGGTGTTTTCCTCAAGTTAGACAACATGTATATGTTGATCTGACACATGAAATTTTAGTATTCCCTTTCCCATATACAATGATCCATTCTCATGTACTTCCCAAGTATACAACATGTGAGGCCTCATGGCCACCTGGGTGTGTGCTCCCAGTACACACTGATCCATCCACCAAGAGTTATAGGGTGTGTGACATGGAACACAAGACATGTATCACTAGATGGAATCCTAAAAATGTACCCACTATACATGATGAGCTAGAATGATATGGGACACATGATGTATGATACGTGTCAGACAGCATGTGATACTTTTCAATATATAGAAACCCTAACACCGCATAGAGAAGACTATATAGTGTGTGTTCCTTCAGTTTAGACACTGTGTAGTTGGGTTTTTTATAGAACCCATTTGATTTCTCACACATATTATCTTGTGCCTATATATTTCCTTGAATCTACCATTAAAATCACTAAATAACAAATATCTTGATTTGTCTATGCCTATTTGTCATCATCATCCATATTTTATCCATTACCACCACTCGAGAATTAGCTGTCGTCGCAGCTCTCTACTACCACATGCCAAACAGAATCAAGGGTATATAATCTAACTCCAAACAACCACCTTCACTATGAGACACTATCCCAAAACTAATCCTAAAACTAGATTCACACAAACAATCTATTTTTTCAAAGATCGAATTCACACCAATCGCTTTCTAGGTATTCATCGAACTATTAGCCAAAAAAATACTGATGATCATCACACGTAAAATAGGGGAATAAAACCATGAAAAAAATGAAGAATTAATCTAGTATATTGTTTTAATTTTCATCAATAATTTTCTATTATAATGACAAATGAATATCCAATAATTAACAACAAAATAATTATCCCTCAAATCTTAGATAAACAAACCCATACAAACAAAAATGACAGATCTGTGAATCAATCCATTAATCGGTTGATTTGATTTCATTGTGGGATAATAAAATAGGGATAAATATACAAAAAAATCATACCTATATTTTGGATCAATCAATGAAAAATAATGGCCTCACATTACCATCATTGGTGAGATCTTCGAACTCCGTTGGCGCATAATCTTTGATATGATTTCAATTCAGTGTCGTCTTCCAATGATCATCCAATGGATACTCTCTAATGAATCCTCTCAATCCACTGGTTATAAAGATAACACTAGTAATTTAAGTATATACATGTATAAATATTGGATTCCACGTCACTTCATTGAAATAAATAATTAAATAAATAAATAAATTTATTTTACTATTTGCGCCCATGATAGAACTTTACCGAAATGCCCAATGTTGAGAAAGATTAAGTTAATACAAGGGTAAAGTATATGTTATGAACTCCAAGGTGGTATAATATATTTTATCTAAGACTAATTTAAGGATTTATTCCACTCTCTTAAGAAAACTTATTTCTTGTGTTATTAATATATTTAACATTTTTCTAAATATCAATTCAGGGATCATTGGGCCTCAGAATCTTGAGCTATCTCAGAATTTTAATCCAAAAGTATTCCAAAGTATTAAATGAGAAAAAATATATTAAATATATCACCCACTTCCTTACCCTTTCACTTGTTAAGGGAATGATGCCATCATTTGTGCGCATGTACAACCTACTATCTCCATGGATCGATGAGATTCTTTTTCCATGTCTAACTTTTATAAATGGTTATAAAATTTTTTATAATGACTAAATTTTATATTTATTAAATTATTATCATTTTTAATATGATATTTGTATATATATACTACGCACAAGAACTGGAACATTCATGAAAAATATTCATGAGAAAACAAAACAATTACATGAAAAAATAAAAATAATAAAATATTATTACTGAATGGGAGGTAAAATGTTATAATAGGATTATATATTTAATATATAATATTTTACATGTATTATTTTTGGATATTATCTGTATTATTTTTGAGACCTGGTGATGAGACATCATGCGATTCTGAGGCCCAGTGTGCCAGAAATAAATGTTTGACATATATTAAATATATTAAATAGAACGCACACACATTTTTCCTGAAAATTGGAATAACTTATAAAATGGTGTTTGGATATGAAATATGAGGGTTACATTGAGTTAAGAATGTGAGGTTTACCCTCAAAAAGTCTTAACCTTAGTTGGCATGGGTCGTCTATGGGAAAGTCGTCGCATGCGTAAAATAAATAAAATAAAATAAATTAAATATTTTATCTCTTTTGTTGATGCAACGACACAACGGCCTAATTTTCCTATTTAAATACACAATTATGAAAATTTAACATAGTTATCCTCATAAACATGTGAATTGATGAGATCCATTAGAGTTGTTAGAGGAGATCTTGTTGGCGGAAGACGACCAAATCATAGATCAGTGATCGGTCTGGGAAATAATCAAATGATCTCACCAAAGAACATGATGATGCTTAATTCATCATATTTTATCAATCCAAATCAAGATATGGTAGTATTTTATTTTTTTTATTTCTCATTACTGATTCTTATTATGAACATATATCAATCGACCAAAGAATTGGTCCATAGATTGCGTGTATTTGTAGTATGAGATAATTTTAAAGATATTTCAGGAAAATTTTATATGTGATTCATTTTTTTATTACTTGGTTTTTATTATAATTGAAATGAACCAAGATCAACACAAACATCGATCATGGTATATTACTCTCATTTTTATTATGCTTTTTCTTGCTAAATTTTTTTATTCATCGTGGGTATTCTTTTTTCGGTCCAAAATTAACATATCCCAATCAATCGATCATTGAACACACATTTCTTGGTGGAATGATCCAAAATCATAGATTTGGGATTATAATGACACAATGGTGCTTTTAAAATGGAGACGAAAGTGGAATAGATAATGTAGCTACTTGATTTTTGTGTTCATCATCACACAATGAAGAACAATGAATATTCCATTTTCCAAGTGGATAAATGGCCTGAGACTTGTTGTTTGTCAAAGGAATGACTCGGACAAGGATGTTACATGATATTTTTAGAAAGGTGTGTTAATATCGGAGTTTTGATAAGAAAATAGGTTGATTGGAATGTGGATCTAGATTTTTTGAAAATTCATCACTACACGGCATGTAATCTGGTTCTACACACCATTTGGGGACCCCTTTGCAGTAGCTAGGGTTTTGGGTAAGAGTTAAGGATCACATTGAATGTAACCCCATCACACAACATGTGAACCCTCCTTAGAGACTTAGTGTGTACCTAAAAGGGTACATGAAAATGAGGTGGACTACACGGGCAACATACATGTCGTGCACTCCCCCACATAGACACAACCTGGACCATATACATGAGCTAATCCATGTACTGGTACAAGAGCACATGTACACCAGATGAAGCCGTGTACAGAGACATGGGTAGACTACATAGTTATCCTATACATTATTTTCTTCTACGTAGATATGGGAAAGAGACAAGGGCCATTTACACGGGCATGACCCAGGGTCAAGTGACACAATGTGTGACCCCTACTAAATGAATATTCTGGTCAACATGCTACCCCCTTCAGGTTAATATGGAGATACCATCACCGCCCCTCCCTATACCTCTACTAGGGGAGGGGAGAGGATCCTCTACTCTTGAAACCTCCTCATCACTACATTTTCCCCTTCACTGATCTATCCTCCTTACCTATCTTTCCAAAAATCGATGTTTGGACAAATGCTCCTTCTCAGGTTAATGGAGTGATTGAGGTTCTGATTTTATCTATGTATTTCATGAGGGATTCATCGCTCTTGGATATCACTATGTATTCCTGGTTTAGGAATAAGATAATCTCCATTGAAACATTTTACGTGTCTTTTTTCTTGACTTGGAGGCTTTAAGATCGGGAAAATGTAGGGTTGTTGCAGTCACATCACTTCCAAATCTAGTTTACGAGTGATGAGGACTTGATTTACGCCTGGTCCCATGCTCTTAATTCTATGGAAGGTTATCTGTTTTCTCGTTTTCATTGTACATTTCACTCCCATATACAATGGGACTCCCTGACTACGATATTATGGATTACTCTCCCTGGTCTTCCATTATCCTTCTAAAACCCAACAATTTTTTACTCCGTAATATGGCCAGTTGTTTTATTTGCTCAGATTCCCTCACTAGTGGGGTTTATCATATTGTTTCTCTAAGTATTTGTGTTAAAGTGGATATGTTGAAGGATCCATTGGAATCCATCTGTATTGATAATAAGGGATAAATTCAGTGGAACCAACAGTTCCACTTTGATTCTTGGTTCTTATTTTTCTTGAGCTATTGTGGTTTGGGTCATGAGGCCAGTCTATGTCATCGAGGTTCTTCAGTGCACTTTCAAGGTGTCCTGCCTCGGACCCCTTTGGATGAGGGGGATCAACCGGTCACCAGAGATGCTGGTATGACTCTATCTATCCAGAAATCTATGGATTTGAGGCCCCCAGAACCCAAGGTTTTAGATGTTTTAACATATTATGAAAGGATTTGGATATCAGAACTACTTTACAGGAAGATAGGTAGGATGATGTGAATCAGATGGATGTCATGAGATTCATGAATAGGAATAATTCTAGAGAGGTTAGAGAGGCTTATCCTCCCCTTACTATTGACAAAGCTCATCTTATGGGTATTAAATCTCAAAATTTGTTTTCAATGCTAGGAGTAGAGGATTTCCATGCTTCTAAGAAAGTGGATGAAGTGGTGGCTAACCCTAAATAGAACCCCTCTAGCTGGGAGGTATCTCAAGAGGAGGATTCTACTTTGGATTCCACTGTCAAGTCTAAGGAAGAAGTAATTGCGGAGGAATATATTAGATCATATTCAAGGAAAGGAATTAACATTATCTTAGATTCATATGATTTTATTAAGCACCCCCAAAGTCTGTGAAGAATAAAATATTATTCTGATCTACCTAGTCCTCGTATTATGAGATCCGCAAGTAAAGGTAGGATGCCACTAAAGGTTTCCAATATCATGGAAAATAACCCCACCAGAAAGTATAAAGTCATCGACAAGTATGCGGGGATTGAGACTCCTAATGAGTTGTAATCACAAGGAGGTGAATTTATTTTTACCAATATAGATAATTCATAAAGTGAGATAGCAGAATCCACTAACTCTTTTAGTGGAAAGTAAATGATAGAGTGTAATAAATGGGATACCATCATCAACTACAATGAAGAACTCTTAGAGAAGGAACTTGTGGTCGATGATACACAATGGTAGTTTGAAATATTGGTTGGTATGTGTATCTAGTTAATCCTTAATGAGGAGCACTGATACTGGGTCCAAAAACAACTTATCATATTTTCACATGGATTCAATAGTAAGATGATTAATGTGGAAGAGATTTTCCAAACTTGGGACAAGATGGAATACAACATTGAAGACCACCTCAAAGATGATCTAGATGGAAAGTTCACCTCTATTCAATGGAGTCTCTACATAGGTAATATTTTTAAATGGCTTAAACTGTTATTCAAAGATATGACTATTACTTATGGTGTCGTGTGATGGTCTTTTTGTGTCTGGACTAGTTTCTCACTTTTACCTTAAAAGATATTTCTCTTAATAAAATATAAATATTGGTGTGTGTGACCCCTACTACACATTGTGTACTTCATTATACATGGATTATATCCCTTTTACTTTGTATCTCAAACAAGTTTCAATAAGGTGAGTTCTCCTTATCCTTTTCCTAAGTTTTAGTATGGAATCTTCTACTACTCCTTGGATCATTATCCCTTGAGCATGAATTCCTGGATAGATTAATTGGAATCCCTCTGAGAGGCATGGAGTGAGATCATATATTCATCTTCATTCCCTAGGTGGAGTTCTTGGTAACACAATGACTACCACAATACGTTTATTGATCCTTACTTATAGGGTTAACCCTAATTGAGTTTTTGGTATCAACCCATTGAAATGGAAGTGATCCTCATCTATGTATCATATTTTCTTTGGACTTTTAGTGTATACTTTCTCCTGAAGAGACCTGATGAGGACTACATATTGGATTGAAATAATCAGTGCTATCAGACTCAGGAGAATATTATACCAGATGAGTTCTTTGTAAAATCTTTGAGCTAGAATCCTAAGCTAGTATACTATGTTTGTGACTTACCTCAAGACTATGTGTATTTATTGAGTATTTATGTATATTCTTGTTATATGTGCTATAAACATATACTTGTGTAGATATGAAAGTATTTACTATGTTGTAAGATTTTTTGTTTTGAGGTGTCCTACTGAGTATTGTTATATGAACCTCTCCTTGGGATTTTCCCACACATTTCGTGTCTTATAAAGATGATCAAACTTTTGACAGAGTCCTAGGTAGACTAGGTCCAGATGGCGCTTAATGAGACTAAACAAATCTAGGTGTGTTCTTTATGCTTTTGGCAGTAGTCCACAATACTTTATTTCGGGTTGGACCTGTGTTTCAAACTCTTTATAGTGGGAATTTATTATGCCTTATTTACTTTCCTTTACTTCGTATCATACTATGGTTGTGCGATTGAGATGTATGCATGCATTTTTGTTCAGTTGTTTTTACATTTTAGTATTGTACATGCTAGGATATGTATGTGTGTGTATAGGTACTTAGAATAAGGCCTCCCATTTTAGTGATATACCATATTGGCGCTAGTCGCCAACCCCTTTCATATTGGAGGTAGTCTTGGGGTGCTGAAGTATTGGATCCACTAAGACAGGTCATGGCAAAGTTGTATCAGAGGTAGTTAGTTCTACCTTAGGACCGGACTATGTGAGATTGGTTTGGGGCAATGGTGTTAAGTGTTTCGAGTTCATATGTTAGTATAGGGTCTCTAATGTTGGTGCAGAGGATGATGTATCCATACACCATGAATTTGATCACCATCTTTTCGACTCGGTACATGACAACATTGGTTATAGGGAAAATAATGTTACATGCATCATATAAAAACATGTTGTTTTTTTCATGTCCTTATTGAGTTAGATAGTTATACTCAGGGACTGTGATGCCTCTTGTGTAAATCAGGATGCCTCCACTACATATTATAGGAAGGATTCAACAACATGATCATTACGATGATCTCCTTAGTGATGAGGATTCAATACAAGGACCCTTTCCTGAGGTGTTACATCTAAGTGGTTTTCTAGCTATACCACCACCCATAGAATAGAACTTGGTACATGCAGTACCAGTGGATGAGGTGTGAAGGCTGAGTGTACTTCATGAGATTCAACGGTAGAGACCCCTTAGGTTCAAATATTAGGTCGACCCACAGGCATATGAATACAAGATTGAGACAATGATCTATGTTTTCCATCTACTCAAGACACCGACAGATCATATGGAGGTCCTAAAAGCATTACTTATTTATCGATCAATAGGGTGATGGTGGGTTTTGGTGACCCAGCCTTATGAAGATGTGAATCTACCATGGTGAAAGTTTGAATGAATTTTTATAGTGGATTTCTCTATAGATATGTTGAGATCTGTATATAACCAAGAGATTCCACACTCCAGAAGGGCAGTAATATAGTAGATAAGTATTCATTAATGTTTACCAAAATTTCTTGGTAATAGATGGATATATTTCACTAACTGTTTTTTAGAGATTGAACATTTGAGTGATGTATTCATAGAGTCATTCGAGCCTGTGTTACCCCACTATTAATTCCTACCATGGATGGGGTACTAGAGTGAGATTTTTTGGTCAAGAGTATCTTGGATGAGTAGATATAGTCAGTGGTTGTCAGCAGTGGGAAAGGAATAGTGGAGACCTCAACAGAAGGGGCCCAACATCAGTCTCAAGGACCTCTATGAGTGAGATGTTTCAATAAGAGGTCACATGATGGAGGATCTATGGATCATGTATCACAAGGTCGTTCCAGTCATCCAAGGTCTGGGAAGTGAAACTCATGTGAAAATAGGGGATATATTGCACAAGATTGTTCGACCCACCGTACAATTGATAGATAAAACATATGTACTACTGAGGCAGAGTTAATAGTAAGATATGGTATGTTCTCAGGGTGGAAGACATGGTAAAGGAGATGGGAGGGTAGAAAGAGGTGGTCGACACTTCGACTTGTTACCACCACCACCCATAGGTTGTCCACACTAGGTTTAGGGAGATAGAGTGTAGGGGTGAGGCCAGCTATAGGTGGACAAATATTAGGACCCAAAGGCTGTAAGAATGATTTGAGGTACTATCTATGTCATTTCTACCTTAGATATAGTACTAATAGAAATAGTTATGGGTCTTTCCTTTCGTTCCACATACCTTTTATGAGACCTAGAGATTCTAGTTGAACCTTTGGATTGAACATTATTCTTGGCAACTACTATAAGAGAAGACTCATGGATCACACACTTGTTCTGAAAGTGTGAACTGAATCTTGGAGGTGAGAGTTTCTGTTCCAATATATTTGTAGTAGTTTCATGGCCTTATGACATAATTCTTTGTATGGACTGGTTATCTATATCCCATTCTCATATCTACTATTTTAGGTGAAGGATGCAGTGAGTCCAAAGTGATGGAACCATTTTTTCTTTTTTTTGGTGAAAAGGAAACCCATGTAGTATATGATAGACTAATTCAAAGGAGGGTGTATCTGAATACTCATTTGTTAGCTACCCTAACCCTTGTTGTAATAGATTTTATCATTTTCTAGTTTCCTATAGTGGTGATAGAGTATGATTTCATCTTCTCTGAGTATGTTCCATGTTTATCTCCCCACTGTGAGAAAGACTTATACACTGATCTACACCCCAGGAAGACAATAATATCTATTCCATCATATTAGCTAACTCTCATAGATCTTTGTGAGATGAGGTTGTAGTTAGAGGACTTATAGAAGTCAGGCTTTGTTTGACCAAGTGTTTCTCCTTAGGTAGACCCAATTTTGTTATCCAAGAATGTGAAAAACATATCGAGGTTGTGTATTGACTACCGACACATGAACCATGTGACCATGAAGAACAAGTATCTACTACTGAGGTTTGATGAACTCTTTGACCAGTTTGGAGGATAATGATGGTTCTTGATGGTAGAAATCAGGTCAGGCTATCATTGATTGTGAGTACAAGACAAGGATATACTGAATTTGAAATTTACATATCGCTATAATCACTATGAGTACTTAGTGATTCCCTTCTGTGTGATAAAGGCCCTAGAAGTTTTTCATGGGACTCATTGGATCTTGTAGTATTTCTTAAAATGGTTCTTGGTAGTCTTCATTAATGATATCCCTGTGTATTCAACATTCGAGGAAGAGTATGCAAGACACCTGAGGATAATTATGGACATACTACGAGAGAACCAACGTTATAAAAAGATCTCGGAGTACCAGTTTTGGATTCAAGAGGTCCACTTTTTGGGACATGTTATCTAATTAGATATAGTGGTAGTATACCTGGATAAGGTCGTTGTAGTGGTAACTTTGGATCCACCCAAGAGATTGATGGAGGTGTGTATATTTCTTCGGATAAATGTCTACTACCAGGGATTCATACATGATTTCTCCAGAATATTATCCCTCATGATAGCTTGTAAACGATAGGGGAAACATTTTGTGTGGACAAAGAGGTGCCAGTAGGCTTTTCAATAGTTGAGTTAAATTTTTATGAGCATTACCCTCATGAAATTTTTAGAGGTTGTTATTGAGTTTGTAACGTTTTGTGATCCATTAGGGATCAGACTTGGTTGTGTTCTGATGTAGTGGAAAGCAGTGATTTCCTATGGTTCACATCATTCGAGAATACATGAGTATAACTGCACCACAAATGATATTGAGTTAGCAGGAATGGTATTCTCATTAAATATTAGGAAACCCTACCTGATGAGTGATCATTTTATCATTTATTCTGACAAAAGAGTCTCAAGTGTATAGTCCCTTAGAAGGATCTTATCATTAAAAAAACCAGATGTCTAGAGTTCCTCTAGGATTAGGACTTAGAAATTTTCTATACTCTTAGGAAGGGGAATGTAGTAGTATATTATCTTAGCTTGAGATCTTGTTCATAGTTTCTGAATAAGAAGTCAGAGAATTTGACCACATTTTAGTTATCCATTGTGGATGGAGATAGAGAAGCTTACCTATAGTAGATGGTTTTAACCCCTCCTCTCTTACTACGAGTTAGGGAGGCACAACTTGGGGATACAGACTATGAGACCCTACGTACTCAAATATTAACTGGACATTATCTTGATGGATTTTTAAAGGTGGGGAGTACATTATTCTTCTTAGAGGATGCACGATGGTACTAGTGATATTGCAGGAAGAGATTCTTAGAGAGTTTCATACATCTCCTTTGGAAGTACCTCCAGGTATGGAAAAGATGTATCAGGACATTTGATGTTTGTTTCGATGTCCAAGGATAAAGAAGGGAGTTATAGAGTTTTTCTATCAATTCCTTACTTGTGAGTAAGTGAAGACAGAGAACCAAGTTCCAATAGGTTTAGATCAACCCGTTGAGGTGCTAGAGTAGAAGTGGGATGGGATATTAATGGAATTCATGAAAGGCTTACCATGTACTTCTAGGGGACATAGTGCCATCTGGGTGATCATAGACTGACTCACCAAGTCATCCCACTTCCTAGCTACCCAAGAGAAAAGTTTATTCGAGAATTTGAATGTCTCTACATGCAATGGATAGTGTGAATACGTGGAGTTCCATTGATTATTGTTTCTAATCGTGATTCTTTCTACACGTAATGATTATGGAAGGTATTGTAGGATGTGTTTGAGGCTCACTTACACTTGAGAATATTTTTTCCCCCAAACTGACTGCCAGGCTGAGCAGACCATTCATGTTCAATAGGACATGTTGGAAGCTTTAATTTTAGAATTTTTCCATAGTTGAGAGGATCGTGTACCTCTGGTGGAGTTTGCGTACAAAAATATGAAACATTCCACCCTCGGTATGGCACCGGTCGAGGCTCTATACGAGAAACCCTGTAGGTCACCACTTTGCTAGATTGACCTAAGAGAGTCAACACTCGTGAGCCCAGAGTTGGTGAGATCAACTAATGAGAAGGTGAAAATAATCTAGGAGTAGATGAAGATTGCACAATGTCATAAAAAGTCTTATACTGACAAGAGATAGAGGAATTTGGAGTTTGAGGAAAGATACAACATGTTCTTATGGGTTTCACCTCGAAGTGGATAATGGAGATTTGGATTGGTTAGAAAGCTATCTCTAAGGTTCATTGGACCTTTCATGATACTGCATATAGTTTTCAAGGTGAAATACTACTTAGATCTACCTCTATAGTTAGACTGGGTACACGACGTCTACCACATGTTACAGGTGAGGATGCACATGCTTGTTCCATTGAACATTATTGACTGGGGTGAGCTAGACATAGAGGATGGAGAAACCTTTGCTGAGTACCTGGTGGAGATTGAGGATTGGCGGGAGAGGATAATATATGGGTGAGTGATTCTATTAGTGTGTGTCTGGTGAAAGCATATGAATCTTTAAGAGATAACATGGGAGTTGGAGGCTTAGATTAATGCTTAGTACCAACATCTTTTTGAGTATCCCTTATTTTCGATTTTCGATGACGTAAATCCCCAAGGTGAGTGTAATGTAATGTCTTAGATTTTGTGTGTGTTATTTTTGGAATATTATGTAGATTATTTTCGAGATTAGGCACTGAGAGAGTGTGCAATTTCATGGCCCAGTGTTCCTGGAATAAATGTTTTAAATATATCAAATATATTAAATAACACGTGCACACTATTTTCATGAAAAGTGTGATAATATGTAAATGGATGTTTGTATCAGAAAATTGAGGGAACTACTGAGTTTAGAATTCTAGGTTTACCCTAACTGAGACTTAAACTTCATTGGTGTGGGTAGTTTTTGGTAAATCTTTCACCGACATAAAATAAATAAAATAATTTAATTAAGTTATTTAATTTTTTTTATTGTCATAGTGTTGTAGCGACCTCATTTTACTCTTTAAATAAGTGATTTTAGAAAATTCACAAGTTTATATACATAAGCCTATGAATTTTTAATATCTTTTAGAGCCATTGGAGGAGTTCTCATTGGTAGAGAATGATTAGATTAGTGGTCGATCATTGGTGTGGGATAGAATCAAAGGATCTCACCGACAAATATTGCGTAACTTATTTCTTCATCCGTGATCGATCCAAATCAAGGTAGAGAATTTGTTGGATTTTTTTTATTTCTTGTTAATTATTCCTACGATGAACACATATTAATCGACCAATGTATTGATTTAGGGATCATTTTTATTTTTAGGATGGGTTTATTTCGGGGTTATTTTGAGATAATTTTATTTGTGATTTTTTTGATTCCTCGATTGTAATTAAAATAGAAATGATATGATATCGACATGAACATCAATAAAAGACCCAAAAATTGTAGTTTTTAAAATTCAAGACTCAGATGAGCAGGTTCCTTGAGTTTTCCAATAATGTGTGATTGTATCAAAGGTCGTAGTAGCGAAGAGGATGATTAGTGTGTGGGTTTGGATTATTGGAAAATCCCATGATAAGTGGAATGTAATATGGATCTACATGACATGTTGGTACCCCATTTAAATGGATAGGTTTTAAGGTAGGATTTAAAGATCATGTAGTTTGTGACCCCTCCCCAAAGACTCAGTGTGTACCTTAAAGGGTACACAAACATGGGTTGGACTACATAGGCAACCTACACACTGTGTACTCTCCAAAACTAACATGACCTAGACCAAGTAATTAGGCTAGATTGTGTACTAGAACATGGGAACATGTACAAGGGATGAATCCATGTACTGAAACATGGGTAGACTACCTAGGGAGCCTACACACCATGTACTTATACATGAAAATGGTAAAGAGACACAAGTTGTTTGCATGGGTAGGACCTAGGGTTAAGGGACATGGCATGTGACCCCTACTACACACCAAGTAATTTATTATACATGTATTAGATCTCTAATCAATTGTATATTTTAAAAGTTTAATTTGGGTGAGTTCCCCAAATCCTTTCCCTAAGGGTTAGTATAGAATCATCTCCTACTCCCAGGATTATGATCCCTTCAGCATGAATTCTTCGATAGATTCGTTGGAATGCCTCCAAGAGGCCCAGAGTGAGATCCTCTATTCATATTCATGATTGAGGTGGAGTTCTTGGTATCATTGTGACCAACACTACAAGGAATCTTATCTTATACTTAGAGGATTAATCTATATTGAGTTCTTGGTATCACCCTATGGCCTTGGTCGTGATCCTCTTCGGTGTATCATATTTTCTTAAAAGCTTTACTGTGTACTTTCTCATGAAGATACCTGAATAACACTACCTCTTGGATGGATATCATTAGTGATATCATTATTAAGAGTGTGTTATCCTAGACAATTTCGGTTTGGAATCTTTGAGATGGAATCCTAGGCTGGTATACCACAATTGTGACTTACCTCTAGACTATGTTTATTTTTGAGTATATCCAGATATTATTGTTGTATGTGTTGTAGACTTATGAATGTGTTGATATGAATATATTTCTTATGTTGTAAGCATTTTGGTTTTGGGGTATTCTATTGAGTATTCTTACAGTTACCCCTGTATAGGATTTTCTTGCATGTGTCTGGTCTTTTGTAGACAATAGAACTTTTGATAGATTTCTATGTGGATGAGGACCAGACAGTTCATAGTGAGACCGAATAGATCAAGGTGTGTTCCTGTGACTTTTTGAAGTAGTCCCCATTACTTACTTTTGGGTTGGAATTGTGTTTTGGACTCTTTATGGTGGGATTGTATTTGTTTCTATTTAATTTCTTTTACTTCTTATCATACTATGGTTGTGGGATTTATATGTACTCATGCATGGTTGTTTAGTTGTTTTTAAATTTAATTATTTCACAATCATGATGATGTGTGCGTGTTTACTATAACTTAGTCTATGTCCTCCCATGTCAGTGATATGCCTTATCGGTGCTAGTCGCTATCCCCTGACTTATTGGACGTGGATTTGGGGAGTCACAACACATGCCCCATTGGGAAGTTTTATGATAATATATGATATTATAAATATTATTATAGTAATTTTATAAATTAATAACACCCTTAAAACCCTTATACAGGAGGCACATACACACGTCAAGGTAATCAGACCTGAGGTAAGGGTTTCTCATCTAACTTTTACTTATGTGAGACATATGCCATATTCACAACTTATTTCCTCTCTATTATGTATATAATTTCCCTTTGATATGTTATATCATGAATCTATTTATCTTAATTATTTTTAAATTTTCATTTTATTTCATTTCTTTTATGGGTATTATGATTCAGAAGTTACCAAAGTGGAATGAGTTTATTACACAATCTCATCATTATTCGGGATTTTTTATATTTATGTCTCCCTTGGGGAAATTATTTGACATTTATATCCTAAATTCAATATATTTTACTCACCTATGTATATTAATGAACTTTTTTAAGTAATAGTATCATTATTATAATTTCTTTTACTTAAAATTAATTATAGAATGTTTTTAAGAAAACTCGATTTTATTTTTATCTTCAGCCAAAAAGCCTTATTTATCAAAACCAGGTTTTCGAAACATATTTTAATTTTTTTTAATATTCTTGAAATTATTATTAATATCATTTTTAACAATTTTTACTTTTTTTAAATTTTTTTCAAAGGATTTACTATATCATTTTTAAAACAATTCTCGTTTGTATTTTACCAAAAATGTGAAAGGAATATTTGTTTTAACATGTATGATATGATAAAAATTTTACAAAATCATAAATCATAAATGTTTTATAGATTATTTTAAATGTTTTAAAAGATTATTTTTAATGAAAATTATAATGAAAATTATTTTTCAGAATTTTATATTAAAAGGTTATTCTCAAAATGGAAAAGTTATTTATTTAGAAAGGTTTTTATAGATATTTTCATGGTATTTCTATTCATCAATGACTTCAAACCTCTATTATACTTATGATATATATAATATATATTGTGATGATAACAGAATTATTATTAATCTAGATGGTTGATGATCATTTTGACTAGGGTGTTCAATTTTATCACAAATCACTATTTTACTATGGATTGTTTATTATTAAATTAATTGATTGGGGGTATGTATTAACATTTTGTATTACTTATGAATGTTTATGTTGATTATTATTTACACCTTCCATATGAGGAATGAATTTCACTTAGTAACCGATGGGTGGGTCCTGCTATAACCCCCAAATTAATTTGTAGGTCTCATGAGACAAACTAAATTTTGTTTTGGCTAAGACCTTACCCATTTATTTAGATGTCTTGGGAAAAGTCCTAGATGTAATGTTTTTTATGTATGGAATTATTAATTCCATCATTATGAATTCAATTATTGATATTCCATGTGATTATTAAATTAGTTAGAATATTCATGGTTAGGTTTTCTAGAACATGTGATTATTTATGTGGAATTATTTGATCATCATTTATTTATGACATACTATTATTAAGTTATTGATTAAATGGGATTTGTTTCATTTATTTACCTTTCAATATTAATTATGAATTATTTATTCAATACTTCTGTGGTACGATTACCCTTACGAAGAATCTGAGCTCACTCATTTATTATGTTTTGTTTTTCCTAGGCTACAAGGAAGTGTTTTTTGGTTGATATGTAGAGATGTACTTTGGGGAATAATTACGTTCAGAAAGAACATACTTTTTTTATTTTATATTTAAAATGTAATATTTTTTTAGGTATGTATATATTTTACCAATACTAATAAAATATTCATTCCATTGTGATGTGATTCCTTGCATCTTATGCCATTGTAATAAAGTACATCATTGGTTATGGGATACTGGGACCATGCTTACTTTAACCAATCCATTTTCCATTCCCATCCCATAACACTAAAACAACCTCCTAGGAGACAAAAAACTATTACATGAGGATTAACCCACAATAAATGGTAAATCCAATGAAATACCAAATTTAAAATTCGAATCCCACTCTCTATGTTAACTCAAGAACTACCACAAAGGGTGCTGATTAAGAACCCAATCCCAACCAAACTCATGGGTCCCATTGACAATCTATAATCTATCTTACTAAAACACCTTAAATAAAAAAGAGAGATACTAAAAAACATGGGTCCTTACTAAGAAACCTATGCTCTAATTCTATTTTTAACACATTGGATTAGGTTTTTATCCAAATTGGAAACCGAATAAACTTTTCAATGGACCTAATTCCATTCCCAATCCCCATGGATTGGAAAATAGTTCCCGAGAATATGAGAATGAAATTTGGGAACAATTTATCCCATGATATCTATATAAAATAAAATAGTAGTGTAAAACTAAAACATCCAACCAAACATGGAATAAATAATAAACATCCATACAATGATAAAAAATTATAATAAATACATAGTGTTAGACTAAATATAAAATAATACAAGGTCAAACATATGATACAACATAAAAAACAAATCAGAATGGAAACATTACTCGAATAACTCTAACATCAACAATAGTTACCCCCAATCCCATGTCACATCCCACTAATCTATTAATATAAAACCCGAACCAAAGATCTAAAATAGTTCTTGGAAACAAAAACATGAATAAGATCTATATAATAATGAGTTAAACATCCCAATAGGTCACCACCCACTGAGACTATGGAAACCCCCATAGTAATATAGTTAATAATTTTCCAGTTTAAACATAAAAATAAAATAGTGTATTTAAGTGATTTATTAAATAAATCCAATAAATGTTACATTTGAACATTTTTAAAAAAACCCTTTTTTTAAAATAAAACATGGTTGATTAATAATTTTTTAAAAAATAATTTTACCCCATGGAAAGAGGGACATTAAAACCATAAATAGAAATCCAAAACACCATTTATCTTTATTTCTATATAAATGGACTCAAAGAGAAAAAATTTAAAATAACCAATTTTAAAGTAAACCAAAACACACTCAATTTGATCCATGATCAAACATAAGTACCATGATAACAAGGAAACACGATCTGAAACAACCAAATAATAGTGCCATATAATCAAACAAATAAGGTTAATAAAATGAAACCATGAAATTAAATCCCCTAAAATGTTTCAAGATGGACCTAAGAGTCATGGTGAATGTCCTAAGGATCCAGTAATAAATACCTAAACTTGATATAAGGAACCTATGACAAAATTATTATCTTTTCTAAATCATTGATATCCCCATATAACTATCTAAAAATAAACACCCTAGGATATTACAACTACCATGTTCCACTAGAATATTTATAACTCACATGGACCTCTACCCGTTTCAATATAACTGATGTTGTGTAGTTGATAAAAATTCCCAAGTCATCCCACTACTAAAAATTATAGATTTCTCGCACATAGGTCACCTTCTATATACCTATGACTCCCATTACAAGTGAAATGTAGGTGAGAATAAATAAATGATCATAAAAATCAAATAAAAATCATTTGAAATAACACACACCTCACCTATTAACCCTCATACAAAAAACCTCTTTTACATCCATTCATAAGAATTATATAAATATATAATACTAAAAATATCCCATATGGGTTCTAAAGCAGAAAAATATATAACAATAGTCACATGAGGCTGAAATGAGGGTATCACAACTTTATAAAACCACATTACATAGGGTGCTGACTGATATTTTATTAAAAGGTTAGGAGAAGCCAAGTTGATTTCACACTCTTTGAAAACCTTCATTAAAATTTTCTATGAAAACCAATTTTTCTAAAAACCCTTAAAATCCCATTTGGAAATCCAACTACTTCCACAAATTAATTTTTAAAGTAACACACCACATTTTTAAAAAAGTAAATTGGTGTCAAGAACCCTTTTATAAACAAAAACATTCATTTTTTTAATTTTTTAAAGAAAATTATAGATCCAATGGGATTACACAGTTAAAATTTGTTAAAAATATCTAGGTATTAAAAAAAATTATATTAATACACCACATTACCCTTTCTAAAATTTATCATACATCAAACATGATTTGAAAAAAAATTAAATTCCTTTTAAAAAAACTCAATAATTTTGAAAAACACTTAAAATGCGATCTTAATTTTTTGAAATTTATTTAAACCATTTTAAATACATTTAGTAACCAAAATGGTATAATTTAAATTTATAATTCCATAAGAAAAATATTTCAAAACACTTGATTCAATTTAAAAGAGACACTCGAGAAATTTCAAAAGCACTTGGCATGTCTAACTTCCCAACCTCAAATTTCTGATACTCAAATACCACTTTTTTAATAAATTTTTTTTGGGTCATATCATAGGTTAATTTGGGTGGATTTTGGAGTTTTTTATGGTTTTTTTGACTTTCATGGTTGGTGCATGGTTATGTCAAACTGTATGAATCAACCTAGGAAACAATGCGCCTTGTATTTAAGTCACATGGGTGGGAACATGGTTAGGTACATGGTTAGTACTTACCATGAGGCCTACCCCTAAAATATCATGTCTTGATAAAGTGGGTCAATTCATTTTTGGTGTATGTTTTTTCAAAAAAATGTGACCAAACAATTCATCACTTTGTGTATACCACAATGTGGTGCACGGTTGGCACACAATTTGACAAACTGTGCAGATAAAATTTGAAACATGTATTTATTAACCAAAATGATTATTTTTAGATCTAAAATAAATTATATTTTTCTTATTTCACTTTTGGAGGTTTAGGATCTCTACCATGGGGACTCTTCATGGTTATTTTGGGGATCCCTTAGCTCCCAATGTTGGTTTTTGATTGATCGTTGGGTGTTGGATCAAGATTATCAAAGGTAAGTTCATGTTTCTAGTCATTATTTATCAATATTCTATACCCACCCTTATTTTATTAAAAGGAACCATATATTGGGGATATTTATTATAGATATACCATTTGGGAAATAATATAATTATATTTCTCATAGATCCGTCATGAAATCAGGATTTATTTTGTGGATCTTCATTAGCCATCTTGCTATCTTTGGGAATCATCAAGGAATATATTCTCTCTCTATCCCCCCTATTATTCTTGAGATGATGAATTATAGTTTCTTATTTAAGTATTATTCTTATAGTATTCTTACTCGATCAATTATATCCCTTTGACTTCCTATTTAGGATCCCATGTTTGGTGTTCATTAAGACCACGATTGAGGTAGGTGGTTTCATATGGCGAAATTTATCAATTAAAACCATTAATTATTGATTATATTTTAATTATATTTTCATTTGATTTAAAAAGTTTTATTTGAGTATCTTGATTAATGTTTTGTAAATTTAATGGTATGAGTACGTGTTGTACCTCTTAGGTGGGGCATTTCAAATAAAGTGATTACTTCTTTAAAATGGATTGAAAATGGATAAATTATTTGATGAAATAATTTCATAATGATTTATTTAGGAAATATGGAATAAAATCATTTATGATTTGAATTTGAAAAAAATATTTAAAAAGGAATTATTTTTTATGAAAACCATTAGATGTTAGTTTTTGAAATAAAATGGAATGCTTTGAAACAAGAACTTAGGGATGATTGAAATGGTTGATTGAAATGATTTGAGATTTAATGAAATGAATAATATCCCCTTTTATGTTTGATTAACTTGAATCACATTGGAGCCTGTTTAGTTAGGTGGTTAGTCTAGGACAATCACTCCTGAAATATATTAGCTCTACCTAGACATGGATTAACGATGAAGATGATAAAAAATTGATGAGGGTAGGGATTAAATTCATTGGGGTGTTCTCCTATCCCCCTCATACCTGAGATATATGGAATTGTACACAAATAGATCCATATTTTACTAATGTGTGAGGATCTTTGAGCATTGATCAAAACAACCCTAGAAATTACTATTATGGTTTTACGATGAAAATGATTATTACATGCCAATAATTATGAAATGATTTATTCATGACTATTTTGATATAAAATTCATATTAATGCCTTCCTGGATGAAAATGTACATCGTTACTTGTTTGCATACTATCCATTAGAGTGTTTTAAAAATAATTTTTTTACGAAAAAATATGAAATGATTACCATGACATGTTATATAAAAAAGTAATCATATTAATTTGATATGGAATTATCCTAAAATGACTTGGTGAAATTATACTAGGATAGTGTTTATCACACCATACTTTTTCCTTTGGGAATTTGTATAATTTTTTATTTTAGGTTAAAGAAAAGGAAAGGAACCACTCAGAGATGGTGGATGTTCCAGATTTGTTGGATCTTGGGTGTTAGATGTGACCATTGGAGTGTGTGTTCTAGTCATTACATAGAGATATTGGGATGATGTATTTTTTGGTTGAATGTGATGACTTTGATTGATGTGTCCTTTTTATGACTTGTATCTATCTAATTTTGGTGCTATTATATTATGTAGTGTTTATTATACTGACTATTTATTTATTTTTATCAACTGATTTGTATTAATGGGTATTTATTATGGTTAAATCATTCCCTCTTGATAATTTTTTATGCATAGACACCAGTCTCTAGACAAAGGGGATCAATAACTCCCTTCGAGACATGTTATGATTGATTCAATTACCATTTTCGTGGGTTATCTTTGTTGGTTCATCAGGATTGATTCAAGTACCATTTTGGTGGGTTATCTTTTTTGGTTCATGAAGAAATTGTTTTAGGTGGAGGTAGAATCTTTTCTTTCATGCATGTAATAGTTTGCAATGTCTCTATATATAGAATAAATAATTATTAGATGTATGGGTTAGGTTATGAATGATAACCTGGAAAGTTATCATTGAAAAAAATCCTTATGTTACAATGGTATGTTGTAGAAAATGTGTCATTAATGATTTTTTTATCTAATTCTAGATTTTTTCTGAACATTGATTTGATATTTGTGTAACCAAGTTATTTTATGATTTATATATTTGATGATATTTAGTCTCATTAATGATTCTTCTTGTTATCATTTGATGTTATATTGTACCATGATTCTAAAAATACATGCAATCATACATTAGGATGGAGTTACTAATGAACCAAAGTGATCAAAAACTATATTTCACCAAAATCTCATTATGGTAGTTGTGTGTGTGGTCTAATTTCTGGTCCAAGAATCCACACCAAATCCCATCCAGGAATGAGATGTATTACCTTGAAGGGATGATAAAAGAGATCTTGCCCAAAAATATCTTCTTCCAAAGCCATCATTTTTTAGGGAACAAATGATAATTAGGAGACACAGGATTGGATAGGAATTATTGAGCGACTCTCTGAGTTTTTAGAGATATAAGATTACATTATGGTGAAATGAACTATATTTAAACTTGAATGGATTAGAAGGAGGGGGCTGGATGATATTTCTATTGAAAATAAAAATAAAGGATTGGGGTGGAATTTCTTTAGGGATCTTTTTACAAATAAATACTATCCAAATTCAATGGTTTTGGATAATACTATAGAATATCTTGACCTTCATAAAGGTGATAAGATGGTGGATTAGTATGAAAACCATTTTTATGAACATTCTCAGTTTATACTTGAGTTAGCATTGAAAGAGAATATGAAGGCACAAAGGTTTCATATGGGTATTTGATCAGATATCTAATCTTAGGTAAATTTTAAAAATATTTCTACTTATGGTGTTGTTATGGATAAAGATATGGTGGAATTGATCAATTTGGATGATAATTATGGTTTTTTGGGAGCTCTGCCTACTCTCAGAGGAAGTTTGAGTAGTCCATTTAAGAGGAAGAGGAAGCGAGATGAGTCTTGCGGTGGAAACTAGAGTGGTGAACTAAACAACATACATTCTACAAATATTCTATGATGTTATGTAATGTCCCACTAACTTGTTTTCATTATAGCATGGATATGAACTCAAATATTTCTTGCTTGGAGGCCCTAAATATCTATATCACTTGGGGATACTTAGAAAACTTGTATAATTTTTTCCATGTTTTTACTACTCTATGTAGTGGTATGTTCTCATCATTACTAAGAGGATCTATGGTGAAATAAGATTATTTAAAAAAATGGGGCTCTAGCCATAGACATTAGGATGGAAGGTTCTTCATGAAATGGATGAGTCTTTAATGGTGAAAAATATGAGTCTTATAATAGTGATCAGTACTATTACTATTAATAAATATTTATAGACAACTTTATTAGATATCCAAGCCTCTTATTATTTTGTTTAAACCGTCATTATGGAACTCTAGAGTCATCCAATGGAGCTTATGCCTTATTTGACAGAAATTTCTATGCCTCCCAAGAAAAATAGAGAGTAAGGTCTCCAATTCTATTCTTTTACATTCAATTTATCATAAATTGAGAGTTTTGAGACTTTTTAGTTATTTATATTAAACCTATCAACATTATTCTCTTGATGTGTTGTCTTATTTCTTATAAAGATCATATTAACTATTATCTTTAGTGGGTCTCCTTCAATTTTCTTTATGGGAAGTGTTTTGTTTTTAGGGATAATGGGGCCCAAGGTCTATCCAAGAAGTAACTCTTTTATAGAGTTGGTTTGGATGGAATCCATGTTTAATTTTGAACTAAATTAGGTGTCTTAATGTGATGGTCTTCCTCAATTTGATTTTGAGTTTCCAGATGTTTTCCACTAGAATTTTCTATCCTACCACTGAAGAGGGAGGTAGAGTTTTTTATCAAATTGGTTCCAGGTAATTAGCTTATTTGTATTCCATTTTACCATATGGAACCACATAATTTAATGATTTAAATAATTATTTGGGTGACTTTATTTATAAAGGATTCATTCATCCCAATGTATCACATTGGAAAAACCTATGATTTCTACAAGAAGGCCGATGAAACCCTTCCCTATTGTGGTGATTTCTGAAAGCTCAATTCGTTAACCATAATGAAAAAGTATCAATATCCTCATATTTAATATTTTGGTGATCAACTGATTAGGATTAAGTGGTTCTCAAATATTAATCTTCAACTTGGTTATCACCTTCTTAGGATCAAAGATTATGACATCCCTAAGACTACTTCAAGAAGTAGGTATGTCCATTTAGAGTCTCTTGTTATAACATTTGGTCTAAGCAATGCTCCTATTATTTTTATGGATTTTATGAATAATATTTTCCACTATTACCTCAATTAATTCATTATGCTATTTTTGTATCACACATTGTTTTACTCTAAAATCATGGAGGATCATGTGTTCTATTTGAAAGTCGTTCTGGAATTTTGAGAAATCACTAATTTTATACCAATATATTAGAGTTCTGTTTCTATATTCGAGAAGTGAAATTCTTGGGACATGTGTTTTTGGAACATGGTGTCTCAATTGATCTTAAAAAAAGGTGAAATCCATTATGTCTTGTTAAGAATACTAAAATATCTTTTAGATTTAGATATTATTCTGATAAATAGGTTATTAGCATTGGTTTATAAAGGATTTATCAAAGATAGATTCTATATTTACCACTCTAACTTAGAGGGAAGTGATGTTGATATGGGATTCTAAGTTTAAATATTCCTTTGATGAGTTGAAGTACCATTTTTCTTCATCACAAGTGTTGAATCTCCAGGGGATGTAAAAAAACTATGTGGTATTTTTTGATATGTCAGTTCAGGTTTGGGATATGTCTTGATGTAGGGTGATCATGTGGTGGATTATGGTTCTCCTCAACTTCATCCTCACAATAAGAACTATCCCACTCATAATATTTATCTCACTTATGTGAGTAATTCCTTTAAGAGTGAGTGGCATTACAAATTTAGAAAAAGGTTTACCATTTACTATGATCACAAAAAATTTAGTTTTGTCTTCTCACAAAAATATTTTAATCATCATCAGAGGTGATGGATGGGGTACCTAAAATTATTTTACTTTGATATCACCTACACCCTAAGGAATGGAAATTTTGTTGCTAATGATTTGAGTAGGAAACTACAATCATAGGATTTGAAATAATCATTTAAGGAGTGGAATTGGATGGATTTATTTTCTCTTATGAATCTGGGATTCCGAGAGGATGGGAATGAGGTTGTTTTTTTGAGTGTCTAGTTAACTTCTTCTCTTCTTGATTTGATTCTCTAGGAACAACAACATAATTATGATTTATAAGGTAGTAAGTATTATTTATATGGTGGGGAGACCATTATAAAATGGTATCTATCTTCAGAGGGTATCCTTTACTTCATGAACTAGTATGTTATCTTTTCGCCTTTGAGGAAGGATGTGATGGGGAATTTTAATCATTCACAGTGGAAGGTACACCTTGGAATGAAAAAATTTTTATGATACTAGGCATCAATTCTAGTTTCTCAGTATTAAATGGTACATTTATAATTTTTTTTCTCATTTTTATAATGATTATAAAATAATGGATGAGCATAAAAAGACTCCAGGATGGATTTATCCACTTCTTGTATTGAATTTTATGTGGTATGAGATATTGATGAAATTTTTAGTTGGTTTCCCATATACACATTAATGAAATAACATGGTTTTTGTAGTGATTTTTTAATTGACCAAATTGGATCAATTTATTCCCATTAATGATACAACCAAAGTTGTGGAATTTTGAAATATTTATATATAGAAGATCATAAAATTTCTTGGAGTTACATCCACTATAGTTTTCAATAGGCATCCTTAGTTAATATCCTGGTTTTTAGAGGCCTCCACAAGGAAATGGGATCCCTAATAAAGTTGACCATGACATACCTTCCACAGACAAATGATCAAACAGAATGTGCTATATAGATTATAGAGGAAATGATTTATGCTTATGTCTTTGAATTTATTTGAGCTTAGGATTTCCATTTGGTACTATCCGTGTTTTACTATAATAATAGTTACTATTGATCAATTAAAATGTCACCCTTTTAGGCATTATTTGGTCAACCATGAGAATATCTACTCTTTTGATCAAAGTTCAATGAATATTCCCTTTTGGGATTTAGTTTTGTCCATGGGATGATAAAAAAGTATATTTGATTCATCATAGGTTGGTGATAGCATAGAGATTGTATAAATTTTATGTGACTCATCATCAAAATCATTTGGAATTCTTTATTAGAGACTAGGGTTTTTGAGAGTCCCACCATGGTTGGGTCACAAAAGACTTGGAAAATTGGGGAAGTTGCCATCAAGATTCATGGAATAGTTTGACATTATTTAATGGATTGGGAAGGTGGATTTCCATTTGGATTTTCTTACTCATATGAAATATATCCATGGAATCTTTCATGTTTTAAGGAATCAAAAATATATTTTATACCCATATCTTGTCTTGAGTTGGGAGGACCTAGATGAGGAACCTAATATATCTGCGATGGAGAAACCCGTTCAGATCATTGATTCTCAGATAAATATTATTCATGGAAAATATATACCCTTGGTTCATTTTTTTGGTAATATGGTTATAATTAATATGAGACTTTGGAGAGTGAGGCATTTATGAGAAATTTATGACCTCATCTCTTTATTGACTAGTCTACTTGAAAGGATTTCTTGGGGTAGAAAGCATTTATAGTGGGGAAAATAGTAACATACCAACATAAGATTTTAGGTACTCACATACCTTTATTTTGATAATTTTTTTGTCATATCACATGTTTTTTTGGGTGATTTTTGGAGTATGTTTAATTTTTCTAAGCCTGTTCATGGTTGTTAGAAGACTAAAAAAACTATATAAGTTATCCTAGGAAATTTTGTTCCTTTTATTTGAATCCCTTGGGATGGTGCACAGTTATTACTAACCATGTGACATATCCCTAAAATTTCATGTTCGAGAAGTGGGGTCCATCATATTTTTTTAAACCTTTCATCCCTTCCACTATCCTAGAAGTTCGTGTACGTCTAGATCATAGCTTGAAAAATGGTACCATATGAATTTAATACTCCTTTTTTTGAAGACCCAAAACACATATAATTTCTATCATTTCTCTTTATTTGGTTTAGTCTCTTGACCAAGGGGAATCCTATTAGAGATTTTGTGGATCCATTGCTTCATAATGTAGGTTTTTGATGGATTTTAGGGAGTTGGATCTATATTCTCAATGGTAAGTGACTTTGTGTTTTTTTTCTTCATTGATCTTCTTTATGCACCCTAGTTTTATTTAACAAAACCATATATCTACACTTTTGATGCTTGATTTATTATTTTTGAGCTAATATAATTAAATTTAATATAGATTTTTCATGGAATTGGGATTTGTTTTAGGATCTTTATTGGCCTTTTTTTCTGTCTTTTAGAATCCTTAAGGTATATATTCTCTCTCTATCCTATCTTTCTAAAGATTATGAATTAGAGTTTCTTATTCATGAATTGTGGTTCTGGTATTATTTATTGATTTATTCTATCACTTTGACTATTTTTTATGATCTCATGTTGGGTGTTCATTTAGATTGTGATTGATGTAGGTGGTTTTGTAGGGAAATATTTATCAATTGAAACCTTTGATGCTTGTTTTTTTGAATTGGATTTATAATTTATTTCTAAATATTTATTTGAGTATATTTGTTAAATATTTATAAATGGATTTGTGTGTGTTTGTACTTTACCACTTGGGTATGACCTTAGAAACAATGTGACAATTTCTAGAAAATGGATTGAAAATGAATAGTTGATTTGGGTACCTTTTAGGTGGGTTATCGAGGTCGGTTCATGAAAACATGTGAAACATCCATGCTAAGAACAAAATCCATTATAAAATAATTTAAAGCCTTATTAAGGTTTACAATATGCTTCTAAATTCATACTAAATCATTTTTAAACCAAATTATTATAACATTTATTAAAAGGTATTTCCAAAGAAACACCTACCTCATTTAAAGAAGAACCTTTCAAAACATGTTTCCTTGGATGGTGAATGCACAACTAAGCCAGGTGTCATCCTATAATACCATCAACAACCCAAATAAAAATTATTAAAACATCATAGAACCCTAATACAAACCCAAAAGTTTTTATGTTCTGTGAGATTTATATAAATGGAGATAGAGGTAATGGTACGAGGAGAGAAGAAGAAATAACAAATAAAGAGATGCTTTATTTCTTAAAATCAAGAAGAAAAATCACCAAAATTGAAGTGGATGAGAGGTAGAATATCCCTAAATGTATTCACTAAATTTTTTCAAATGAAATATAAGTTAATGGTTCCCCAATAACACATATCATAAATAAAGGAAATGGGTAAAATCACACTTTAATGAAATCTGGGTTGGATGCATGGTTTAAAAACTGTGTTCCAATCATGCAAAACCCATTACTAAGAAAAAAACACTTTGCATGGTTATAATTGAAACCCCACATGGTTGGACTAACTATGGGACAACTATACTATATAGATTTGTAAAATTTTAGATCCAATTTATATACTGGTCACATGGTTTCATCTATCCATGCATAATCCTTTCTCCCGTACTCTAAGCCCCAAAATAATGCACACGGTTTCCCCTAGGATTCACATGGTTTGTACTAAAACATTAACTATTAGTGAATGCAAGTTATGTACTGTATAAAAATGTATAGACAAGTCCTTATGTAATGGTAGGCATATGGTTTCCCATAAACCATGTGAAAAAACCATGCATAGAGGGGGGATTCTTTTAATTTTCCATGTTTTGAGTTGAAACTTCTCAAAGATTTTAAATACACAAATATATGATAAAATAACATAAAATAAAATCTAATAAAGACTTTTGGGTGTTAAAAATATAATATATAATAGTAGGCCAAGGTAGTGAATATGATATTCCAAATCATACCCTATTATTGGATGAAGGTAGTTAAATGTTATCTTAAAACATTCATTACAATATACCAATATCATTTATTATGATATAGTCTAGAATCATCACATGCATTTAGGATCTAAGGTATATCCCATCCAATCTCAAACTTATACTAAATACTCATAGACTTTATGTCATTTCAGATTATATTATATCATATATAATAACATGTGAAACCATATCCAAAACATTTATTGTATCATAGACTAGTGAAAAACTTCTTTTTTTCTAAGGATTGATCAAAACTAAATCAATGCAACAAAATCAATAAGAAAAAAATTACCAAGATCCAACATGAATAAAATAAAAAACATGAATATAATAAAATTAAGTACACATTAATACCTTTCATTGAAGAGAATTAGATACTACCTTTATTAAAATTGTTTGATGAAGATCCCTTAGAGGTAACTAATGGTCTCCTTCCTCCTTGGTGTATCCATGGGTTAAAATAATTAGCCGATGCTTGGTTATGATTTTTTGCCACTCCATGACATGGTAATGAATCTTGGGGTATGGGGGGAGGAGGAAGAAAGATTCATGGTAGGGATAATCAATAAAAACATGATAGGGAATAACAAAACCTCCATCTTATAGTGATAACCCATTTATATAGGATTCAGGGATAATCCATGAACCTTCATGAAATAAATCATACATTATAAAATAAAATATTAATGCTTCAACCACCAATTTAAATTTATCATTAAAGTGAAACCATTTATTCTTAATATGTTTCATCTTATGAAATTTTTAATGATATATAAAAAAAGAGAAAGTTTGAATGTCAGTTTTCAGCATCACACAACCATGTCAAAGTGGTGACTAGGATAACATTTTATTATATCCAATGAAATATCAAAATCATAATATGATTTTGGTTTATATATATGTCTTACAATAAGATATAACTACATCGTACCTTATGATATAGGTTATAACACATCATAAGTGTATGGGCTTTAGGGGATATCTCCTACCAAATTCCACTTGCACTAAAGCCTCATAGATATTATTCCATTTAACCATACATTATATCATATATAATAAAATGTGAAAAAATATCCAAAAAACCATTTGGATATCCTCTAAAACACATTTTTAAAGTTTTAATCAACTTTAATTTGTTTCCCATCATATGAAATACCATATGAATTCCCATAAAAACTCATTTTTTATAATATCTAAGACACTTTTAGTGAAACTCTCCATGTTTTATAAAACTCAATCCTTTTTAATTAAACTATAATGTATGGACACATCAACATTTTAAATGTTGTAAAAAATATAAATTATTCAATATATAAAAATAATAAAAGAGTAACCAATAAAAAATAGTCAAGATAATCAAGGTAAAAAGGGATCTCACATGATCTCCATTAAATACAAGTATCTTTATACCTGTGTCAACTATGTTGTTTCATATTCCCTCTACATTAGATGATTGGATAGATGATTATAATTTCAATGAAAAGTATTTAAGGTGGTGAATTAATACCTGCAACATGTTATTTAAAATACTTTTACACATTTAAATAGTACTTCTAACCCTCCAATAATTATATTTGACATTAGGATCAACACTCTAATAATAAAATGTATAGAGCTACTCATTTAGCTACCAACTCTTACAAGTTCATTTTCCAATATAATTCACTTTCCCCCATTACATTTTTGATGAAAGTGTCTTATTTATAGTATGGATCCTTCCTTCATCCCCTAATATCACTATTCATACTCATCATATGAGAATAAAAATACTATATTTGTTAAGATAAAACCAATGGAATGATCTAGAACACACCCAGCCACCCATGAGTAGTTAGTTCTCAAGCATTTTATAAGAAAGATATCAAATAATGTAGGTTCTCAAGCTTGGTTTCTCTCTAACCATAGGTATGGTGAAATCCAAATATGAACTGTTCACTCATAATATACCAAAGATAAAGTTTATTACACTCCATTTAGGATATTTCATGGGTTATACAACACAAAAAATTCAAATTTTCCCTTAATAACGTATTCCATATACTGATATAAGAACTATCCTCATGAAAATTATAACATCTTATCTTAAACAATAATACCCCATAAAGAAAATCATTTTTTGGTTTATTATAGTTTTACTCTGAGTGGTTAATTATCATTACACTTCATATGTATATGCAACAAACATGAAAGAATAATAGAGTTGATAATGCCTTTAATATAACATGCTAAATTTTATATCCTTAAAATACATAAAGAATTTTAACAAAACCATATATAAGATAATGTCTCATCAAATCATATATGATATATTACCATGTCATCCTCATGTTTACATCACTTTTAGAGTTTTTATAAAAACATTACATATATATGTTACCATCTCACAAAAATTCCCTATTAAATTCTTTAGTGAGTAACCTCTAAAATTTAATCCAGTTTGAATAATAGTGATACTTAAGAATCATATTCCTAATGTCCAATTCCTTAAACATAGCATTCAAACTCCTTAACTTCACAAAATCCAATATTATGTTCTTAATAAATTGAATTCTCTACTTAGAAGTATTTTTAAGTTTATCGTCATAATCACCATCCTTAAAAACTATTCCATAAAACTTTTCCCTTAAACTATTTTAGTAACTATTATAAATATTTACATTAATATTTTACCAAATACCTTAAACATTACAGTATATTAATTAAAATTCCCTTTTTATTTTGACTAGAATAATATTTTTTTGTTAACTTTGAACTTATGAAATCCCAAACATACTCCCACTACACTTTTAGATACTATATTCTCTTTATAATATCATGATAAAGTAATAAATATCCATTTGTATTGAGAAATGACACATATTTATTTAAGTATGAATATTAAAAAAATATTATTTTATAATATATCGTATATTCTATTCTATGTGTTTAGAGTATTACTATAAAAATAAGAACTTATTCTTTTAAAATATACCACTAATGTTTGTGGGATCAAATACCTCATATTTTAATAAAAATATTAATAAACAACTTTATACTTGATAAAATACATTTATCCTTCTCTCATTTTAGGCATGTTATAAAATCCTATGAATTATTAAATATTTATATTGAATCTATCATCTCATTTTTTTCCTAACAACACTATTAATAAGAAACCTCTCTTATCATATAAGTTAGTTCAAGATAAAAATTCCAATCCTTTATTTAGATCCATATGATGTTTATATATTTAATTACATTCAAATCTATGATTTTATAACTCTTTTTTTAATCACTTTAATGAAAAATACAATATTTATAATTATTTTTATTTATTTTTAATTTTTTTTGTATTTAAATCATTATTTAATTATACATTTGATATCATTTGACCATTAAAATAAAATAATTGATTTTTAAACCACTATTACTTGACATATAGTCTATAAATATTTTCTCAAAATCCTTGAGGTATTTTGGATAATTTAATCATATGGGAAAAAATTATTTCCCTCGCGAATTTTTCTTTAGGTTTCAATAAAGTTGAATAGATATTTAAGTAACATTGTTAGACTCTCTATGTGATTTTTTTGGTTTAACTTTTATCCACATATACTAGAAAAACAGTAATAGAACTTGAAAATTTCATGCCTATTTTATATTTTCTCAATAATTTGAGAACAAGGGATAAAATTTTCTAGAACTCATTAAAATTGTACAATGCTTAAAAAAAGTTTAACATAATGAAAACTTTAAGTATAATAATCCATATATGAAACCTTCAGCCTCACCAAGTCATTTAACACACTCAATCATATTGAATATATGATGGGAGAGTAAAATTAGTTTGGTCATTTTGCATCTAATTCCTTTGAAACCTTGAGTGAATCATTCAAATCTTCTCATAAACACCTAGATATACTTATCAAAAAACATCAAAATTTAGTTACTCAATAATGTATTTCTTTAACAAATAAAATTTTCCTTTTTTCTCAAAAATTATTCTTATGTTACTTGTAGGGAATCTGGTTTTCCCTTGTGGAAGTCCTAGATAGATTTTGAGTTTTAGGATCCCCAATCCCTTAATAAGGGTGAAAGTAAAATTTCACCTCAAAAAAGGGAATAATTTTTTTTGAGTATTCTATTGTTCTCTAGGTGGGAAGTTTAGATTTGGGATGAAATTTGGTTTGATTTAGAGTTATATGAATTTTTTAGGATATTTAACATTTATTAAATATTATTATTTATTTATATAGGCATGAAAATTTATATATCCTAAATGGAGTCCCAAATTTAAATTTTTTACTTCACATTTGATTTAGGTTAATGGGAAACATTCACTCATTAATGTCACCGAATCAAAGGGAGAAAGAGGGAGTGGGAAGAGGATCTTCACCCAGGGAGGCTGATTGGAGCCAGATCGGGATGCAACTAACATGGAGTTTGGATTGTTATCATGTAACATTAAAGGTTTAGTCATTAATTATGTGACACATATAATTATTTCAATTCCACCTTTATTTTATTTTGGGATTCATTTTTCACTTGTTTTGGGGATTTTTTTGTGACTAATGGATGATAAAAAATTGATGGTAGAGTATATTGGGATGGAATGGGTGGATTTGGTGGGTTTTTATGAATTATTCATATAGAAATACTAATCACATGATGTGTAGTTAATAAAAACACATCGTTTTGTTTTTCAATGAAATGAACAGGAAAATGTGTCTATTTAATGTGTTGTTCATATGGACATTCCATATAGAACTTTTGAGTACACAACAAAGGTATGGAAAAGTTCATGGAAAAACACCCCATATAAGGAAAATGGCATGAATTATTACACATTATGTTGGGTTAAATGAAACATCTTAATCTAATATACAAGACTTGGGATCTTGTGGGGATTACACACTATCTATTCCTTGAGGTGCACCGTATATTTGGTAAATATATGATGAGATTTGATGATGCACACACTTGAGAGGATTCCATGATCATACACACTACGTAATTTATATTGCAAGACATGTACTTTAAAAATACCTAATTCAGCGGTGTTGTTACATGAAAAGATGTGTACCCTTAGTGCACATTCTTTATACACCTTGTTACAACGTGTTTACCATCCCTGTTATGGGATTTTTCACATCTTTCTCACCATGGAGCCATATTTGAACTAGTAGGTATTTTATTCTGAGTATCTTTCCACATATGGTGTGATATTTGGGTACTATTCATTATCAGATTCCATTAGGGAGATTATTCAAGGATTTTTGTGGATATTATCCACTTAGAGTTGATGATGGGATATAGGTGATGATCCAGGGCATGTGTGAGGATATTTATCCCTATAGTGGCATTTAGATATCAATGCATGGAACCCTCAAATATATAAAAAGATTGTAGTTCTTTGAGATTTTTTTGAATTTTTAGATCCTAATAGGATAGAGAGTAATTACTAAAATAGTTCAAGATACTCTTTAGAAGATCCTAATATTTGGCATGGTGGTCCAATGGGACTTATAGACAGACATATAACTCAAGGAGATTCTCCCCTTCCCATTCACCCTAGAGTTAGAGTCGATGAATGTAGTTAGATTGGTGGATGAAGAATTGGCCATTCACTCCCATTTCATATTGTACTTTATGGATAGTTTATATAGTATATGGTAGATATCTTATCTTTCCCATGCTTTCACCATATGTTGTATCCATTAAATATGGAGAGTATAAATTGTAGAGTATTCTTAGTGGAACCTTTATCAGACCATCCGTTATGATGATTTTGAGATGAGTGCAGTACGAATATGGGATTTGGGTACTTACTTAGGATCTTATCAGGAAATTAGGTATGGTCCATCCCTTATGTTGATAGAGTCAGTACTCCCCCAGTGATGTGGGGTGTGGGTCCTCTATGCTATCCTATGATTTCTTAAAGATCACATTATGGCATGGGATAACACTTATATGAATGTATACAATATTATATTTGGTTGGTCTTGGAATTTGGTGAATTATGGGTCACTCAATTAATTTTTTAGTGGTAATGTGATGGTTATAGGGGGAATGTAGGAAGGGTTGTTTGGATTAGAAGGGATATCTGCTCCGTCATATGATCTGCATACTCCAATGTGGTGATAGATACTCATTACAGTAGGTGATTGGTGGTTTTTTGGAGGTGTAATTCAAGAAATGTGAGTAGTTAATGATCCTAAGGACTCATGGTTCACAAGTTATATTAGGTTTCTCCGCTTCAGTATACCTCTCTAGTGTAGCTTGGATGAGTGGGAGAGGATTCAACTTATGGTTGGTTGATCTCTCCCATTGAACATATATAGGTTGTAGGAATACATTTTTAGAACCTAGAGTAGATAAGGTGGTTTCTTTCCTATGATTTGATGAGATAGGGAACTCCAATGTAGAATGGGGTGCAACTCACCCATCCTTGTGGTTGATAACCGCTAAATTTGTTTATCATTCTTACAGTGTGAGTCCCCCCTATTCGATTCAACTATTGATTATAGACTTGGTGAGTAGGATATTCAAAGATGAATTTTGTGTCATGAGTAATTTTTATTGTAACATCGATACATTTATGAGATCAACTCGATGGAATGTGGGTAGGTAGAGTGGCGTTATAGGTTCATTCAAAGTTAACTCATGGTTTGATGAGAATCCCATTAATATGAGGTATTTTGTATTAGATCCATGGGGTTTCATGTGGTGATTTAGGTTGGGGTATCCATGAGTGGACTAATGTATTTGATATTCCATGTCACAGATGGACAAGGGGGTATTTAACCTTGAGGCATGTGGTAAATCTATTATAGATATGATGGGAGGTGTTTCCCCCTAAAGATGATGACCAAGGAACTATTTTCCCCTACGGATGATGACCAAGGAGGTGTTTTTACCTTAGGAATGGGATTTTTTCATAGATTACTCATTCCATATAACAAGTAAACATTTTAATTCATGACTTTTAATTTTATTATGAGATATAGGAGAGGTCATATTGGGAAGAGAATTAGTTTCTTCTTCTATGGACGATGCTTCCCCCTTTTTTGAGTTGGATGTTGTACAGTTTGGTCAATTATTTCTTGTTGAATAGTAACCTCCTTACCCTATATTCTTTTAGGGAATATTAATGGGTATTTCTATACTCACCCCTACATGGGATTTGTTTCTTAACATGTTTTTTCTATTTAAATTGTGTATAGGTTGGTAGTGGTTTTGGTGGGCATGGAGCTAGTGGGATAGAACTTAATGGAGCCTGGTGAGATTCATGGCTATCAATTTTTAGAGTTGGACTTAGTGTGATATGTGGATTCCATTCTTCCCAGTCACTTGATATAAAATATATTTAGGTTTATTGGGTTTTATATTATTTCCCCTTTTTTACTAGTATTTATATTGTATGCCTTTGGGATTCCAAGTGGGTTTCCATGGATTTTACATTTTAGATAGTTATGTATTTATACATGGATGTGATGTTATGGATAATTGATGATGTATTTATGTGTATTTTTATAGGATAAGGCATAATATATGTGATTTATTCCTTCTTGGCGTTTGTCAAATACCTATGGACTATTGAATGTGGGATTGGGGTGTAACACTAAAATCATTTCTAGCCTATAATAAGACCTAGTGGGTCAAGTTATGTTAGATTAGTACAAAATATATTTGTTTAGAAGTTGTTTGGAGATAAATATCTCATGAGTTTTGTTTTAGAAAATTTGAGGACAAAAAGTTTGAATGTTATTATGATTAATTGATAGATTAGGGAACCCAACTAGGGAGTGATGATTGACATATTCCTACAAAAGGGCTTTAATAATATGTTAACTGATCTCAGTGCTTCAAGAATTTGTTTCAGGGTATAATAAGTAGGTCTATGCATCATATGATGGTAAGTTCATTGTCGGTTCCACAACATGTAATCCAATTTTATTATATGTTTCCATGTAATGAGGATACTGATTTACCTCATTAAACATATTTCTTTAGTGGTTTTAAAGAGAACTTCTATAGATAAAAGGAATAACAAGACAACTCACAGGCATGTGAGATTATTGGGTTGTGTTCTCCCAAATACTTAGTGGGTTGATTACTATATAGTTATCTCAATAAAACCGGAGAATATGGATGTGGATCCTGGTGGATTTGGATGTTTGTTTTGTGTAACAAACTGGCTCGTTTCTCCATCTAGATTGGTACCTGAGACAACCTTCCACATACCTGAGGATCATCCTTGATCCCCCTAGGATGATGAGAAGCATCAAGGGTATTAATAATTACCATTTGGGATGGTTTCATCCTAAAATTAAAAAACAAGATCACAAAAATAAGGAATAATGATAATGAAACAAGGGAATATTACAAAACACATCTCATATAAATACCCATTTAAGACAAGATAAAAAACTAAATAGAAGCTAATTGAAAAAAGTAGAGAACCAAAGAAGGATACCAAAAAACATTAGCTAATTGGTTTAATGAAAATAAAGGACCAATCACCATTTCCACATGACACCCCATTCACCTCCATGATCCCACCACTTATCTCATTTCCAATCAAGATGAAATGAGATACAAAGAAAAATATGTAACTCCTGGCTTAATCCTAGAATGAATCATTTATTTTTTTTGATTTATTTACTTAAAAGTACCTTAAAATGATGTCTGAGTGGTTAAAAGAGGATATGAGGGGTGTTTGGGGCACGTTTGAAGCCCAGACATTGGGAAAGGAAAAATTGAACTATTCCGAATAGTTTAAATAACTATGTGACCTAGGGCATGCACCTGTATAGTCTACTGTATGTTACAAATAGTGGGAAGATGTTCGATTTGTGCATGGTTATTTAAACCATGTTTCTTTAAAATGAACAATGTTTTTGTGTGTTGGAAAATAAAATAAAGTTTTCCTTTATTTTATTTTATTTTACATTTTTTCTCCTTTTTTTCCTCTTTCCCTTCATATATTTCTTCCCTCCAACGTGGTGCACCTCCCACTCTCCCTCAAACTACTCATTTCATTCCCACTCCATGCATAGTGGCCTCCTCCTCCAATATTGGGGGTTTTGATCTTTCACCCCTCATTTCTTCTCTGATTTTGTTATTGTTAGATGTGTTGGAATGATCTAGGTAATATCTATGTTCCAAAATATTTGATTTCTTGGTTCATCCACTTCTCATTGCACTATTTTGTTGAAGAATTATTTATGACTTAGTTTAGAGGTTTTACTATATCTTCTGATTTCTTCCATTTTAGGTTGAATCAAATGTTAGTACCTGATGTTGGGAGTACCATGACATTGAGGTAGGGTGTCTATTATTTTTCCCACTCATTTAATTCATTTTTATGTGTCAAATAATTATGATTCTAACTAGAACCTTCCAGAAAATCTTTAATATTTCATATTAAATTAATAATAATGTTTCTATAGTGTTTTTATTGTCCCTCTCTTGAAGAGAAACACATTAATGGGGTGTTTTATTTTCCTTAAGCCACCCCTTTTGGGAATAACATCCATTTGCCTAAGTCTCTATTGCCTTGAGTTTCACTTAACCATGGGTTGATGTTTAAAATTTATAAATGGTTTAGATTGAGTAATCGACCATTAATTTAGGTTCCCTTTTTAAATTCACATGTTCAAATTATAATTAATTCGACCTTGTGTATTCCATATGCCATTGTCATGCTTTAATAAATTCCTTACATTCTAAATTGATCATTTAAATTACATGAAAGCCTTTACTTATGCTAAATTCTTATACTTCATGCAATGTGCTCTGGTTAGTGATATTTAACTCAAATTCTTAATCTTCTTTCCTTGTGCACTATGTTAATGCCTTGTGCAATTTTTAAATAATTGAATTGTTTTGTTCATAAATTTTTTTTTCTTGAGAGTTTGGAATTACGTTAATGACATGTGAATTATATAATTGCTTGTTCCTTGTTTAGTGGCTTTAATTTTATGTGAAAAGAATTTATAAGCTTCTTGGATTGTGATATTGAAAATTAAGTGATTAAACATGTTTGTATACATTCTATGATTGATGGTTATGCCTTGACACCTTACCATGTATTTAATTAGTGCTGAATAACTGTCTAAATAAGCATAAATGAATTTTTGGATTAAGAAATGTCATGTTTTTATAATAAAACCCATCCAACAAAGGTGTGTTGTCTTCTAAAATAAAAATAGTGATTAGTTCTATTTGAAATTCTTGGTTGCCTTTCTATATAAACTATTCCATTATTGTTTGGATTAAAATTTTAAATATTTATTAAATAGTAATCTTGTTAGCTTGTTATATTAAATTGCATGTGGTGACATGCAATTGTTTAAATGGTGTGATTTTGGTTTATGCCATGATTATAATTATGTTTATTGTCTTACAATATAAATTGTGCCATTACAGATTGGATTAAACTAAATAAATAGATTAAATGGTAAGAATGTGATATTGAGATGCTTATTTTTTGGAATGAAATAATATATATATGAATTACCATGGTTTATATTCATTGCATGATATGGGACATTCGATGCGGGCTGGGAGAGAACATGGATCCCAAGTTAAGGAGTTACTGGATGGAATCTTTGTTCTTAGGTGGTTGTGACATGAAATGCCTAGAGTGACATTTGGCTTTCTAAGTACAGGCTCACCAGGTGGTTTATGATAACTCATGGGTGAGGCCAATTCCATAGGGAAGCAAGTGTGGACGGACCTGTTGGTAAGATGATTATGTCATTCCTCAAGTGAGAACTAATCCCCTATGGTATATATTTGACATAAACTCAGATTCTCTATCCTTGAGTGATATAAGGGATTTCATATGTGTTTCCTTGGATGGACTCAATGTATTGGGTTATCCGGGATGTTTCCTTTTTGACCCTTGGGATTCTGATGTGATCTCCAAGGATGGGAATGGGACTCCACCTAGGTTTTGACAGACTATTTAGATTGTATTGATTGATTGTTTACTCATACGAGTTGTTTCCTTATTATTATTTTTTGAACATGCTTATGCACTTGTGATACTACTACATTGCTTATTTGCAACCTTGTAAGTTGTCATGGAAATTAAGACCCCAAGCCAAAGCACTGTCTTGAGTTATTTCTTTTTTACTTGGTTCTTATATATATATAAACTCATTCTTCCCTATACATGAACTATATTTAGGTTTCTATCTTAGGCCGAAGCATGTTGTATGGGTTGGGTGTCCACTTAGAAACTCAGACCTAAGTTAACATGTTTATTTATTTATTTCTCTATCTTTATTATATCTTGCACATGGTTATCTATTTAAAACATGAAATGAAATGGTCTAGGCACTGTGGGTTCCGTTCCACTAAGATTTATATCTCACAACCTACTCATGCATCGTTTGGTACAGGAGTAGATTTAATTATTTCAGGTACGGATAAAGAGATGTAGGCTGATATCGATGTTTGATAGTTTTTATGTATAAGATGGAGCTATGGGGGAAGATAACTATGCCTACGATGAAGATGTTGAGTAATATTTTTTTTTATTTTTTTAGTTTTTGATAGCATACTGTATATGATTGTACCCCTATTTTCCTGTACTTATATATTTTTATAACACCATGAAATTGACGTGATTATTATATCTAATATGATTATTTAGCTTCTTCCAATTGTTCCTTTATATGGCACTGCTTATTTGTTTAACTTTCATTGTTGTATGATCTTATTATTGCTTCTAATATTTAATTTATATTTCTTAACACTATCTTAAACCTAATTATATGAGGGAATAGTATCCCCATGGATACACCTAAAACCAACGCTACTAGACGAAAACGTATGGAATTCGGGGGGATGTGCTTGAGGTCATTTGGCCCATCGTCTTAGGGCCCGATTCAGTGTCACTTAGGGCAGGATACTACAATGTGGTATCAGAACTTATTTTCCTTTTTTATTACTATTTTGGATATACTATAGACTAGGACATAAGAATTTTAAATTTACCCCGTGCTTAGACATAGCTAACATATGTATAGGGGAACCCCAAATTTCTTGGGTTGGGAATTGCAATTATTTATTATGACATTTATTGTTGATATGATCTCACCATTGGGTGACACACTTGTTTTATTCTGATATTTATATTTTTATTATCGAGATGATGATTTATATTACCTCATCCCAATGATATGAGGGAACTGCATATCATGCATCATACTAGGAACTATAGGAATTGAAATAAAATGAATATTTCCATTCCATGTATACTTTCAACATGCATTTTCTTATTTTCTTGTTATTTTTACTGTGCTTAGTTGATATATCTTACAGTTTATACTTTCTTATAAATATAGAAATTTTCTAGTTTATTATACAGGATATTGTTATATGTTGGATTAAGTGGACATCCATTTCAAATTTTTAAGGTGTATGGGCCCTTATAAATTAAAATGATGATCCAACTATTTCAATCCGTTTAAAAAAAATAATCATTTAAATGAATTAAAGTAATACCACCTATTAAAATGAAAAATCCACCTAAAATGAAAGACCTTGAATAGATCTTTACCTGGGAAATGGGTGGTAGGCCATGTTTTAGTGATCTTTCAAAGGTCTTTGTTCTTATCTAGACATGGATCTTGGAGTAGTTTGTCTGTTGTATTATACATGAAGGTAGGTTATGCACCTATCCTCTTTATTGCTCTCTGTATCTTCTATACCCTGGTTTGAGGAAGTCTTACACCTAAACTTCTTAATGCATTTCTTATCTATCATATATATTATATGAATCTTTTCTGATGTGCCCACTTGGAAATGGTAGATTTATTCCACCATGATTTCCTCATGTTATATGCCAAGAGAGTAGAGATGAGAATTATCTAGAGGTGGTGAGGCCCAAGACACCCATAATACCTCCTATAGTGCTTTATGTGGCACCTTCTACTGACCTTCCACTCAGTACTGATGCTCTGTTCAGGAACATTTTTCTCATGCTCAAGCAGTCTATTCGGAGTGTTCCCAAGCCAGCACTGACTATGGAAAAACATATATGGGAATTTTGGCAGTATCATCCTCCCACTTTCTCATGGGATGGTGGTCCTCCAAATATAGAGTAATGGATAGAAGATATGATATCCATCATAGACCATATTGAGATGCCTCCAGAGTGGAGTGTCAAGCTTGTTGTCTATGTGCTTCTTGACTCCTCCAAGTATTGGTGGGATGTTGTTTCTCAATCTGAGAGTTACGGAGACATGGTTGGGATAACTTCCATATATATTTCTATGATCATTTCATTCCACAAACATTGATATTTGATCGATATAGGTAGTTCTTTCAGCTTCCATAGGGATCTAAGACTCTTTATGAGTATTCTTTTTATTTCAACGAGCTTCAACATTTTGATCCATCGGAGACCGGTGATGAATTGAAAACTACGAGGAATTTTTAGGACATGATTGATCTTAGTGTCTACTCATAGGTGAAAATAGTTCTATTTAAAACCATTACGTATATCAGGAACTAGAATTTAATTATGGAGTGTAATATCAGAGAAACTAGTCCTATGAGATAGGGTAGTTCTATTCCACGTCAGGCTGATGGTATTTCTTGTAGTAAGAAGCACCGTTTTGAAGGTACAAGGGGGGGGGTGATTCTAGCCAAGTGACACAAACTAATCGAATAGTGTTTCTCTAGGGTAACAATGTAGAGAATAAGAAGCTACAGTGCATGAGAAATCTGATCGAATAACTAGTTTGCAGTAGTATGGGTGATATTCAACACTTATATCATTCTTTTCCTCCAACATCCAATGGTCGGGGATCAGTACACGCACCTTTATCAGGTACCAGATCTATGAATCCAATTCAAGATGGGAATTGGTCTTCTACTAAAAGCTAAGGTAATAGTGGTTGTGGATGAGGAAACTAGGCCTCATATATTTAGCATCAACAGAGTGGATTTGCTCAGGATGGTTAGAAAGCACCTCAAGGATATGGTTTAGGCCATGTATATTCAGTATTACTAGCACCAGATGACCAGATTCCAGAGTAATATATAGTAAGAGGTTCTATCCTAGTCACCTCTACTTTATTTTTTATCTTCTAAAATTCCATTCTTGATCCCATCCCTTTTCTTGGGTAGCTTAAATTCCTGTTGTGTTTTCTTGACTTTTTACATGAAAATAGAAATTAAGCATTTTCATAGATCTATTTTCTCCTTTGTCTAAATCTGAATGATAAGCCTTGAGCCCAGTGGCCTTAGTGAGTGTGACCTCATTTTGGGTTATTCTCTTATGACCAACAAATACTTAAATGAATATGTCTGGTAAACCAATGGATAGTATCAAGGATGTGTCTTTTTCTAATGTAATCAATGGGTAGTATACATAAATATATGTGGTACCCATCATCTAGATTAATGATACATCGAACTGTCTTATTTTAGGGTTAATCAATTAGTCTTATATTAAGAAAACTCATAATGTGGGGAGTGTCACGTCTATTATGGTTAGGAGTATCCTTATAGTAGAAGGAACAAAACCAAGAAAGAAATTATGATAGTGTTGGCTCTATTTGAAAATTCCCCTTTAATTAGTAATATTTTTCGTTCATCCTTTTGTGGTTCACCACTTCTTTTTGGACAAGTTGGTTTTAATTGTGTGGCATACATCTCCCTCTTAATTTAAAGATAGTCTTGAATCCTTTTTAGAGGCCATTTAAACCTCTTAGTGTACTCTTGGCTTCAAGGATACCATTTCCCCTCTCTTGGTATTGTCTAATTACACAAAGAGCGTGTTGGTATTATTCCAAATTAACATTTTAAAAATATTTTGGGATTATCTAAGTGGGTTTGATAAAATTATCACTCTAGAAGCATGGTTATTTTAATGTCTTGATTGATCTTGAGTGATACATAGTTTTTTCCAAGTAGGAATGCTCGGGATGGACTCATGGGAACCCATTGTTCCCATCTTGAATTGACTATTAGGAGTCTTCCTTCTATATTTCATTTAATGTTCATTAGGTAAGGCATTAATCATATATCAACGTCTCAATCATAAGCACTGAATGTGGTTTTCCTTTGATGAGATCCTTGGATTTTGTTTGTTGAATCTAATGTTACCCTGGTTTTCAGATGGGCTCAGAAAGAATTGTTTTAAACATGATGATCCAAATGTATCAGACCAAGGGTGTGTTTCTATGATCACATTGAGGCACAACATCTTGTGAATACTTTGGGATAAATATTTCACCAGAATACAGTTTCTATCCTTAATGAGTGTGCTCTGATAAAGTACCAAGATAATTTTTTTTTAAAATGATATGGGTTTAACTTTTGCCATGTGTCGATCGTCTTAGCCGAGCATTTCCATAGTGGCATGACCTGTATTCCTCTGGTTTTTTTAAAAGAGGTCATATTTTAATTGAACCTTTGATTGGTTCATGTTTCATGGTGAACATTAATTGAATTATATGAGCATGTGTTAAAATAAAATTCTGACAGTGAGGATAACATGGTTTCAAATTGGACATGAATTCTAGAACATATGATGTTGTTACATAGGCTGGTTTGATGAGGGTTTGATGATGTCATCATATATCTTCTATGAAGAACTCATAAAATCTCAATATCTATTATTTAGTTGGAGTTTGGGTGATGGTTTTAGTTCTATATCTTAGGTTTCATGTGTTAAAGTGAATCTTGATGTTACATTGGGTGTTTGGAAATGAAACGAAACCGTTCGAATGAAAATTTACTACATTATTAAGTCAGGTGTTGTTCTCATTGTTCTCGATTGATTCTCTAGGATGAAAAGTTATAAGGTCGGTAGGGTCCAACATCCCAAATTTATCTTTGTGTGTAATTTTTAAATGTTTTGATATATTTCCATAAATATTCCTTAAAATGATGCCTTAGAGGTTAGAGGAGGATCGGGGGGTGTCCAGGGCTCATTTGAATCCTGAGCATCGAGAAAGGAGGAAGAAAACTGGGTTGCACCATTTAAAAACTATGTGACCTAGGGTGCACACCCATACATTCTATTGTAGGTTCCAGACATTGTAGAGAAATGTATTTTGAGCATGGTTATTTAAACAGTATTCCATGCCAGTGTGTAAAGTTTTTTTGTGTAGGAAAATGAAATACTGTTTTCTATTTTATTTTATTTTATTTGCCATTTATTTTATTTTATTTTCTTTCTTCTTTATTTCCTCTCTATATTGCCTCCATCATTATGTGCCCCCCCCCCTCTCCCTCGAGGCACTCATTTCTTCCCCCCTCCATGAATGGTATCATCCTCCTCCTATCTTGGGGGGTTCGATCTTGAACCCCTCATTTATTCTCTGACTTCATTGTCATCAGATGCACTAGAAAGATCTCGATAATCTCTAAAATCTACACTTCTTTATTTCCTGGTTCCTTCACTTATCATTGTTCTATTTTGGTACAGAATGATTTATTCCCTATTTTTTGGGGGTTTGAAAAATCATCTGATTTCTCCCATTTTAGGTTGAATCAAAGTTTGTTACCTAATATAGGGAGTACAATGACCCTGAGGTAGTCTATTTATTCTTTTCCTACACTTTTTGTGCATTTTTAAGAATCATGTCATTGTTCCACTCTCCTGAACTTTCTAATGAAGGTTCAATATTTTACATTAAATTAATAATAATATTTTTCAATGTCCATAGTTGTCCTATCTTGTAGAGAAACCCATTCATGGGGTGTTCTTTTTGCCTTTGACCACCCCTTTTGGGTGCGCTATCCATTTATTTCCTAAATCAACATTGGATTGAGTTGTTCTTTACCATGGGATTATGTTAAAAATTTATAAATGGTTTAAAACGAGTAATGGTCCATGAATTTAGGTTCCCTTTTGATATTACCATGTTAAATTATAATTAATTGTACTATTTGTTATGCCATATTCCTTTGGAATGTTCTAATAAATTCGTTACATTCTAAATGGATCATTTCAATTACATGAACACATTGCCTTACGCTAAATGATTATACTTCATGAACGTTTATTTTCTTAGTGATATAGTGCTCAAATTATTAATATTATTTCCTTGTTCACAATGTTAATGTCTTGTTCCTTGTTTGAGGACTTGATTTTTTTTTCAAAAGTCTTGTTATCTTGTGAGTTTGGAATGTTGTTAATTACACGTGAACTATAAAATTTCCCGTTCCTTATTTAATGTCTTGATTTATATGTGAAAATATTTGGTAATCTTATTATCTTGTGATATTGAAATGTAAGTGATTAAATATGTTTGTCTACGAGATATGCTTGATGCTTATACCTTGAGATTTTAGATTGTATTTAATTAATGCTGAATAGATGTTTAAATATGCATAAATGAATTTTTTGATTAAGAAATGTAATGTTTTTATAATACAACCCCTATAATAGATATAAACTATTTTCTTAACTAAAAATAGTGATTAGTAGTATTAGAAATGTTTGGTTTCCTTTATATATAAACTATACCATTTCTATTTATCAATGATTGTAAATCTTGATAAAATGGTAAGCTTGTTATATTAAATTGCATGTGTTGACATGTAATTGTTTAAATGTTGTGCTTGTGGTTTCTGCCCAATTTATAATATTGTTAATTATCTTTTAATATAAACTGTTACATTACTTATTGTATTAAATTGAACTACAATATTAAATTTTAAGCATGTGATATAGAGATGCTTCCTTTTTGGAATGTAATTATATATTTATACATTGTTGTGGGTTATATGCCTTTCATGATATGGAACATTCAATGTGTTCTGGTAGAGAACATAGATCTCAAGTTAAGGATTTAATATATGGAATGTTTGTGCTCAGGTGTTTGTGAAACTACATTCCAAGAGTGACATTTTGGATTTCTAGGTACAGGATCGTCAGGTGTCTTATGATAAGTCATGAGTGAGGCCAGTTCTATAGTGGAGAAACCATGGATAGACCTATTGGAAAGATGGTTACTCCATTCCTCGGGTGAGACCTAGTCCCTAATGTGAGATATTTGGAATATAATCAGATTCACCATCCTTGATTGATACATGGGATTTTTTATGGGTTTCCATGGATAGACATATGGTTGGGTTATCTGGGATGTTTTCATTGCACACTTGGGATTCTAATATGATCGCCAAGGAGGATCACAAGACTCCACCTTGGGTTTGATGGATTGTTTGAATTACATTGATTGATTTTTTAATCATATGAGATGATTATTTTTTATTATTGTCTGAGCATGCTTATGCACTTGTGATAGTACTATATTGCTTATTAGAATCCTTGTATGTTTGCATGGAATGTGAGACCCCAAGACAAAGAACCATCTGGGGGTATGTCTTGTTTACTTGGTTATTGTATGTATATATATATATATATTATATTCACTGGTTATATATTTAGGATTATGGTGTAGGTTGAAGCAGGTGGTATGGGATGGGTGTCCGCTTAGGAACCAAAACCTAGGATTACATGTTTATTTATTTATTTCTCTATCTTTTTCATATCTCGCACATTGTTATCTATTTACAGCATGAAATGGAAAGGTCTAGACACCATGTGTACCAAAATACTTAGATTTATATCTCACACTATTCTTAGGTGCCATTTGGTACCTCTGTATACTTAATGATCGCAATTATGGATAATGGGAAGCAATATGCTTCTGATAAATGACTTCTTTTCTATTTAGGATGGAGCTTTGGGGGAAGAGGATTGCACCTATACTTGAGATGCTAAGTATCAATTTTTTTCCCTTTATATAGTTTTAGATAGCATGCAGTATATTCTTGTACCCATGTTCCTCTGTAATCCTATATTTATATATCACCATGACATTGACATCATTATTATTTCTATTATGTTTATTCAGCTTCCTCTAGCTATTCATTTATATTGCACTTCTTATTTTTTTTACTTATGTTGCTGAGTGTTTATCTTATTGATTCCAATATTTAATTTATATTTTTTTACCACTATGTTATACCAAATCCTATGATAAAATAGTCTCCCAAAATATACACCTAAGCCCCTCGCTCCTAGTCGGCAGCCTCTGAAATTTGGGGAGATGAGCTTGAGGTCATGTGGCACACCATATCAGGGCCTTGTTTAGTGGAAATTGGGTGGTATACTACAAAATCCATGACCTAGAGAGAATTGAAAACGACCTAAATACTATATAACCACCAATAAAAGTATTTAGGGAGTGAGATGAATACATTAGGATATGACCATGAGTCTGTTTCATTCCTTTTATAAAAGAAACCAAAAAAATCATAGTTTGAAAATGAAGTATACAAATAGGTTTTCATTTAAATTTTCATGATATTTCAGTAAACCAAAACATAAATAAGAACTTTATCTAAGGTAACACTTAGAAAACATAACATAAGAAAGTTTTTCCCAAAATAATTCCATTTTATAAATGAAACCATTATCTTTAAATAATCTTACTTTTGAAAATAACCCCACACATGGTTTAAAACATTTCAAAATAATTTCCTACAAAATTATCAATTTGAAACCATTTCCCCATTTTTCCTTTAAAATATTTTATGCACCCAACTAAAATATAAAAAATGAAACAAGGGAAAATATAAAAAAAAGTTAACCATAAGAGGTAAAAAATAATGCCAATAAATGGTTGGGACTAAAATAGTCAACATAAAGTCTAACCATAAGAAGATTAACACATCAAATTAGTGCATACAAGAAACAATCATCTCAAAATAAAATAAACAATAAAAGGAATAAAATATGATACATAGCATGAGGAAACACTATAGGGATAATAGAACAACATAATAAATGTAAAGGTGGACCTAATATTGGTAGGTTAATGATTTCCCACCAATTAACCAAATCACTCTTATCTAGTCTCATCAGTGACACCTCCTAGCATGGTATTGCATTCAATTATAGGTGAATAGACAACACATAAATCCCAACTCACATAATACCATCCAAATACTTACCACATTGTAGACTCCATCTCTCCATGGAATTAATAAAGGAGGAGGGCCATGAATAAAAAATTTCATGTCATGAAAATAACAAAGCCCTAAGTTCCAACACCACAATCACATCCTTCCCACCTCACATACTACCATTAATAAGATCTCTAATGTATAAGCACAACATGAATCAAATCACAAACATCCATAAAATGGATTTACACTACATCATAAAAAATCACAAGGGTAAAGTCAACAATAATCCAATAAACACCTCATAAAATTCCAACCCGACCATTTTCTTATCGTATATAGAATATACATTTGGAAATAACTTTTTTAAAACAATTTTTAATGAAAACATAGTTCCAAGGGAGTAATGGTAAATAAAAATATAAATAAAAAACACAAGAAAAACACTATTTTACTTTATAAAACAACACCAACCCTTTGAAAAAAGAAAACCCCTTAAACACAAAAAGGATACCCCCGTTGAAAATCCCATTTGTCTGAAAAAAATGAATAAGTTTTTTCTCAATGAAAAATATATTTATAATTTTATTAGATATGAAAAATGAAAAAATACAATTTTAAAACCATGTTTCATAGTACTAATAAGTTAGTATATTTTTTAAAAGGAAAAACCCAACCAAGAATGAAAATCCTTTAATTATTCAAAACTATATATCAAATAAATCTTCAAATAAATTCAAAAAAAATTGTAAATCATAAATTATTTGTGCAATTCTTAAATAAATGGCAGTGAAATGGAAACACCTGACTCAAGGGTGGGATCATGTCACCTTCAATGAAATCCTCTAGAAAGTAAGTCCTAGGAAGGATCAAAACCATTAAAAACCAATGCTCTAATTTATAATAACCGAAATATTAAAATCATCCATAAATGTCCACTAGGGTTATAGGATCTTGGATATGTAGAGAGAAACCAAGAGAAAAGGAAAATCGGAATTCGCATCTCTTGATCCAGATAAAGAACCACCAAAGAACCACCACAAATACAATCGAAGAAGCTTGAAGAAGGAAAAATAACCCATTAAAAGTGTTGGGTTAGGGGGTTCGAATGAGGGATACTTGGGGTATAATCCATAATTAGAAAGAAAAATAAATTACAAAAATACCCCAAATTGGGTTGGCCACACGTTTGTCTCATTCAGTTTTTCACACCATTCATAGACCATGCATCTTCTACTATCACGCACCCCATAAGTCATATTGTTTTCTAAAATGGATCCCTTAACTAAGTGAAAAATATTCACTCTAATCTTTCCACCAATTAAAGGGATACATGGTTTCTATTGAATAGTTTCCAATCCATGAACTTTAACTATTCACCCCTAGAGAACTCCCAAAAAAATAGAGAAATCAACCCCAAACACCCTGAAGCCAAGGGAAAAAATGACTACAACATTACTACCAATAAATTGACACCTAAAAGTGTCAAAAACTACCCAACATGCCACTTTATTCCCATATAAATTACTTAATAAAATATTTTGGGCAAGAATTACAAGAATACCTTTTATCTAATGATAACATGACAACTAACTAAATTTCCAAGCCTCGAAACCAATAACAAAAATCACACACAACCCTGTCCTTAAAAGAATAATTTATAGAATTTTTTGGAACCCTCCAAAAGAGAACACACTAGGAGTCTGTAGATATATAATCCTCACTGAATTAATGTGAATATATAATAAAAGATGATGTTCGGATAGCCACTCCAATGATCTTCTTTGAAATTGGGAGTATCAAGATATCCACAACTACTCCTCAGGGCCTCCATAATCCCAAAAATTGATTATAGGAAAAAAGACACCTATAAAATGTCTGAGGTTACTTTATACAAAAAAAACATCCATGATAAATTATTCATATAGGATCACTCCACAAGAATGAAAAAACACACGAAGATCAGGGTATAAGTCTCCCCACCATTTAAAAATTCATCTATAGTGGTTAAACATTTTCTAGGTGCACACAAAAAAGAATATTGTCACCAAATAGAAATGATTCCACTGACTATAATATCTAGCTCAATACACCACAATATATCACATCCTCAACAACAACCAACATGTCACTAAACCCAATCACCGTGAAAAGAAACACTGAGACACAAGAGGTACACCCCAATATGCACATGCCTCAACATGGAATGGAATGGTTCTACTTTCGATCAAGAGACTATACAGAGGGTAAATTATGTCTAAACTCATGGAATACCCACACATGTTGATCTTTATGAAAATACCGAACTAGTATCTCTCATATCCCGCCTAAAGACCAAAAAATTCTCTCTATTACAATATTCCACACCAAAGGCATCCACATGTCATACATCAATCAAACCTCTACACATTGTCCACACTATTCATAGAATTTGAAAAAAACAAGAATTAATGGGTCATGGGAATCTCATAGGATATGAAAATTGGGTAAAAATATATTTAATCCATTATTAAGAAATTATGTACAAAAATGATGGGACACTCCATTAAGAAAAAAGAAAAATTACAAAAGTTGATTATCCCAAAAAAACAGTTATATTACAACTCACCAATAGAAGTGATAATGGATAACATTGACAAGATTAAATCTAGGTTTGAGAGTTTTTATTTTGATTCCTAACCAAAAAGAAACCTATGAATGTGACCATGAAATCCAAAGAGATGGAAGGTCTTGGGAGTTGACAAAAAAATGATTTCTTGTACCCAAACTACCCACATTAAAAACAAAAAAATGGATTTTTAAGGATTGAAGTATTAATGGTAGGTTCTAAAGATATCCTCTCATCACCACCATCTTTCTTAATCCCCTTTTTACCAGATTGATCATCATTACTATATCTAGCTAGTGTTGGATCATCTCTTGGTATAGTTTTGCATGCTAAGATTGCCTCAATGATAATGTCCTTATAAAATGCTTTCATAAAGGTTTTTAGGCAAAATTAAAACAATGAAAAATACAGTTCTGGAAAAATATTCTTAAAAAAGAACCATTCCATCTTTGAATCATCAGTACCCAACTCTGGAGACAAAGTATCCTAGATAATGAAACGTTCAACATAGTCTTTTATTGATTCTTCACCTAAGAGAATACCCAAAAACGTCATCTGCTTATCAACTCTCTCCAATTTTCTATAGAATCTAGGAATGATGGTAGCATTTAAATATCCACAAGACTAAGCCTCAAATAATTTTTCATGAATAGAGAACTTCGACTACTCCATGACACAAACTTAAAAAAATGAATGTTTCAACTCATATTAGAGGTTTTATGAGTTGTAGTAAGTAAAAAATCTAGTAAACATTTTCTTGAAACTAAATAACCTTATAGGGTCCTCAACCACGATAGAATATTGGGGGATAATAGTTTAAAAACTCTCATGCATGATCTATGAAATGGGAAGAACATGGATCTACCACTCCTTCATGAGTCTAGGTATGGTCAGAGACTAGAGGGGAAACTTCTAGATCATTAAGATAATTACCTGAGGAATTCCCTTCTTAAATTAGTAGTTCAACCTTGGAGGAATCATTATAAAACATTAAAAAACAAAATAAAGCATCTAATCAAACCACATTAATATTCAAAAAAAGAGAATAATTAAAACCAAGACAAGAAAAAACAAAAATAAAAAAACCACCTCAAAACATTATAAAAGGGAACTAGATACTTAAGTAACCAATCCAAGGTTACATAAAATATACCTTTAAATATTTTACCATATATCATTTGAAAACATTTCACACCCCATACCCAAATAAAATTTTAAACTAACATAACCTCAAGATAATTTTTTTCTCAAACCACATTCATTAAGGTTAAAGTTTTTATATGAAAATACTCTAAACATCATTTATCATACAAGAGAAACCACTATTTCAAAATAAATTGTTTTTTAAAATTTATTTGATAATCTTTACAACCAAGACACTCCAATAAAACTAACTTATACAAACATCCTCAACCAAAGAAGAATCGAAAAGCATCAATAGATTTAAAACATCAAAATTTGAAAACTTTCTCCACTACGCATGGTTTTTCCACATGATTTGTCAAACTACATGCCAAATGTGTGAGTGCCACAAGATGTTGTCCAAAGTAGTCCACACAGACTATGTATAGTTTGATAGACCAGACAATTTTACCACCAACCCCATGACACTCTTCAAATTCCACTTTAAAACAATGAATTTCCTACCATTTCTCCAGAAATCTCCCAAAAAATTATAGAAGAATCACTTTACACCAAAATATCTCAATAGAAATACACCAAAACTCAAAACAAAAAAAACCATCTCTCGACAACCCATGGAGACTTGAGACATGAGGATGTGCGGTTCAAGAACTACCCCAAATGTACTACTCAATTCCCAATGGTCCTATATCCTGTCTACCATGACCCCTAAATAACAAGAATGTTATTATTTAAAACCTAACACCCTATCAAGAATATAGATGCTCTGATACCATTTTTTAATGAAGCATCCTAGGATTCCATTTTGACCGACAGAAAAGGTATCCTTCCATATACCCGAGGAGCATCCTCAATCCATTTGGGATGATAAAAATCAATTGGAGTACTAATCATAATATTTGGGGATAGTTTCACCCTAAAGGAACCAAATGAGAACACAAAAACAAGGATTAATGATAAAGAAACAAGGATAAATTCTACAAGACATCACATATAAATACACATCTAACAAAAAATACAAAAATATAATAGAATCTATTAGAAAACATACAAAAAATTAAATAAGGATACATAAAAACTTGAGCAAATTAATTTCATGAAATCTAATGGTTGGTCACCATATCTACATGAAACTCAAATAACCACCATTATCTCAACACACATAAACTTTCCAAGGAGTATGATACTCAATCCAACATGAAATCCAATACCTAAAAAATACATGAAGAATAAATACCCACCAATATTAGTATGTATGGTGTGATCTTTTTCTAGTAGGATACCACTATGCATCTGTTTAATTCATTTTATATTGAAAACCAAAACATCTATTTTGAAAATAAATTAGAAAAATAGGTTTTTATTTCAATTTCCATGATATTAGAGTAAATGAAAACATAGAACATGCAGTTTTGAAAAAGTCAGACTTAGAAATTATTCTATAAAAAGTTTTAACCCAAAATAATTCCATTTTAGAAACCAATACTTTTTTATTAAAGAACCATAACTTTAAAAATAAACCCACACATGGATTAAAAAATTTACAACAAAACTAGAAATTTAAAACCATTCTACCTTTTTCCATTAAAATATTTAACACACCCAACTCAAAGATAAGAAATGAAACAAGGGAAATGATAACCAAAATCAACAATATAAGGTCACAAATAATTCCAATAAATGGATAGAACCAAACTAGTAAACATAAATACAAATCTATAGGAATATAAACTCATAAAACAATACTATACAAGAAATAATAATCCAATAAGACAATAAAAAATAAAATTCATTACAAATGATACATGTCATGTGGTAGTACCACTAGAATAATGAGATATTTTAGGATATGTAAAGGTTGACCTAATTCTTGCATGTTAATGATTTCACATCCATCGATTGAATAACCCTCAACTAGTCTCATTTCTGACACCCCCTAGATAGGTATTTCATTCAACTAGGGGATACTAGATAGTTTTTAAATCTCAACTATCATAACACCATCCAAATACTTCCCACTTAGTGGAAATTTTCTCCCTATGGAATTAATAATGGGGGTGCACCCTGATCAAAAAATTTCATCCCCTAAAAATAAAAAATTCCCAAGGCCTAATTCCACAATAATATCCTCCCACCTCACATACTAACCTTGGGAAGAACACAAATACATAACAACCCCATAAATCATATCAAAAACATCAATGACATGGATTTACACAATACAGTCAATAAGAAAAAGGGGCTCAACAAGGGTGAAATAAACTATAAACCAATCACTACATCATAAAGTGCCAACCGAGACTTTATCATGTCATATATAGCATATATATTTGGAAATACAGTTTTTAATGCAATTTTTAATCCACACCCAATTCCAAGGGAATCACATTCAATAATAATGACAACCGAAAAACCCAAGGGAAACTCTATTTCACTTTATAAAACCATAAAAACACTTTGAAAAAAGGTAAACCATTAATTAAAAAAAGGAAAACCCACTTTAAAAACACCATTTGAATAAAAAATAATGAAAAATTATTTTTTTCTAAATGGAAACTAAAGTTAAAAATGATTTAATAACTACTAAGGGGGGGGGGGGGGTTGAATCAGTTGTTCAATTTTTATAAGTTTCAATAATTTTGAAAACATAACCCACAAAACCTATTAATATTTATTTCCTTATTAAATTTTAGTAAATACTCATTCATAAAAAAGTATTAAAGGAAGTAAAGGAAACAATATTTACATGGTTCTAACTTAGTGTGAGAACCTACATCCTTTCCATATCTACTCCCATGGGTCAATGGAAGTCCACTATTATGAAAAAGTAAATAAAACTTGTTCCAACTCCATTTAGACACCTTCTATCTCATAATATAAATGATTATACTAACTCCAGTCAGTTTACAATGTTTTCTTATAAAACAATTAAAACAAAAAAATAATAAAGATTTTGTTGAAACTAATCCATAATTACTCAGTCTGATTTGGCTGGATCTGATTTTCTCAATTTGATGAGCATGGATCTGATTCTCTCAATATAATGAGTCCGGATTTGATTCTCTCAATCTGATGAGTCTTGATCTAATTCTTTCTATATGATGGAATCAATATGATGAGCCCATTCTCAATATGAAAAACTAAAACTCCACTGAAATGCTCCATAAGATCTACTTAAATATAATTGACTTAATCTGATTGACTCAATCTGATTGATTGAATACAATCTTCTCAGTACAATCTTGCTCAGTCCAGTAAAAAAACATTCAACTATTTGATCCCCCTCATGAGATTTCTGGTCGGTAATGAATTTCACTTGATTTTTTCAGTGCTACTACTTTTTTATGTATGTGAAAAAAATAATTAATGGATGTCTTAGTAAGTATTTATAAGCAACTTAGAACAAAAGTGAGAAACTTGAAAATATTCTCCACTTCCTCAAATTTTAAAATCTCCCAAAATATCTTTCATTTAATCTTCAACTTGGAATTCTTCAAACCTCCTTAAATTTCTATAAGACTTATGAAAAATTTAATTTCACATTTGACCACTTTAACTCATCATAAAACTTATAGAATTTTACTGTTTAGTATCCTTTGTAATCATATAATTACGATCTTTGTTTCCTCTCTAGCTCATTACAATTTTTTCCTTCTCAGATCATTACAATTTTTGATTCCTACTTAGCTCATTACGATTTATATTTCCTCTTTAGATCATTATGAATTATGTTTCTTTCTAATATCATTACAATATTCCTTTAGCTTTTGACCGATGTAATCCTATTAATGATATAATTATCATTATAATAAAATTCTCATTATGATGGATTTTCCTATTATGATGGAAATCCCATTATGATAAAATTTCCATTGTGATGGAATCTCCATACCTCAACTTTGAAATTCTTCAAACATTATCAGTTTTACACATTCTGACTTTTGTAACTGATCACCTAAAACATTTTGAATTTTATGGATTTCTACATAATTATGGATTCCCAATTTTGATGAAATTATCATTATGATATAATTTATAATTGCGACAGAATTATTCACTCATAAATTTTGAATTTATTCAAACCTCACAACCATTTCTTCAAAAGTTTTATCACAAAAATTTTCATGATTAGTGAGAAATTATTTATCAGAAAAGAATCATCTGATTTGGTTTAGAATGTATGAAAACCTTCTAACTTCTGACTTTTAAATATTCTTTCAAAACTCTTCAACAACAATACAACTTATTCACACATAAAATTATTTATTTTTTGATTATAAAAAATAAAAAATCTTGCAATTTTTTCCTCTTATTCTTTTGGATCCAATTATCTAAATATGATTTAGATGGATCTTATTCTTTCATAAACTTTCAAATTTCTTAAAAAAGATCATTACAATTTACTGGATCAGATTTCTGGATTACAAAAAAAATTATACAATTGTTTGGTTTTCAAAAAATACAAACTCTGTTAAAAAACACCACAATAGTTTTCAATATCCCCCTTTTGATAGGTTGAAAACCCTTGTTAACAAATTTTATAACCCATATAATTCTTTCAGAACTCAACTTCTCCAAACAACCCAAAAATTTTGACTTTTATCATAACATATCCTTTCTCAAAAGAGAGTGTCTTAAAACCACACTACATGATAAAGTAATGTTCTTGAAGTAATTCTATCCCTTGGTGGAAAGAAAATTTTGCATCCACGTAAAGATAATACTTCCTTTGTTTTATGTTATCCTCTCTCACTTTTATTTTTTTCCTTCCCCCATTTTATGATAAACACAATAAAATATAAGTAAAAACTTCTTACAAAGTAAAAAAGTTGATACTTTATATCCCCTATTTTTAACATAATAAAAAACACGATGGGGGTTTTACTTATGATTTTTAGGAAGAAATGGGAGGAATATGAACATGATGTTGTAGCCTCAATTCCCCAAACTTTTCTTTCAACATTTATTTTGTAAAGATATCATTAGTTTCATATATATTCCAAAAAAACATATCTAGATGAAAATTTCTATTTTATAAAGTGATACTTTATATCAATGTGATTTGATCTTTAATGTTAGACATGATTCATAGAAATATAAATTAAACTATGATTATCATAATGTATCTTTAATGGTTTAGAAACTTTTACTTTCAAATATTAAACTGAACTTTCATCCATAACATTTGAGTAAAAGCCTAAGTAGCTGCAACATAATCGAATTCATTTGTTCTCAAAGTGTTGTAATACTGGGTTCCATAGACCCAACTATGAAATACTTTTGATTACCATATTGTGTATTCAGTTATATATACATGATGATAAATTACCATTATAGTGTTGATATTTATGTGTCCACTTTTTAATGGAAATGTCCATATATTTATTGCCGCATCGAAAGGTTATAGAAGATCCTAGGCCATAATGAGAACCTTGAGAAACTATGACATTAATATTAAAAAAGGTCTTATGGTCTAGATACACCATACTATATAGACACAGTAGATATTTAAATATTAGGGGATAGAGGATCATAAGCATTGAGACTTCTTCTCATTAAGTTCACACTTGGTCATCTCTAGTAGTGAGATCATGAAGAAAATCCATTAAATAGGAACACCACATGTTTTGTGTGTCAATGGATGTTCCTATCTATAGACATGTGTAATGGTATCCTGAATTGAGATCATTTCCAATGTGTTCCATTTGATCGCATACATTGATCCAAGAAAAAAACCATGATGATAAAATTGTGGCGAGGTAGTTTGTGTTGGATACATCGTTGGTGACATGAAATTGATTGAATGGTTAAGAAATGATTTGTCACTTCTAGGTTAAGGAAGTAATATATCTCATTCCATGATGAAAATGATGGAAATACCTTCATAAGACCATTGATGTGGCAGTCAAGGGTAAATCTGTCTAGTTAGTTCAACAAAAAATAAAGCAAGAAAAGGGTGATGATACAGGTGTGTGTCTTGCTTTATGAGGTATTAAATATAAATAGATTATATTACACAGTATATGTTCATAGGTTGGTTGTCGCCACTATGATAATAATTACTTATATAGAGGCCACGATGGGTTGCTATATCCTGCTCTTGGTCAATGAATAGTATTTACTTCTATCAAGATAATGGCCTAGAGGGTCGCACACAATAGCGTATTCAAGAATCTACCCTATTCAGTTGAATAGGTATACCAAACATGGTGGGACCCACCATTGGGATCCAATATTTTTAAAAGGAGATACAATCACTAATGAAATAAATAAATTCATATTATTCAAGTAATGAATAGTGGGAATAAAATTTATTTATTAAATGTATTTATAATTATTAATAAAATACATGAACATATTAATTGAAGGAATATTAGTTTAAAATATTAAAGGTTCAATTAATATTTATGATAGTACAAATAAGTTAATTACTTGAGTATTATCACGTAATATATTTTTTATATTATAATAAATGTTATGATAATAATAAATGATATTTATGGCTTAGTATAGTAGTCATAATATAATTTGTAGTGGATTAATTATTCGGGGGTCGAGTTGGCATTTCTGGGTAATTTCATTTCACATTATAAATAGAGGATAAGATGGGTTTTCTAATGACTATTCATTGGATTTTACTCTATTATTCTCTCTTCCATGTTCATGAGAGAGAAGCTCTAGATATAAGAGCTCATATTGAGATCTCTTTCATGCATCACAAGAATGACGATGCAGTGATCATCAGAGAGTTGAAGGCGTCATCAGAACTATTCCCTAGTACTCATATTTTGATGAATGATGCTCTCGAATATTTTTAAAGCATGTGTGGATAATCTAGATAAATTCAACTTCAGATTATTTGAGTAATGATCACCAATGATGAGAAGACGTCGTGTAGGGATTCAGATCTAAACCAGGTATTTTCAGTTTTATTTTTTTGCTTGAAACTCTTCACACGAGATCTTTGGATTAAACAGGGAAGAAATTCGGTGATGTGGATGAGTTTACATCAATAATCTCATAAAAAAAATTAAAAACTCACTTTTGTGGGTTTCTCAACATTTTGGGTACCTTCAATTGGAATCATAGGGAACACGTGAAATTTTTATGCCAATGAAAGAATTAAATTTTCATTAATATATGAAGACTACATAATTATGGTCCCAACACCATAGACCTAATCTTAATATGATATTGGATGACCATTATGTGAAAATCCAATGTTTTAAGTTCGAATTAAAAATAGATTTTTTTATGATATTTCTATAAACATTTATTTCTTCACTTCTGGTGAAAAATGGTGGTCAGAATAGTAATTTATGGCCAGCGATTTTTTACCACAAAAGTTACAATCATTTATTTTATTAATAATAAATTTACCATCACCTTTTGTTAAATAATTTAATTGTGGAATTATCACCCTATTGGGTGATACAAAAAAACAAAAGGGGACTTGTCTTGATGGGGGTAGAAAGTCATGGGTTAAGAATCAAAGAAAGTGTTCATTTGAATAAAATGGAAGGGAGACCAAAAATTAGGATCTCCTTCACATAGCATGAAAAATCCACTGGGGATGCCTCCTCTCTACCCTAGGTGCACCTCAGGCCTCCAGACCGGCCCATTTCTGGACTACACGACACCCATCGGCTAGCACCTCCACTGCTTGGAACGATCTCCCGTTCGATGCTCATGAACACCCCCTTCCCTACCTGAACCTGTAGTTTCCCTAGACCAACACAACAAAACTAATCGGACCAGCGTCGGGCCACTGCCACCTCAGCCCAACCACACTATCATGGCCTGTAGTCGAGCGACCCTCTCTCCTGGTCAAGATCTCCCCAGACGACACCTCATGCTGAACCCCTCGGGTTGGCCTTGATTGCTGCCACCCAACCATCTAGGGGACCCTCCTCACCGATAGGCCATCCTGCCTAACTGAGCCACACTATCCATGTGTACCACTCTCCCAGGCCTTCCCTCTTCCATTAGGCCTCCTGCACCAGCGCTACCCCTAGTAAGGATCCTCCTCCTCCCAGATCCTGACCACTAGACCACCTAGGCCGACCCACCGCTCCCTAACTCACTAGTAGTGTGCCTCCCAATCACCGCACAATGGATCATACCACTATAAAATAGCATCACAACCCAGAATTGGTCTGTGTTGTTTTAGCCCGACCCACACAGGCCATGTCTGGGGTTTTCGGGGTCCGGTCAATTTTAATATAATCATAAATTAATTAATTTAATTAATTTAATTAATTTAATTTCAGTTGAAAATTAAGTTAATTAAAAATATTAATTTTCAATTTCATAATAATTGAGGCGTGATTCATTTAATTTGTTGCTAAATTAAATTATTTGATTGATTTAATTTTTTTAAAAAATTAATGTAATTAATTGGGACCGAATGAATAAATTATTGAATTAAAATTAGAGTGAAATTTTAAATCATTAAAAATTCCCTCATAAATTATTTAATGAAAGTTTAATTTTTAATTTTACATTTAATATTAAAAAGGCATGTTAATTCATATTGACTGATCAAGAGCCTTTGGACTAACCAATGCAAGTTTGGTGTGTTTTAATTTATTTATTTAATTATTTCATTCATTTTTATAATACTTAATTAATAAATGGAGATCTGTGTATCTTCTTTGAGTCTTTATATGTATAAGGGTATGCATGTCCACTTTAGAGTTATGATTTTACTCCCTAGTTCCCCTCACCAGCAAGAGACACGACTCAAAGTATATCCCTTCGGGTCTATGTTGATCGATTATTCACTCAATGGATCAACCTTTAAAATTTGATCATCACCAGGTTTTCATTTTATTTTTGAATGGTTAATTATTTTTGTGAATGTGTAGTTAGTGCACGATCACATAGAAATAATAAACAAGCATGCAAGATAAAATTAACATGTTATGTAATAGATTTTTCTATTTTATGCACGGACAGTTTTGAGTTTGATCACATAGTAAATTATAATAAGATAGAAAATCATTTCTTTCATCACATTTATTTTACAAAATCCCTAAAAGAAATATTAAGTCATAACTACCTTCCATCATTAAACTTTGAACAAAACTGGATTTTCGAGATGCTCATCATGGAAAAACTAAGGGTGTCTCTTTTTACTAGGGAATTCTTATGAGAGTGATGGGATAACTTAACTAAATTTTCAATAATGAAATATCCAAAGAATTCTTACTGTAATTTTAGAGGTAAGTTTTGTTAAAATCAGGTTATGATATAAGAAGTCCAGACTTCACTCAACAGATCAAGGAACCAAGAGTAAATGAGGTTGGCCAGCCAAATGCCTAACTTGAACCCTTCCAGTAGTGGAATACCCAAATCTTGTAGACTACGAGGGGTGGCTCAGGGATCCTTATCACTAGAATACTCAAGAGATAGATTATTTTGATTCTAGCATAGTGGGTTCCTAGAATTCGACAAATTATTGGGAGATATTTAATTATATAATTAAGTAATCAAAAATTTATAAACTTGTAATTGTGATAAAATTACTAATATTCATAAATTTAATTTTTGTAGAAAAATGGAAAGTTATAATACAAGTTTAAAACTGTGATAAATAATGGAAAAAGTAAATTACCTCTTTGCCATGAGTATCCAAGAATATTACAGATTCTTGTGCACTATACTATTGGAAACTCCAAGTGCCAGTGTCCCTATATCTATTAAATTACCTCAGGAAGTGAGGGTGAAATTAATTATAGGATACTAATGTACAGATCATATTATGTTTATGTCATTATGTTTTCATAAAAGTCTAGTGTTAGTTACAATTTCTATATCAATACCTGGACGATATAACATGTGGTCTCATCTCCGAGTGGTTTGTAAGGAGAAAACAAAGTAATGATATGAATAGGTAATGGTTACACTAGAACCATGTAAATTGAAAGTAAGTTTATTATCTTTCAATACATAATATTCAAATAGAATTTCACCCCTTCACTTATGTCTCGTTTTATGTAAAAAATGAAAATATGTTGAGTAAATGATTAATTACCAATTTAGGTAAGGTTTTCCAAGTAAATATGAATATAAAAGACAGATTCACCTTTAATTATTGTGGCGAACAAATTGAAAGAAAAGGTTAAAAGGCCAAATTCAGGTAATTACAAGGGTATATTTGTAATGTCTTTTAATGAAATAGGTATCAAGAGGTGGATATTTTCATTTCATACTATGAAATACAACTATGGAAGTTTAATAGCAATAAAATGAATTAAAGGAGCAAGTACCCACTTCTTCTTCAGGAATATTCATTAATGTATTTTTTTGGTTTTATTTATTGGGTATTCAATAGAATATGATTATAACAAGAGTTTACTGGTATACAGAAACCAAGTAAGTATATAAATATAACTAGAAGTCAAGTGTATTCTCCAATTGGCTGAGAATGGGTGGTACCTAGGCTATTGGTGATATGTATTCAACTTCTATATTTCTATGTGAATGATTTTCATTAAAATTTTATTAAGTATAACCAAAAAATTCATCTCGCATGTTCTTTTGGATAAAAGGTGGGATTATTATAGGTTCTAGAATGGATCTTTTTTGTATTTAATAATCAATAAATAGTTTAGTGATACAAGAATAATTCAAAATAATAGATAAATATAAAATAAAAGACTTATACCCAGTTGTGGCATGATAATTATTTTTCAAGTAAGACTGATTGAAAAGTAATTTTTTATTATTGTCTAGAGAAAGGCCTAGTACCTCCGTTACAAAGGTCTCTCAAGGGGGTTTAAAATATTGTAAGCCAAGATAATCTTTCTGTGAAAAGATCTGTCACTCCCGTGGAAGAGACCCCAAACCGTAAAAAATTTTAAGTCCCTATTCTGGGTATCCGAGGCTTGCAATAGTGTCCGCAAAGAAGTTAGTTTTCCTCCAGATATAATGAATGACGTGTCCCAAAGAAATTTCCCTGACACACATTCTGATAATGTAAATCAGATCCCATGGAATCCCATGCCTTCCTTGGATCATCTTTACCAGAATTTCGGAATCTGACTCAACTTCTGACACCTCAAGACCGTGTTCCCTACAAACTTGAAGACCAGTAAGTAGTGCCCGAGCCTCCTCCCACAGGGAAGAACACGAGCCATAGAATGAGCTTAATGCCGCAATAACAGAACTGTATGCATCACACAGGACCCCTCCACCTCTCATTAATCTGTTTCTAAAAGAACCATCCACGTTGAGTTTCATCCCACAGGAAGGCGGAGTCCAACTGACCCATCTGCCTCCTGAGCCTCCAAGAGAAATGGTTCTATTAAGGATGTTGAAAATCAGGGCCGATTGATGAATCCCTTTCAATAATGAGTGCAGATTATGAATAAGGGACCTTTCCCTCATAAATAGAAACGTATCTGAAAGGCAGGAACCCAACTATGCTCGATTCCTGGCTTCCCAAATTTTCAAGAAGATGGAGGCAAGGATGATGGCACGAACCATAAATTCCATGAACTTTTTCTCCATACCTTTCATCCATTAGGCCATGAGGCTATGGAAGGGAGGATACTGAAGATCGATCCTTGGCTGTGGAGAGCAGAGTGACCAAAGTTCAACCACCCAAGCGCTCTGAGAAAATAAATGGTCAGTGGATTCCCTCTTCGTGGTTGCACAAAAAAAGCACCGTGAGGCTAACTGTATACCCCTCCTCTGTATTTTTTCATCCTTAGGTAAATCCTTATTTATGATATGCCAAATGAGGAAGCTCATTTTTGTGGGGATCTCTTTACACCAGTAAACTCCAGCCCCCTCCTCTGAATTGACCTATGCATGTCTGCTTCTTCTATACTCCTGAGTGGAGAATATGCCCAGACTTGAACCCATGTAACGACATCTATCCTCCTCCTCTACCAAGAAGATACTATCGAATACTGCCTTCTGTTCCTCATTAAGTGCTGCCTCAATAAACGGAGGATAAGTGCCTGCTTCTTTGAAGGACATATTGGGTGCAGGGTAGTTTGGGAATACAAGACATTCACCCGCCCAATTTTCTTCCCAGAAGCCAATGTCTCCTCTTCCTATGATCCACCGAATTGATTCGGATAGCTCTTCCAAGTGGTCAAACATACACCATGCCAATCCATACTGGCCTACTCTTCGGGTTCCTCCATAATTCTGTTGATCGCCGTATCTTTCCTTGAAGAAAGAAGCCCACATCGATTTCCCTATAATGATGTCCCATGCAAGTCTTGCTTGAATTCATTGCATACTTTCCATAATATCACGTATCAGGGCCAATTGTTGACTCCCACATGTATTTAGTTCATATAAATAAACCTTTAGAAATTAAGGTATGCCATAATGATTTTAGAATTAGTTATTCTAGAGAGCATGAACTATTCCTAGGGTAAGATAGAATTATATGTATACTTCATAACATTACTTTGATTCATGAAGGAATAGTAAATTGAAGTATGATATAAGCATGGGTAGAATATATGATTTTCTTCAAGCCATCATTCTAAAGAATATATTGGCCATGAAATCATCGATCATGATAATGTAGTGTGGAGAAATTCCTAAACGTACATGACCTTATCTATATCATGACATAGATGTTAATGAGGAGGATCAATGATTAAGTCTTAAATGTTAACTTTTATCAAAAAAAATTAGCATGGATTAATTCATAAATGCACATTTTATACATCAATGTTATGATGTAAGGAATACCAATGTGTCAACTTCCAGAAACATACATTATATTTCATAATATGCTATGCAAATACCTGATGGTATCCCATAACCATATGCTAACAATGATGATAAATGGATATAATATGAGTCATAGCATGATGGAAATCCATTATGTCATAAAAAATGTGTTTGGATGAAAAGTGTATGTTAGGACATAAACAAACTTACATCAAGAACGAACACATTGTGCTTATAATGTAATAATACTAACTATTTCTTAGGATATTAATTAAATCCCTATGATATAAAAATAGTAGTTAATTTGACTACACATTTCTTTTGATATAGTGGGAGAAAGATTGAATTAGGTTTATTCAATGTTATAGATGCACAATTAGTTGACATAGGAACTTGTTCCACAAGCGCATGTGAAACATAGTATGTTTCAGAGACACATACTGTATAGGAAGTATAAAACCATGTTTATGGTTTTTATATTCATTGCGGTCAGTGATATATTATTCATTGAGAATAATATTTCCTACAAGTAAGAAGTATATAGAAACTAGATAAGATTTACATGACCAATTAAAATTTAATAAGTGGATTCCATGTATCAAAGTGAAAAAAAGGCTTATAATTTTGAATATTGCGGTGGGTATTCAAATGATATGATACATAGATGGTACAAGTGTAGAAAAAATAAGGCTCGATTGGTTATACCAAGCTGGTATGCCTAACTACATTAGAATTTAACTTATAATATCTAATATCTATGATCATATTGAGAATTATATCTCATGACTACCAAACATGGAACATGTCTATACAACTCAACCAGAAGGGGATGGTCACATTATAGAATGATAGTAATGGTTGCAAGTTACTGAAATCCAGTTGATGATTGATGTAAGAAACATGATCATAAAATATTCATTTGGATTTTATGTTTTCCCTGTTTCTACCAGAGGTTAGTGGGAGCACCATAGTTTTCCATGTAAAATATGTTCCACAACATAAGTAAAACATATATTGGTCTTACATTTAGTTAATAATGGGATGAAATCTATTCTCTAGTGATTGAATTAAAGAACAAACTTGAGTTCTAGGGAACAATATATACTAAGGTAGATATAAAGGTTTCTTGGATCTAGTCAATTGTATATATAGTGACATGGTATTGAAAAATACAAGATGGAACAATTAAAGAGTTAATGGTTAACAATGTCACATAGCATGATCTCTCTAGGATGAAAGGGGAAGAGATTAAAATGGTAAGTTAAATTCCATACACTTTAGCAGTGGATTGATCATATATTCCTTAATAGGTAAAAATATTTATATTTCCAACATATACTTTATATTAGGAAAATATAAGTTAAATCCAACAGTACTGAAATAATAGAAGTCAGAACTATCTAATTGTACTTCAGCAAGTACAAAAAAATGTGTACTTGGTAAGTGGAGAAGAAAGGATACTAGGTTTTAGGGGACACAAACTAGTCTTCCATAGATAAATGAAATAGAATATCGTATTTAGGCTAACATGATAAGTGAGACAAGATCATAAAAGCTAGTGGTAGCCATATCTACAAATGCCAAGTACAATGAAACTTTTAAGGAACCTAAGAAGCACGTAAAGAAACACTTTGTTCCAGTTCTTAGAATCAGACATAGTAAGAATTTTTTTATCGTAATGTAAATTAGGATACTCTTACTCACCAAGATGTCAATTTTTGATAGTGGAAAAAAGGGATATACTCAGGGATACCATTTCTTGAAACGTTTTACTCAAGGAGAAGAGGTCACTATAGCATAAATGACATGAAATGGAATTGTGGAAGGCCTAGAAGCTAAAGCCATGACCCAGAAGAAAAATGATCTTGATCATGTGAGATGCTAACAAGTTCTATTAGTAAGTTGGCTCTAGTGAAAGTTAGAGTGTAGTAATAGTGTGTTCACTAGACCCAACTATACAGTCCTTTTGATTACTGTATCATGCATACAGTTAGATATACATGATGATAAATTACTATTATAGTATAGATATTTATTAATCAACTATTTAATGGTAATTTCCATCTTTTAATTGTCATATTGAAATGTTATACTAGATCCCAGGCTATAATGAGGAACTTGATATACTATGAAATTAATCCCAAACAAGAGTTCATATAGTCTAGATACATCTTACTGAATGAAAATAGTATATGTTTGACTGTTAAGTATTTGGGGCTCCTAAGCATTGAGACTTTTTCTCACAAAGACTAAACATGGTTATCTCCAGTAGTGAGATCAGGAGGACATACCTGCTAATAGGAACACTACATGTTTTGGGTGTCACTGGGTTTTTCTATCTATGGAAATGTGTAATGGTATCCTAAGATGAGATAATTTCCAATGTGTTCCATTTTTTCACGTACTTTGGTGCCACATGAAAACCATGATAATAAAAACATGGAGAGTTAGTTTTTTTGGGGTACTTCATTAGGTACAGGACATTGATTGAATGGTCAAGAGATGATTTTTAACTTCTAGGTTAAGGAAGTAATATATCTTAAGCTACATTGAACTAGATGGTGGTACCTTCATAAGACCTTGTCCATGAAAGTTGAGGGTAAATCCATCCAGTTATTTCAAAAAATAATAATGAAATAAAAGGGTGATGACAAAATTTGGTGTCCTTATTTATGATATATTAAATACAAAGATATTTTATTACATCGTATGTGTTCATAGGTTGGTTCTCACTACTGTGATAATAATTATCTCTTTAGGGGCCATGATGGGTTCCTAGATCCCACTCTTGGTCTATGAAAATTATTCACTGCTATCAAGATAAGTTTCTAGAGGGACAGACATAATAGCATATTCAAGAATATGCCTTATTCAGTTGAATAGGTATGTTGGCCATAGTGGGACCCACCACTGGGGTCTGATATTTTTCCAAGGAGATACGATCACTAATGCAATAAATAAATTCATATTATTCAAGTTAAGAATAATGGGAATTTAATTTATTTATTAAATTTATTTATAAGTTTTAATTAAATACATGAAAAGTATTAATTGAATGAATATTAGTTTAATATATTCAAGGTTAAATTAATATTTTTGGGTGTACGAGCCAATTTAATGGATCAGTTATTTTCAAGTAATATTTTTATTATTTTACAAAAAAATAGATGATAAAAATAAATAATATTTGTGGCTAAGTATCGTAGTCATAATATCATTTTTATAGTGTGTTAATTATTTAGTGTTCGGGTTATCATTTTCGGGTAATTTAATTTCACATTATAAATAGAGGAGAAGAGGGTTTTCACATTGAATATTCATGGGATTTCTCACTCTTATTTTCTCTACCATGTTCAAGAGAGATAATATATGGATTGTAGATCCCAAATTGAGATCTCTATGTCATGCATCGAAAGAGAGGTGATGCAGTGATCATCGGAGCATCAAAGGTGTCATAGGAACTCTACACTTTCACATGGATTTCGAAAAAAGATACTCCCATAGTTTTTTGAAGCACATGTGGATGACCTAGATTAATTCGGCTTCTTATTCTTCAAGCAAACATCAAACATGGATTCTGATCTAAACCATGTATTTTTGGGTTTTATTTTTGTGCTTAAAACTCTTCATGCAAGATCCTCAGCTTAAACTGGGCAGTGATTCTCCAACATCGATGAGTTCACATTGATCGTCATTTGAAAAGTTTTAAAACCCACTTTTGTGGGTTTCGTTGCAATCCTAATACCTTCAAAAAGTTACTAAACATTGTTTCTTACTATGAAAACTCACAAAACATTCACCCAAGATAAATTTTCCTCTTGAGGTTGATTTTCTATCATTATAATCTCCATCAGAAACTCCATCACTAAAACCATGAAACCTCATCTCACTATTTATTTTGTATAGTAACCCATGTGAATGTGCTCCTTTGACATATCACTGAATTCTTTTTTCTTATAACATATGTGATTATTTTGGATTACTTTGACACTTGGTGTAAAAATTTATAATATAATCAATATTAGGACTTGAAGCCATAATGTAAGGAATACTTCATATCAGCTTCTAAAAGCCTTTCTGATTCACACTTACTTTAGATTCATCTTTACTGAACTATGTGCTCAATAGAATAGGAGTTTAAATATCATTGGATTCTTCCATCCCAAACTTCATTAACACTTCCCCAAAATACTTTTCTTTGTATGAACTTTTAATCAAATAAAGAAATTTAATTCTCCTAACATGAACATTTCAAAATTCTTCTTCATTTTATTATAAAATGATTTAAAAACATAGTCTATATCCTTATAAAAAATGATACCATCCACATAAATAAAAAAATTGTAGTTTCATAGTCAACAACATTTACATATAAGTTTCTATGAACTATTACTTTATAAAAGTTCAACATTCTAAAACAATTTTCATTTTTATAATACCAAGAATGTGGAGCTTGTTTTAGCCCATACAATGCTTTCGTCAATTTAAAACATTGATTTCATCATCATTGAGTAGAAACTCACAATTTTGTTAAATGTAAACTTCTTCCTCAATCACACCATTTAATAAATATGAATTTACATCCATCTAATAAAATTTGTAATTTTAATGTGAAACCACTAAATGAAACATTATAATAGTTTCTAATCTTGATACTGGGGAAAAAGTATATTCAAAATACACACCTTCCACATATGCGTAGTCATTACAAAAAATCCTGGATTTGTATCTTAAAACATATCCATGTTCATTTAACTTGTTTCTAAAAACCCACTTGGTTCAGATAACATTTTTATTTTTGGGCTGTGAAAGAAGTTCCAATGTTATATTCTTCTCAATCTGATATGACTCTTAATTCATAACATCCACCCATTCAATTTGTTTAATAGCCTATAAAACTAATTCCAGTTCATGTTTTGAGATAAGTGAAGTCTAATATTCTAATCTCAAATTATTTATTGTCTAAACTATATACTTATGATTTCCAATAATTTTTTCAGAACCAACATGTTTTTTTAACACAGGAAATTTAAAAGTTTCTTTCCTTTCTGAAATTTCCTCACCACATGATTCTTCTGAGTCTTGACAAAGAGAATTTGAATTACTTTTACTATTGTTGGAATTCTTCAATTTATCCTCCTCCTAATTCTAAAAAAAATTATAAGAAAATTTAATTTTCAATTACCATCACATCAAATCTGTCCTCCAACTTTTGTAAGTATTTTTTGACATTTTTAACTTCTTCCATTTGGTGAGTAAAACATAAAATTTCTTTCCTCATCTTTCTCACCAATCTTCCCCAAATACATATTTTTTATTTTGATAAAACATGAACTTTCAAAAACTTTTAAGTATTTCAATGAAGGTTTTTTGTTATACCCCATTTTATGAAGAGTCATGATAGATTCCATTCTCAAAAAAAAATTATTTTGAACATGTATAGCGGTACTAACATATTCTATCTAATAGAAATTTGAAAGTTTGTATTTTGCTAACATACTTGTTCATATTTCCATAAAACTTCTATTATTTCTTTTTTCTACTTAATTTTATTGTGGAGTATAGGGAGTACTATACTGATGTTTGATACCATGTTTTCTCAGATAAGTTTCATAATTATTGTTTGTGAATTTAGTACCATTATCTGTTCTAAAATTCTTTATGAAAACCCCTATTTTTTATAAATATATTTTCTAAAGTATTCGAACATTTCAATAGCCTTTAACTTGTGCTTCAGAAACATGATGTTTTTTATCTTAGTGAAAATATCAATACAAGTGATAGAGTATAAATCCCTTTTTTTGATTGATGTCTCATCATCCCACATAAATCAGAATGAATAAGTGAAGCTTTTCTATTAGATTGAATCTAAACTCTTTTATGACTTTTTTTAGTCATATTCCCTTTTTTAAGAGTTACGAAAACAACTTATTCTGATCTTTTCAATTTATAAAGACATTAAATTTAGAAGTTATGCTCATACTTTTCGATCCATGTTTCCCAAGGCATCGATGCCCCAATTGTTTTTTCATCTTCTCTACTCAAATAACATGAGTTATTTAATTCTGCTATTCAGAAGAAATTCCCACCAATTATTTCTCCTTTTTTAATAACATTTACATATTTCATACTTTCGATGATACAAATTATTTTCTCTAAAAACAACTTCTCTTTGATCATCATAAAGTTTAATTACACTGAGTAAGTTTTGTTTTATCCTATAAATAAATAAATCTTCTTTCTATTTTGACTTTTCATCTTCATTCTCAGTCATTCCTATTCCTCATATTTTTAAGGAAATATCATTACCAAAAGTAACTGCTCTGCCATCATTAATTTCAACATGTTTTAAGATTTCTATATCAACTATCATATGTGAAGAACAAAAACTGTCAAGTATTCATTGTTTATTTCTTTTACATTCTTTCAATGTTGTCTCAACAAAAAAATATTTACTCAACTTTCTTATTTTCACCATTGTTTTCATTTCTACCATAAGAAAAATTTTCTAGAAGTAGTGTCACACATATTTATGTATAATGACTAACCTGATCACATATTCCACACAATTATTCAAGGCATTCAAATTGATTTCTTGTTGAAAAGTTTCTAACATCTTGAGAATTACTTTTTCAAATTTCTATAAGTTAGGAAAGTTTCTCCTTATACTTTCACTATTTCTTAAACTTTTCTTAAACCTTATTCTAGTAAAGATAAGTTGTTCCAAAAATTGTAATCCATGTTCCCATAGATTCCACAACACCAACGATAACCATCAAATCTTGATTTATATTGAAAAAAGATCTTTCTGTATTGAAACTTTATTGAGGATTGTGACTTCTTTCAACTCTAATATACTCTGGACATGAACCATATTTTATTTTATGTGAGTTTTATAATTTTGTATATTTTATAGGATTATCAAATCCTTTCTCCACCTAATATTTTCCAATACATTTTTCAAGAACATGAAATGTTAAAAGAATCACGTGAAACATTATTTTTGGTAAGATAATATTTCACCTAAATCTCATATTATGTTTTCCTAGCATCTTTATAAGTCTCTAATTTTACTTATAAATATTTTTTGAAGTTTTAATTCATCTCTATCAATTTTACTTTAGGAATCAAGAATTATTTATTAAAACTTTTTATCCTCTTCTAACTTATCTTCTATATTCTTATTAAGGTCCCCAATAATCTTTCCCTATTCATCAATTCTAAGTTTGTAACGTAAAATACATTGAATATATTTATCCTCCTACTTGATGAAATATTTTCTTACATAAAAAATTATTCACTACATTTCTTCATTAATATAATTTTATTTTTAAGAATTTTGTTTTTCTCAAGACATGAAACAAGTTATATTAAAAAATGATACTCTCTATTAGATTCTTCACTACCGTTTTCACTCCTAGAGGAATATTTTATTTTATCACCTTTTTCAATGAAGGTTATTAATATTTTCAAACATTCACCTTTATAAAAATTGTTGTCAGTTGGGTTTGATTCAACTTTCTTACTCAATATACTTCTTTTATTTCTAGTAAAATTATTCTTATATCTATTGGAATATTTTTCTTCTATACTATTTTTTATACTTCTTCCACTGAGGTTTTTTATTTAAATAATCTAGATATTCTCCAACTTTATTCTTGGGGAAATTCATATCAAACTGTTTGATTCTACCACATTCAAAACATTTGAGAGGAAGTTTACCTCTATAAATTCATATTCCTATTCGATAGTTCTTGTATATAAGATACATGATTATTTTCATTCAACTCATCATCTTCTTTATCTTTAGAGTCACAAGGATAAACATTTTCAACATATTGAAATTTCAATTTTCTTAGGTCTCAAAAATCTATTTCATATTTCATATTATTTTAAAACATTGGAGATTTCCTCATTTCATGCATATTGGGAAATTTATGCAATTCATCAAGAGATAAATCATCCTTATATTATAAATAAAATTTAAAATCAAAACAATCTTGAAAGTTTCTCATAATTTTCTTCACAATTATCGAATCTTCTAAGAAATCTCTGAATCCTATGATGTTGCAGAAAATTTAATTTACTCTAGTAAAGTATTCATCAATTGTTTCTTCATCTCTCATTTTGATGTCTTTATACTTACTATTCCAGATTTGTAGCTTTTCTTCCTTAAAATTTTTATACTCTTCAAAAACACTTTCCAACTTGTCTCACAGATTTTATTGAAGTTTTTTGACCAATAACCTTTTGAAAAAAATTTCAAATAAGGACATGAGAATAATATTTATATCTTTTCCATTAACTTCTATATTTATATTATTAGTAAAGTTCATTATTGAATCTTTCTCAATAGGTGGAAACCCAATAGTATATCAATAAATAAATCCATTCCAAGAGATTGGAGATAAGGAATCATTGTATTTTTTTATCCTTAATAATTTATTCCATCAATTGTAGTAATTTATCTACATTTTATAGAATTATTATTATCCCTGATAAGGATTCTATAAAATAACCTTCCATCTGATACCAATTGAAGTTTTAAAGGATCTAATAATAACTGAAATGGGGGTGGGGGGGGTTGAATCGGTTGTCAATTTTTATAAGTTTCAACACTTTTCAAAACCAATCCTCTAAAACATGTGAAGATTTATTTCCTTATAAACTTTTAGTAAATACTAATGAATTAAAAAGTAGGAAATCAAGTAAAACACACAATATTTAAAAGTTTTAGCCTCAGTGTGAGAACCTATATCCTGTCAATATATACTCTTGTGAGTTTATAGAAATCCTCTTTTATGTATAAGTGAATACAAGTTGTCCCAAATCCCTTTAAACACCTTCTTTATCATAATAGGAATGATTATACTGAATCCCATCAATTTACATTATTTGTTATAAAATAATTGAGACAAAAAAATAATAAATACATTGTTGAAACAGTTCTACAATTTCACTTTCCATATCATCAGTCCAATTAGACGGTATCTGAGTTTCTCAATTTGATGATTCTGGATCTAATTCTCTCAATACGATGAGTTTTAATCTAATTCTCTTAATATGATGGGTCTGGATCCGATTCTCTCAATATGATAGAATCAACACAATGAACCCATTATAAATATGAAAAACTAAAACTCTTTTCAAATACTTAATAAGATCTTATTCAGTTCAATTAACTCAATTCAATTGACATAATACGATCATCGCAATACAATTTTTCTCAATACGGTAAACAAAAATTCAGTTATCTAATCATCCTCATGATATATCTAACTGAAAATAAATTTAACTTGATTTCCTAATAACTCCTCATTTCCTTCTTGTTTTAAAAATCACTAATGAATGAATGATCTAAGCAAGTATATGTAGGCCACTCAGAAAGAAAAAGAATGAAACATGATATCTTTTCACACTTACTAAAATTTCAAATTCTTTGAAAATATCTCACATTTAAACATCAATATTAACTTCTTAAAACCTCCTTAAATTTCTATGAAATTTATACAAAATTGAATTTCAAGTTTGACCACTTCAACTATTTATAAAACTTATAGAATTTGCTTTTTGAGTATTCTTCATAATCAACTCATTATGATATTTGTTTCTTGTAGAGACCCAAATATTGACGTAAATGGAAATAAAATTACTTTTGCAGAATACTTAATACATAACAAAAAAAAGACACCCAAGGACCGCAATAGTTTAGTGTCTTTGGAAAATTAGAACATAATCTTCTAATCATGGTGAAATCTCTTCAACATCTCTAATAAAGATATTCCCCTTTTGTTTCCTTTCCTATATCCTTTCTTTATATCATAGGGAAAATAAAACATAAAAATGATGAGTTAAAATGATCAGTAAGGGTGTACATAGAAAACATAAAACAATCCATAAACATTTGAACGTAAAAACATGAACATAAAATCTAAACATCAAAATCTTGGGCAATTACAAAAAACATTGCAGTACACAAGGAATAGATCATAAAGGAACATTTATCATGATAAATTAGCATGGGGATAAAACATGTAATAGTGGAAAACCGTTTATCCCATGGTATGATTTCCATAGTAGCCAATGCATCGCTTCCTAGACCATCATAGTGGACAAAGTGCATTACTGAACCAGGTTTACTTGTCATTCCAGCCCTGTATTACTGAACTAGATTTTACTTTTTGTTCCATCCATGTATATATCATGAGATATAAATCTTTACAAAATGAATTGGAGAGATATACAGGTTCCACTCATCTCACAATAAAATCATTATTTCGTGTTCCACAAAATAAACATAAATCATTCATCATAGCCCAATGAATAAAATGGGTTTAAAAAACACCATCTCATCCCAACATAATCCATATAAAACAAATGGATATCATTTCATCATAATAAATTGAAACCATGTAAATAACAGAGAAATTATACTTGAAACATAAACATATTATATAATTTCATCTTAGATGGAAAATGGTTTTGATAAAACACTTAAAATGAATTCTTGAAAAAAATATCCTTCCTTCTTCAAAATCATTTTCTTTTTTCAAAATTCCATTAAATTTTTAAAGAAAATGATTTTGTTGAAATAATAATGAAATCATGTAGAGGAAGCTTCATAGAAATAAGTTTTTATGAGACCATAAAAATCTGTTCATACCGTATAAGTTAAAAAAACATTCTACTTGTACTTTTTCCGGAAAATTCAAAAAATACCTCGTATGGTAAACAAAAGAAATATTCCTTCCATACCATGTGGTGAAAACAGGTAAATATGACTTTAAACATACAAGGAAGAATAGTAAACATTTTATGAAAACATTTTGAGAAAACATGGACATGGAAGATAAACATAACCCCAGTAAATACTTACGAATAAACAATCTCAGATAAGAACGAGATTGGAATAATTATCAATTACCTTTTAGGATCGGTGGAATCATACATGTAATAAAATAATGAAAATTACATGAATATGTAAATATAATATCCTCTATATTAAAAATCATAAAACATTCATGGGAAGCATAAACACCATACAAAATAAATAGATGGTGATTAAGGCATATGTCTCAGAGAAGTAAAATTGAGATGAAATAATCTGTTACCTTATGTCCAATTTCATCCGTATGTGTCCAAGACTCCTCTATAGTGGGGTTTAAAAAATTATTAACTTGTAAAAGAACCATAATAATATTTATGATATCATATATGATTCACTTACGACTTTATATTACCCGTTCATTGGTCAATTCTATGTTAAAGCAGCATTTTGGGTAAAATTGTTTCATTTATCGTACGTGTTTGGAATTAATGTTCTTGATATTATTATTACTTATATCAAGATTTACTTACTTTTAGAATGTAAAAAAATTTATATATCATATATATTTAGTATATATATATATAATAGATAGATAAATGAAATGAAATACATCGTTCATGGAGACGGTAGGCCGTATGTATGCATGCACACTATTTTCGTTTCCTTATTGAATTGAATGGAATTAATTAAATGAAACATATGTGTACATAAATACAGTATCATTATTATGTCATATATTTCATGTCTCTTTATTATATATACTTTATAATCATTCTTGAATGGTTAACATGGAGAATGAATCTCATCACGTCGTGGAGACGGTAATCCGTACGTACGCACGAGCGACAATATCATTTGTATAATTGATAAATGGTATTATAGTGGATTATATAATATCTCAAAATTATTATCATGTTATAATAATCATATATAGTTATTTTTTCCACCATTATACCCATCCAAGTAAGGTGGTGGTGGAAAAACATATTACACCACGGCGTGGAGACTGTATTCCATACGTACTCACGCGCGATGATTTCATTTTCCGTAGGATTATTGAAGGTGAAATGGGGTTGTTTCATATTTATAATAAAATATCAGTATATGAGTGATACTGATGTAATTACATTATAATGAAACAAATAAATAAGAATAATTATAATAAGAAATAAATTTTAAATAATTGGTAAAGGATATAACCTCATCTTTGACATGCCTCTTCTAAACCTCCTATTACGGCACTAAAGTTGTTCATTGAAGAAGACCAGGACCTATATTATGTTTCAAGGGAAGTTGATAAGAGAAATGGATAGGGTTTGTCCGAGATTGAAGGCTCAAAATTTTGTGAAGAAGAGATGGAGGATCTTATGAATGCCTGGTCTTCGACTCCCCAGTTTTGCGATGGTGCCCGATTCTCTTTATTTCGATGGAGTTTTGATATAAATTTGCAATGTGATTTGCCGATGGTGGAAACCTGGGTGAGATTTCTGGAGCTCCCTCTCCCCTTCCAAAACTTGTCTATTATCTCTATGTTGGGGAACTTGTTGGGAAGTTTCCTTTATGTTGATAGCAGGACTCGGGCTCTATGCCACCCAGTGGCTCCGAGGGATTTTGTTGAGGTGGATGTTTCTAAAGCACCGATAGACTTTGTGTGGATCATTTTTGGCGAGGAGCTCCGATGGAGGCATCCAATGATCTTTGAAACCTGGGTTGATTTATGTTCCTCTTGCCGGCATATTGGCCATGTTGATCAGGCCTACAGGAAAGGTATTAAGGGGCTTGATGCTTTGAATGTGGCTTCGGCAGGGCACGACATAGGATAGGTTCCTACCAAGTCTTGATTGACTCCTCAGCCAAAGGTAAGGGACATTTTTTCATGCCTGAGGGTCGACCTCAATTATGGTGGTGAGAATGAGACGAGGATGGGTTCAGGCGTTTTGGGGCTGTAATCTCTGAATAAGAGTAACAGTAAGGATGATGGTAATGCAGTGGTTGTGAATATTGCTGACCATTTCAATAGTGAACAGGTCATAGGAAGGGAGGTGATATCATGTGGGACTTCCCTGTATAATAGGTTTGAGTGCCTGGTCCCTGTTTCTCCCGAGGGTGAAGCTACGGCACAGGGGGTTCCAGAGGAGCAAGGGATGAGGAAAGATTAGGGGAAGATGGATGGGATAGTGGAGGGACTTCATTGTGTTCAGGAACAGAATGAGATCTTTTGTCGTGGGGTGGTTGAAGCTGAAATGCGGGATTTGAGCTGTGGTGGCATTGGAGATTGTGAGTTGTAGGTTTTGGTAGCAGGAAATAATGTGTAGGTTGGGAAGGATAGTGTCGAAGGTGTTACTTGACTGCAAACGACTGGGGTGGTTCTTGATAAAGATGTTGTTGGGGATTTCTATTGTGCATCCAGGTAGGAAAAGGTGGTTGAGCAGGGGGTTCTAGATAAGAGTCAAGTGGTGGCTGAGCAGGGGGGATATCTTGAGCAGGATGTGGCTCAATAAAAACTAAGGGAGGTGACCAGTCAGGGGGAGATATCTCTGCAAGGGGAGCTGGTGAAGCAGGGCTTGGTGGAATGTGTCGAGACAGAGGGGGAAGATGTTGTACATGTGGCTGGGGCTGAGCAGAGGATTTTGGCAGAACAGGAAGAAGTCTTCCCAGTGGTGACCAATGTGGCGGTGGGGGAGGCTGGTATTGAGAGTGTGGCTGCTTCCAGGTTATTTGGATGCCGATCTACTAGAATGGAGTTGAATACGCCTGAGGCAGTGGTTGATGGGGCTGCTAGTGATGCTTCCTACCATGTGACTAAGTAGGGGGAGATGGATGTGCAGGTTCCAGTGTCTCAGTTGCAGGAGGTGGCTGGGAAGGGGTGCGGGCAGGAGGAGGGCATAGGGATAGGGGATGTTGCTTCACAGGGGGAGGGGTTGGAGATAATTTTAGAGGGGCATGAGGACGCCCCAGCTGATGGGGGTGCCTTCACCAGGTCTTTGAAGAACGCTCCTGACTCTCGTGAACCAGTTCCGATCATAGTGGATGCATCAGAGGTGCTCATCCCCTTTGGATCACACGATGCTAATTTTTTTGTGGATGGGATGATTAGGTACAATGAGGATGGGAACTCCAAATGTTTGGTTCTGAAAGACATGGGTTTGGAGGAACCTAATATGATGAAAGTACCTATGCAGATTCCCCTTTTGCAGGAGGAAGTAAAATCCCAGTGCTCGATGTTTAGGGGGTCTGGATCTGAAGATGATTCTAGGATGAAATCCAACATGGCCTAGATTTTGAATGAAAAAGGCCATTCTTGGAGATTATTCCTCTTTTGGGAAAGAAAACATTATTGGGGGCCTTTCCAGGGAGAGGCTTTCACCTACCACCTCCTGTTTTCTCAACTAGGAGGACACTATTAATGCTGCAGTCCTAAAATGGAGGAGGCCAAGGAAGGACTACTCTTCCTTGCCGAGAACGATTTTTACGAGGGCTTCTAGCAAGGCTTCTAAGAACTCCTCATTAAAGGTGGGGCGACTTGCTAAGAAGAAGCTGAATGTGGAGCAGAAGAAGATAAGGGAATATTACACCTACTTCTTGAAGAAATATAACTCTTCTGAATGGGATTTAGTAGACACTGATGCGGCCTCCTATTATAGTGCTGAGGGAGACCCCCCTGGTGCGGACTATGATGATGATGGTGGTGGGGAAGGCTGGTAGACCATGTGCTGGTGTTTTTCCTTATTCTTTTTTGCTTTCTTCTCTCCTGTGGATTTTTTATTTCTCTTTTTTTCCTTTTGATGCTTTTTTGGGTATGGGTCGATTGACCCTACCCCGCCTCTGTCTGTTGCGTCTTTTTTTTATTAATAATTTTTTGGGGGGTCAGGAATAGCCTGGCCTCACACCTCTTCTAGTAATAAACCCAAAACAAGCTTAAAAACTTAAAAAAAATGAAACAAATTAAAAGATGAGATGATATAGGGTTTTAATCTAATTATCCAATAAAATTTATACATGTTGGGAATTTATTTTAAACCTTATCAACTTGATTTATCCTTATTTAATCTATTTAATTTTATTTGTGGTAATAATATTCTAAATATTAAATTGTTATAAATAATTACTTATGTGTTGTGAATTTTCCATAATTGGATACTTTATGACATTTTAGACCATATAAATTTCAATTTATTATATTTAAATATTTTTTTGATTTTTAAACAATTTAATAATATCTTATTTTTATAAAATATCAATATTGTCAATTTTGAAACTATTCATGTATTTGAATTTAAATAAAATCCACACACAAGATATATTCGAACCAAAATATTTAATAGATTCCTAACATGTCATACTCATCTAAAAAAATAATGGAGCACAATAATTGTTTTATATAATATTTATTTTAATATTTATAAAACCATTTATTTGATTTTTATCTTAATAAAATAATTACTACAACATTTTCTTCTAATTATTTAATATACTTATTTGTTGCATAAAATTAAAAATAAAATACTATGATGCATATAGATCTAATATCTTCCATAATAATACTTTTAATCGAATTTATCATCTTAAAATAACAACACTAAAATTGTTATATTTATTAAATTATGAAGATGAAAACTTTGACACCATTATAAAATAAAAACAAATAAGTGTCATAATTGCTTTTATAAGGCTCCAAATGGTAAAAAATTAGACCATTTGATGATTATGATTTATATATACACGACCAATACGATTTGGTCTGGTTTTTGGTCCTTTTGATGTGTATTATTATTTTAATAAATTCTATATTATTGATTTTTCACTAAATAAATAATTTCTACATCATTAATGTATAAGCTATTGAGGTAATTAAATATTTCTTAAAAATTATAAATAAATTACCTTGATAAATAAAAACATTTTATCTTTAAATTAGTATTTATAATCTAATATATATTCGGTATTACCTTATATTAAAAATATTCTAATTATTAAAGTTTGAGTGAGACATATTTCACTTTCCTTTAAGTAAAATAAATTAAAGGTCTTAATCGCATCCAAGTGGGTTCTAATAGATTCAATTTCGACCCAATTATATTTTATGGAGAAATATAATCAACCAATGATATTGGGAAAAGTGTTAGGGTAATTTTATAATATTATTTTTACCTTTAATTACCTCATTTACCTTTAACTGTGGTAAATAAAATTTATCGTGGTTACTATTCATAATTCCCAAAAATAATTAGTAGACTATTAAAATAATTTGTACCTATAGATTAAAAATATGGAATTCATTTTTTAAATTCAATACATAGAAGCTTTAGTATTTAATTTAAAATTAATCCCGCTGTTGAGAAAACAGGTTTTAAAAGATAAAACATTGCAAAAGATTGAAATGTTTTTACCTATGAATTAAATGTAAAATTAATGATAATGACTTATATTATATTAAATGGTAAAAACATATTCTATTTATACTTTAAAACCATTCCATATTATAATTTATCCATATATATTATCTCGATGAAAAAATTTGTTTTTAATTAAAATTTAGCGTATTTTTACTATTCATCAAAATATGAAGGTTATCAGAATAATGTCAAAAATTTAACCAACAAAAATTTTTATATCCTGATTCAAAATAAGAAGTTTAATTTTTCAAATTTAACTTATAAACTTGTCAAAATTAGATTGAAAATTGGCGAGTCATTAAAAGATGACAAAACTACATTTTTTTTGAAAAATACATCTTGTATCCGAAAAATTAATTTTGTTCTCATACCATGTTCTATAAAATGTGTAAGATTAATTATAATGTTATAAAATTTAAAATGAGGTTAATACTATTCATAACAGCTATTTCATAATAATTTTATAATATATCATTGTTTAGTGAAACTCGGTATTGTGTACCACCCAAGCTATCGAGGAAGGTCACTCTTGCGTGTAACACAAGCCAAGTATATTGTTTTCTTATACTAAAAGCTAATATGGTGTTGCGTATAGCACAAGATAATAATGGTTTAGCATACAACACAAGACATCAAAGAAATTAAAAAAGAATATTTCTCATAAAATCTCGAGGTGTTACATTCTACCCCCCTTAAAATGAATTTCACCATCAAAATTTGTCGGGTGTATAAATAATTTCTTACTTGAAAGTTTTTTTCATAGAAACCCACATCATAAAAAGGAATAATAAATCTTAATTTTAAGGAAGAAAACTTAGAAACATAACTGTCACCCAAAGTAACTCAACACTGGGTTTCCACATAAGAGAATATAGGTGAAAATATGGATATGGAAGAGAATTCTAACCATCATGTTCTGATAAAGAGTGGTAGAGAACATTGCTATGAAAAATCCAAAAATTACAAAGCAATAAATTTTTGATGATCTAAGGTTCCATCAAATTCATCGGATATGAGGGTACTAGGACAACATTTTTGGTTTTCAAGATCATTTCCCTAAAGTTGATGAAATTTTTTTCATAAGGATAAATACTTACCTAATTTCAGTGTAAAATCATCTCTGGTCATTCCATGAACAATTTAAAATTCATCTCTTATTTAAAGAAATGAAGTTGAATTTTTCATTCATGAAGTATTAGCAGATCATACGATAGAATGATAGGTCATTCCATCTCTCTTTATCACAAAAAGGTTAGCATAAATTATTAAATATACATAAGTCCATCTATGGTGTATATGATTCCAAAAATGGACTTATAATTTATCTATTAAACCACTCAATAAAATAAAACGAATTTCTACTAATGAGGGACTTCTTGTAGGCCAGTGGTATGCAATAAAATCATGTCGTACTTCGGTTGTGGGTTCGATTCCCGCATCCTGGTCCAATGCGACGGGTTGTCGCATGTCCTGCAGGTTGTCCCTTTTTCTAAAACTATACTATTATAACATTATAGAAAAAAATTTAGCCTTAAACAATAATATTTGATGTCCAACATAATCTATTACAACCTTTAGGCTTGTCAAAAATATTTTTGTCCAATCTCATAGTGTAAAGAAAACGACTACTAGAAAAGTCATCTGCTAAGAATGTGAATACCATCATTTATCCCCCGTATATCAAAAAATATATATTCTTGGCTACATTCCAAACTTGTGAATTCCTTAATCATGTATTCTATTAAAACATGAATTACCATAGAATCTTTGTAAAAACATAAATGTTGTAAAAAATTAACTCTTTCTACATACCAAAATCCCAAAATTTCAATATACTCAAACCATGATATCACTTTTTCCTTATATCAGTCATGAGCTCATTAATACTATCAAACATTTAATTATCTCATTATCCCTTCATTATGAACATATTAGGTGCTTTCAAAAAATATTTCAATAACTTTTCATGGTTACCAGTACAATATTCTTATGGAAAACCACAATGGACCAATACAGAGATATTTAAATATACCATAAAATTACCTCAACAACATTATTCTTGAATTTCAATACATAAGCCCTTGAATCCATCCTCTTCAATTATTGGTAGGTAATTGGTCCTTACTCTATTTAGAAGTAACCTATTAGGTTATGGCTTTGAGTTGGGTAATGCCCATGTTCTCCACAAATAATATATTGAACTCCATAACAGTCTGTCACTCTAAGACCCTTTTCCCCACACAGATAACATCTTCCCCTCCATTTGAGGTATTCCTTAAGGTTCTTCTTCCCTTCTTCTTGATATATATAAAAATTAATCTTTCTTCCTCTATGTTTCTCACCATTCGAACATGCATAAAAGTCCATCTTCTTCTTCTTTAATGACTTTGGAATACAACTAAAGTTCACATTGTTAATCACATATCGAGATGACTGATTTGGAATAATCATAATATCTTTCACTCCAGGAGTTAAACAATTTTGTTAATCATAGTCACCATTTTTTCCATTGGAATTAATATTAACTGAATTCTTTCTCATTACTTCCATTGACTAATACCAGAAACTGTAGTGTAAGAAACACTTAAAATAACGAGGAACCACATAATCATAAAAATTCACTTATGGGATGTCTAAATTATCACACATTCTTTAATCCATGACACATTAGGTTCACCCTAGATTATTCATGATTGTTAACATAATTCTAGGACTATAACCTACAGTTATACTAAACCTTACGGACATCCTTATACATACCTTAGAAATATCTCTAGGGATCTCACTAATGTTTTCGCATCCTAGTTTCCAAAGGATAACTAAACCTTTCTTCTGATACCAACTATAGAGACCCAAAGCTTGATGTACATGGAAATTTAATTACTTTTGCAGAATACTAAATACATAACAAAAATAGACACCCAAGGACCGTAATGGTTTAGTGTCTTTGGAAACTTGGAACATAATCTTCTAATCATGGTGAAAGATCATCAACATCTCCCATAAAGATCTTCTCATTTTGTTTCCTTACCAAAAACCTTTATTTATATCCTAGGGAAAATAAAACATAAAAAGGGTGAGCTCAAATGCTTAGTAAGGGTAAAAATGGATAACATAAAACAATCCATAAACATTTTAATGTAAAAACATGAGCATAAAATCTAAACCTCAAAATCTTGGGAAATGACATAAAACATGGCAGTACACAAGGCATAGATCATAAAGGAACATTTATCATGACAAATTAGCATGGGGATAAAACATGTAATTGTGGAAAACCATTAAGCACATTGTATGACTTCCATATTATCCAAGGAATCGCTGCCAAGACCATCATAGTGGACAAATTCCATTATTAAATTGGGTTTACTTTCCTTTCCAACCTTGTATTACTGAACCATATTTTACTTGCCATTCCAGCCATGTCAGTCTCATGAGATATAAATCTTTTCCCAAGGAATTGGATGGAAATATAGGTACCACCCATCTCATAATGAAATCATTCTTTCATGTGCCACAAATTAAACATAAATCATAAATCATAACCCAATGAATAAAATAGGTTTCATAAACATCATCCCATCATAACATAATCCATATAGAACAAATGGATATAATTTCATCATAAGAAAATAAAACCATGTAAATAATAGAGACATTATACTTGAAACATAAACATATTTAATAATGTCATCTTAGATGAAAAACGGTTTTGATAAAACACATGAAATGAATTCTTGAAGAAAATATCCTTTCTTCTTCAGAAACATTTTCTTTTCTCAAAATGCTATGAAATTTTAAAAGAAATGGATTTTATTGAAAATAATAATGAAATTTTTTATAGGAATCTTCATTTAAATAAGTTGTTATGAAACTGTAAAAATATGTTCACGCCGTATAAGTTAGAAAAACATTATACTTGTACTTTTTCCGAAAAATTAAAAAAGTACTTTGTATGGTAAACAAAAGAAATATTCCTTCCATAACATGTGGTAAAAAAGGGTAAAAATGAATTTAAACACAAATGTAAGAATTGTAAACATTTTATGAATTTTTTTTGGGAAAACATGGACACGGATGATAAACATAACCCTAGTAAATACTTACGAATAAACAATCTCGGATAAGAACGAGATTGAAATAATTATCCCTTGCCTTTTTTGATCGGTGGAATCATACATGTCATAAAATAATGAAAATTACATGAATATGTAAATATGATATCCTCCATAATAAATATCATAAAACATTCATGGGAAGAATAAACACTATACAAAATAAATAGATGGTGATTAAGGCATATGTCTCAGAGAAATAAAAGTGAGACGAAATAATCCCTTACCTAATGTACAATTTCTTATGTATGTGTCCAAGAATCCTATATATTGGGTTTAAACATATTATTAACTTGTAAAGTAACCATAATAATATTTATGATATCATATATGATTCACTTACAACTTTATATTACCTTTTCATTTGTCAATTCCATGTTAAAGTAGCGTTTTGGGTAAAATCATTTCATTTATCGTACGTTTTTTGACTTGTTGTTTTTGATATTATTATTACATATATCATGATTTAATTACTTCCAAAATGTAAAACATGATTTATATATCATATATATTCAGTATATATATATATATATATATAATAGAGAGATAAATGAAATGAAATACATCGTTCATGGAGACGGTAGGTCGTACGTACGCATGAAATCTGTTTTCGTTTCCTTATTGAATTGAATGGAATTAAGTAAATGAAACATATATGTACATAAATATAGTATCATTATTATGTCATATATTTCATGATTATTTATTATATATACTTTATAATCATTCTTTAATGGTTAACATGGATAATGAATCTCATCGCGTCGTGGAGACGGTAATCCGTACGTATGCACGAGCGACGATATTGTTCCCATAATTGTTGAATGGTATTGAATTGGATTATATAATATCTAAGAATTAGTATAATATTATAATAATTATATATAGTTACTATTTCCACCATTATACCCATCCAAGTAATGTGGTGGTGGAAAAACAGATTACACCACAACATGGAGACAGTATTCCGTACGTACGCGCGCGCGGTGATTTCATTTTCTGTAGGATGGATAGAAGGTGTCATAATCGATTTTATAAGGCTCAAAATGGTCAAATATTCGACCATTGGATGATTATGGTTTATAAATACAGGAGCAATAAGTTTTGGTCAGGTGTTTGGGCCTTTTGATGTGTATTATTATTTGAATAAAAACTATATTATTGATTTTTCACTAAATAAATAATTTCTACATCATTAATGTATAAGCTATTAAGGTAATTTAATATTTCCTAAAAATTATAAATAAATTAACATGATAAAGAAAAACAAATTATATTTAAAATTATTATTTATAATCTAATTTATATTCTGTATAACCTAATAATAAAAATAATCTAATTATTAATTTTTGAGTGAGACATATTTCACTTTCCTTTAAGTAAAATAAATTAAAGGTCTTAATCACATCTAATTGAGTTCTAATAGAATCCATTTCGAACCAATTATAGTTTAGGAAGAAATATAATCAACCAATGATATCAGGACAAGTTTTAGGGTAATTTTATAATATTATTTTTACCCTTAATTACCTGGTCTACCTTTAACTGTGGTAAAGAAAATTTACCGTAGTTACTATTCAAAATGCCCAAAAATAAAAAGCACCCTAGTAACATAATTTTTACCTACTAATTCCAAATATGGAATACATTTTTTCAAATTTAATACACAGAAGTTGTAATATTTAATTTAAAATTAATCCCGCTGTTGATAAAATGGGTTTTAAAAGATAAAACATTACAAAAGATTGAAATGTTTTTACCTATGAATTCAATGTAAAATTAAAGATAATAAATTATATCATATTATATTGTAACAATATAATCTATTTATACTTTAAAACCATTAAATATTATAATTTAACTATACAAATTATCTCGATGAAAAAGTTTTTTTAAATTAAAATTTAGCGTATTTTTTCTATTCATCAAAATATGAAGTTTGTCAGAATAATGCCAAAAATTTATCCAACATAAATTTTTATATCCTAATTCAAAAGAAGAAGTTTAATTTTTCAAATTTAACTTATAAACTTGTCAAAATGTATATTTAAAATGGGTGTGCCATCAAAAGGTTACAAAACTGCATTTTTTTGAAAAAAATAATTCTCATATCTGAAAATTTAATTTTGTTCTCATACCATGTTCTAGAAAATATGTAAGATGAATTATAATGTTATAAAATTCAAAATGTAGTTGATACTATTCATAACGGCTAGTTCATAATAATATTATAATATATCATTGTTTAGTGAAACTCGGTATTATGTACAACACAAGATATCGAGGAAGGTCACTCTTGCATGTAACACAAGCCAAGTATATTGTTTGCATATAATACAAGATAATACGATGCTGCATATAGCACAAACTAATCTTGGTGTAGTGTACAACACAATACATCAAATAAATTAAAAAAGATTATTTCTCGTAAAATCTTGGGGTGTTACATTCTACCCCCCTTAAAATGAATTTCACCCTCAAAATTTGTCGGGGTTATAAATCATTTACTACTTGAAAGTTTCTTTCATAGAAACCCACATCATAAAAAGGAATACTAAATCTTAATTTTAAAAAGGAAATTTAGAAACATAATGGTCACCCAAAGTAACTCAACACTGGGTTTCCACAAAAGAGAATATAAGTGAGAATATGGATATGGAAGAGAAATCTAACCATCATGTTCTAATGAAGAGTGGTAGAGAACATGGCTATGAAAAAGCCAACAATCACAAAGCCATAAAATTGTGATGATATAAGGTATCATCTGATTCATCAGATATGAGGGTACTAGGACAACATTTTTGTTTTTCAAGATCATTTCTCTAAAGTTGATGAAATTTTTTAATAAGGATAAATACTTACCAGATTTCAGTGTAAAATCATCATTGGTCATTCCATGAACAAATTCTAATTCATCACTTATTTAAAGAAATGAAGTTAAATTTTTCATTCTTGAAGTATTAGCATATCATGAGATATAATGATAGGTAATTCCATCTCTCTTGATCACAAAAAGGTTAGAACGATTTATTAAATATACATAAGTCCATCTATGGTGTATATGATTACAAAAATGGACTTATACTTTATCTATAATACCACTCAATAAAATAAAACTAATTTCTAATAACCAGGGAATTATTGTAGGCTGGTGGTAGGTGATAAAGGCCTGTTGTACTTCAGTTGTGGGTTCGATTCCCGCATCCTGGTCTGATGCGACGGGTTGTCACTCATCCTGAAGGTTATCCCTTTTTCTAAAAATATACTATTATAACATTCTAGAAAAAAAATTATCCTTAAACAGTACTATCTGATGTCCAACTTAATCCATTGCAACCTTTAGGCTTGTCAAAAATACTTTGGTTCAATCTTGTAGTATAAAGAAAAAAACTAATTGAAAGGTCATATACCAAGCATGTGAATACCATCATTTATCCCCCGTATGTCATAAGATATATCTTGTTGGTTACATTCCAAACTTGTGAATTCTTTAATCAAATATTCTCTTGTAACATGAATTACCATAAAATCTTTGTAAAAACATGAATGCTGTCAAAAATTAACTCTTTCCGCATACCAAAATCCCAAAATTTCAATATACTCAAACCATGATATCACTTTGTCCCTATATTAGTCATTATCTCATTAACACTATCAAACATTTAATTATCTCTTTATCCCTTCATTATGCTCATATTAGGTGCTTTCCAAAAATATTTCAATAACTTTTTATGCTTACCAGTACCACATTCTTATGGAAAACCATAATGGACCAATACATAGATATTTCAATATACCATAAAATTACCTCAACAACATTATTCTTGAATTCCAATAAATATTCACTTCTATCCATCCTCTTAAATGATTAGCATGGAATTGTTCCTTCCTCGATTTAGAAGTAACCTCTTAGGTCAGGGCATTGAGTTGGTTAAGGCCCATGTTCTCCATAGATAAGACATTGAACTCCATAATAGTCTATCACTCGATGACCCTTTTCCCAGCACAGATAACATCTTCCCCTCCATTTGAGGCAATCCTCAAGGTTTTTCTTCCCTTCTTATTGATATGTAGAAATATTAATATTACTTCCTCTATGTTCCTCACCATTAGAATAAGCACAAAGGTCCAAATTCTTCTTATTTGATGAGTCTGGAATAAAACTAAAGTTCACCTTGTTAATCATATATCGAGATAACTGATTAAGCATAATCATAATATCTTTCTCTCTAGGCATTACACAAATTTGTTGATCATAGTCACTAAATTTTACATTGGTATCAATGTTAACCAAATTTATTCTCGTTCCCTCCATTGACTAAAACAAGAAACCATAGTGTAAGAAACACTTAAAATAATGAGGAACCACATAATCAAAAAAATTCATTTATGGGATGTCTAACTTATCACACATTCTTTAATCCATGACACCTTAGGTTCAACCTAGGTTATTCATGATTGTTAACATAATTCTATGATTGTAACCTATAGTTATACTATACCTTAGGGACATCCCTATTCATACCTTAGAAATATCTCTAGGGATCTCACTAATGTTTTCACATCCTAGTTTTCAATGGTTAACTAAACCTTTCCTCTGATACCAACTATAGAGACCCAAAGCTTTACGTACATGGACATTACATTACTTTTGTGGAATACTTAATACATAACGAAAACAGAAACCCAAGGACCATAATAGTTTAGTATCTTTGAAAACTCGGAACATAATCTTCTAATCATAGTGAAAGATCTTCAACATCTCCCATAAAGATATTCCCCTTTTTTTACTTACCTATAACCTTTCTTTATATCCTGGGGAAATTAAAACATAAAAAGGGTGGGCTCAAATTCTCAGTAAGGGTAAACATGGTGAAAATAAAACAATCCATAAATATTTGAATGTAAAAACATGAACGTAAAATCTAAACATCAAAATCTTGGGCAATGACATAAAACATAGAATTAAAAAAGGAATGGATCATAAATGACCATTTATCAAGATAAATTATCACATGGATAAAACATTAAATTTTGGAAAACCATTAATCACATGGTATGATTTCCATAGTAGCCAAGGCATCTCTTTCAATACCATCATAGTAGACGAAGTCCATTACTGAACTGGGTTTACTTGTCGTTCCAACCCTGTATTACTGAACCAGATTTTACTTTCCATTTCAGCCATGTCTATCTCATAAGATATAAATATTTACCCAATGAATTGGAGAGATATATAGGTCTCACCCATCTCATAATGAAATCATTCTTTCATGTGCCACAAAATAAACATAAATCATTCACCATAACCCAATGAATAAAATGGGTTTTATAAACATCATCCCATCATAACATAATTCATATAGATGAGATGGATATCATTTCATCATAAGAAAATGAAACCATGTGAATAATATAGACATTATAATTGAAACATAAACATATTAAATAATGTCATCTTAGATGGAAAATGGTTTTTATAAAACAATTGAAATTATTTTTTGAGGAAAATATCCTTTCTTCTTCAAAATCATTTTCTTTTCTCAAAATGACATGAAATTTTAAAGTAAAAGATTTTTATTAAAAATAATAATAAACTAGTGTAGAGGAAGATTCATGTAAATAAGTTTTTATGAAACCGTAAGAATCTGTTCATACCGTATAAGTTAAAAAAACATTCTACTTGTACTTTTTCCGGAAAAGTCAAAAAGTACCTCGTATGGTAAACAAAATAATGATTACTTCCAAACCATGTTGTAAAAAAAGGGTAAAAATGACTTTAAACATACATGGAGTAATAGTAAAAATTTTATGAAACAATTTGAGAAAACATGGACATGAATGATAAACATAACCCCAGTAAATACTTACGAATAAACAATCTCAGATATGAACGAGATTGGAATAATTATCCCTTACCTTTTATGATCGTTGAAATCATACAAGTCATAGAATAATGAAAATTAAATTAATATTTAAATGTCATATTTTCCATAATAAAAATCATAAAACATTCATGGGAATAATAAACACCATACGAAAGAAATAGATGGTGATTAAGGCATATGTCTCAGAGAAATAAAAGTGAGACGAAATAATCCCATACCTTATGTCCAATTTCATCCGTATGTGTCCGTGACTTCTGTATAGTGGGTTTAAACATATTTTTAACTTATAAAGGATCCATAATAATATTTATGATATCATATATTATTCAATTGCGACTTTATATTACCCGTTCTTTTGTCAATTCCACGTTAAATCAGCGTTTTGGGTAAAATCGTTTCATTTATCTTACGTGTTTGGACTTGTTCTTATTGATATTATTATTACTTATATCATTATTTACTTACTTAAAGAATTTAAAATACGATTTATATATCATATATATTCAGTATATATATATATAATAGATAGATAAATGAAATGAAATACATCGTTCATGGAGACGGTAGGTCGTACGTACGCATGAACGCTGTTTTCATTTCCTTATTGAATTGAATGGAATTAAGTAAATGATAAATATATGTACATAAATACTGTATAATTACTATGTAATATATTTCATGATTATTTATTATATATACTTTATAATCATTCTTGAATGGTTAACACAGAGAATGAATCTCATCGCGTTGCGGAGACGGTAATCCGTACGTACGTACGAGTGACGATATTGTTCCCATAATTATTGAATGGTATTGGAGTAGATTATATAATATATTAGAATTAGTATCAAGTTATAATAATCATATATAGTTATTATTTCCACCATTATACCCATCCAAGTAAGGTGGTGGTGGAAAAATAGATTACACCATGGGGTGGAGACGGTATTCCGTACGTACGCACGCACAATTATTTCATTTTCCGTAGGATGGATAGAAGGTGGAATGGGGTTGTTTCATATTTAAAATAAAATATCAGTATATTAGTGATATGGATGTTATTACTTTATAATTAAACAAATAAATAAGAGGAATTATAAGAAGAAATAAATTTGAAATAATCATTAAAGGATATTACCTCGTCTTTGATGCGCCTCTTCTAAACCTCCTCTTAGAGCACTAATTTTGGTATTTGAAGAAGACTAGGACCTCTAGTATGTTTCTAGTTAAGTGGATAAGATAAATTCACAGGCTTTGGCCGAGCTTGAAGGCTCAAAATGTTGTGAATAAGAGAGGGACGAGGTTCCCTTTTATAAGAGAGGAGAGGGGCACTTTTGGAAACCTCTAAAATATTAATTTATAATAAACCCAGAACCCACGTAAAAACATAAAAAATAACTCAAATTCGAATATGAGATTATATAAGGTTGTAGTATCATCATAAAATAAAATTTTGACATGTTGGGAATTTATTGTAAACCTTATCAACTTGATTTATCCTTATTTAATCTACTTAATTTTATTTGTGGTAATAATATTATAAATTTTAAATTATTACAAATAATTACTTATACATTGTTAATTTTCCATAATTGGATACTTTATGAAATTTTAGACAATATAACTTTAAATTTATAATGTTCAAATATTTATGTGATTTTTAAACAATTTAATAATATCTTATTTTTATAAAATATCAATAGTGTCAATTTTTACACTATTAATTTATTTTAATTTAAATAAAATACAAACACAAGATATATTCAAAGAAAATTATTTAATATATTTATAACATGTAATATAAATAAAAAAAATTATTGGATGACATTAATTTGTTCATATAATATTTATTTTAATATTTTTAAAACCACTTCTTTGATATTTCTCTTAATAAAATAATTACTACAACTTTTTGTATAATTATTTAATATACTTATTTTTTGCATAAAAATTAAAACTAAAATAATATTATGCATATAAAACTAATATATTCCATAATAATACTTTTACCCGAATATATCATCTTAAAATAATAACATTTAAATTGTTATATTAATTAAATTATGAAGGTGACAACTTTGACATCATTTAAAATAAAATAATATAAGTGTCATAATCACTTTTATAAGGCTCGGAATGGTAAACTAATAGAACATTGGATGATTATTGTTTATATATACACTACCAATAAGTTTTTGTCTGGTTTTTGGGCCTTTTGATGTGTATTAGTATTTTAATAAAAACTATATTATTGATTTTTCACTAAATATATAATTACTACCTCATTAATGTATAAGATATTAAGGTAATTAAATATTTCTTAAAAATTATAAATCAATTACCATGATAAATAAAAACATTTTAGCTTTCAAATGAGTATTTATAATATAATTTATATTTCATATAACCTTATGTTAAAAGTAATCTAATTATTAAAGTTTGAGTGAGACATATTTCACTTTCCTTTAAGTAAAATAAATTGAAGCTCTTAATCACATCCAAGTGGGTTCAAATAGATTTAATTTCGATACAATTATATTTTAGGGAGAAATATAATCAACCAATGATATCAAGAAAATTGTTAGGGTAATTTTAAAATATTATTTTTACCCTTAATTACCTGATTTACCTTTAACTGTGGTAAATAAAGTTTATCATAGCTACTATTCATAATGACCAAAAATAAAAAGTAGCATATTTATATAATATGGACCTACTAATTCCAAATATGGAATCAATTTTTCCAAATTCAATACACAGAAGTTGCAGTATTTAATTTAAAATTAATCCCTCTGTTGAGAAAACTAGTTTTAAAAGATAAAACATTGCAAAAGATTGAAATGTTTTTACCTATGAATTCATTGTAAATTTAATTATAATGACTTATATTATATTAAATAGTAAAAATATATTCTATTTATTCTTTAAAACCATTTAATATTATAATTTGACAATATAAATTATCTCGATGAAAAAAGTTGTTTTTAATTAAAATTTAGCATATTTTTACTATTCATCAAAATATGAAGGTTATAAGAATAATGTAAAAACATTATCCAACATAAATTATTATATCCTGATTCAAAGGAAGAAGTTTAATTTATCAAATTTAACTTATAAATTTTTCAAAAATTATTTTTAAAATGGGCACGCCATCAAAAGGCCTCAAAATTTTTTTTTTGAAAAATACTTCTTGTATCCAAAAAATTAATTTTGTTCTCATACCATGTTCTAGAAAATGTTTAATATGGATTATAATGTTATAAAATTAAAATTTTGGTTAATAATATTCATAACTACTAGTTCATAATAATATTATAATATATCATTGTTTAGTGAAAGTCGGTATTGCGTACCACACAAGCTATCGAGGAAGGCTGCTCTTGCATGTAACACAAGCCAAGTATATTGTTTGAATATACAACAAGCTAATACAGTGTTCCGTATAGCACAAGATACTCTTGGTGTAGCGTACAACACAAGACATCAAAGAAATTAAAAAATATTATTTCTCATAAAATCTCAGGGTGTTACATTTCCACTTCAGCTCATTATGAATTTTGTTTCCTTCTAAACCCATTATGATTCTTGTTTCCTACTCGTATTATTATGATTTTTGTTTCCTATTCTATAAATTTCAATTTTTTCCCATATTATATCATTATGATATACCAATATCTACAGCCTGATGGAATCCTTATAATGATACAATTCTCATTACGATGGAATTCCCATTACGATGGTTTTTTCTATTACGATAAAAATCCCATTAAAATGAAATTACCATAAGGATGGAATCTCCATTCTTCAACTTTAAAATTCTAAAAAATTTACCATCTTCACAAATTTTGAATTTTGGATCCAATCTTCGAAAAAATTGTTCCTTAGATATATTTCTTCATAATGATGGAATCCCAATTACATTGAAATTTTCATTACTATGGAATTATTCACTTTATGATTTTGAATTTCTTCAAACCTCTCCACCATTTCATTAAAATATTTTATCATAGAAGTTTTCATCATTTTTGATAACTTTTTTATCAATAAATCATCATCTAATTATTTTTAGAAAGTATGAAAACTTTCTAACTCTTCACGTCACAATCTTTGTTCAAAACTCTTTAATAACAATAAACTTATTCACTAAAAAAAAATATTTATTTTTCTAATTAAAACAAAGGAAACTTCTAGAAAATAACAATTTTTTCCTCTGAATCTTTTGGATCTGATGATATGAATATTATGCAGATGGATCTAATTATTTTATCAACTATCAAATTTATTACAAAAGCTCATTACGGTGGACTGAATCCTATTCCTGAATAACAAAAACATTATTATACGAAAAGGTTTGTTGTCAACAAATAGAAAAAAAATTTAACACAAAACACCATAAATGTTCTTAAGAAACCATATTTTTTATTTTATCACACATGTAGAATGTATAAATTATTATTTTAAAACCAAGTTTCATTGCACTAATAAATTCACCAATTTTTCAAAAGGAAAAATCCAACCAAGAATGTAAACCCACTGAAATGACCAAAGTAGTTATCATATACATCTTCAAATTAATTTAAATACAATTTTAAAGAATCCTTAATTCATGTAAATCTTGCATAAAATCCATTGAAATGGAAGCACCAACCTCAAGTGGTGGGATCATGTCACCTTTAATGAAATACACTATAAAGGAACTCTTGGGATGGATTAAAACCGTTATAAACCAAATCCCAAATTCATAATAACCTAAACAAAAAAATAACACAATCAGGGTGACTAGGTTTATATGATCTTGGATTAAAAGAGAGAAACCAAGATAAAATGAAATACGAGATCATACTTCTTGATACAGATGAAGAACCACAAAAAAAAACACCCCAAATTTACTTAGAGAATCTTAAAGAAGGTGGAAGAACCCTTTGAAAGGATTTTTAGTGATATGGTTCAAATGAGGGAGTCTTGGTGTTGAAGACCAAATTAAAAATAAGTGTAAATGAAAAAAATACCATAAAATGGGTTTACCACATGGTTTTCTTTCATGGTTTGTCAAACCATGCATAGACCGTGTGTCTGCCACTATCTCACACACTAGAGGTCACATAGTTTTCTCACATGGTTCTATTAACCATGAAATGACTGTGGATTCCCCTCTATACACAACTCCATGGGACACATGGTTTATACTTCACGGTTTCCAAATTGTGTACCTTAACCTTTCTTCCCTTTAAAACTCCCAAAAACATAAAAGATTCAAATTGGAACACTTGTAACCCTAGAGAAAAAATGATCGCAAGATTACTACCAATAATTTAACACACATGGGAATCACTTTTTGGATCAGGTCAGTAAACTCCTTGGTGATTTATTAATACCAAGGTTTATTTTCCCCATATTAGGTTCTAGATTTCGGTACTCCCTTGTATATATGAGGGCATAAATAGTTATCCATGAGGTACATGTCCTCTATTTGAGGGCTTCTACATGGACCACAATGCCCGCGTGGGTTCCTTTTCTTGAAAAATTCAACTTGTAATGGTTTTGGTCATATAAATACTTGATAAAAAGTTTTTTTTCTAATTTGATCATGATGGAGTACTCCTTTGGGTTTTCCAAGGCTATTTTCAAAGTGAGATAGATAGTTTTAGAATTTATCTTTATAGGGGCAATGATAGTGTTCATACATGGAAATTAGTGCATTCATTATAAACCAAAATTTCCCCTGAAATGTTTTGTATTTATTAATGAGGCCTGGGTATCCATATATTATTAATGGAGTTAGATTCTCACTCTCATCTACTTTGTGATAATCCCGCATACTATGTGTTCCTCTCACTTTATGAGTGATACTCATCGAGGTGTGAGTTTATTAAATTATTGATAGAGTTCAGTCCTCCCCCATACATTGTGCAGTTGATGTGTGATTCATAGGTTTTATATCTTCAATATATAAAGTTTTTTCCCAATAATTTCTATGAAATACATGGGGTTCATGTTCTCCCATTAGGGTTAATTACCCCCTCAACTCATACTTTTCCCTGGGCGAGTATGAGTCCATCACAATAGTTTTTGTTAGGTGGAATCGATTTTATCATATACTAGGTAGTTATGGTAGTATGGGTTTGTAATCCTATGCCTAAAAGCTATCCTTGTTCAATATTTGGGTTCACATATGGGTTTCTAGAACAATGGAATGGTATTGATAGTGACAGATGAAATGGTGTAGTAACCCCTCGATCGATGCACATACTTCCGCAAGGAGTGGATCCTCCTTTATAGTTTATAGTGGTGATTTGAATGTTGGACAGTTTGTAAATATTATATACTTCAAGACTTATTACCCTTCAAACATTTTTTGGTTTCCTCTTGATGTAATGTATATTTGGCATATCAAATTTAGACTTTGTGGGTGTTTCAGTAATCTGAGAATACCTATTTTCTCATGTGATAAGACCTTTAAGGATTAGATCAGAGAGAAATAAGACTCTTATTTATCCATGAGTATTATTTTGTTAGATCAAATATTTATATTTCTGTAACATAATTTCTTATACCTTTTGGTTATGGATATTAAATCTGAATGGTGTGGCTTTTTGGGAGTTGATGCTTGGAGACACCTGACACTTCATGGTGGAATATGGTCGTTCACCATGATGGCAACGACCATTTCAGCTAGATATAGATGTGGGAAATTATATTTTGATTTTCTTAAGTATTTGGATGAATAATAGTCATCTATCTCATCTATGGGGCCACCTAAGTGGTGTGGTGATAATTATTCTAGGATACCCCCTGTGGTATCTTAAAATATGTGATGAGGCATAGGGTTCCATAGGATTATGGTTTTATATGTTTCAGTTTTGGGAATATATCATCCATGCATTATAGAGTAGAAAAATTAGGTCATCTATGGTGGATTCGAACTCAACTAAGGTTTGAAAAATAGACATAACATAAATGATATTTTTGGAAAGAAGGAAATAAAATGATCAATGTTATCCTCATGAACTGGTATGAAAATCATTGATGTGTATGATTCTTAATTATGATAAGGTGTGATGATTGACTCCTATAATGTGGTTTGATGCTCTAGTTTGGCCACTCAATAGAGGATACATATGCGATTAAGTTTTCTCAGTATGATATTCTGTATTGTAAACCTTTTTGAAGGATGGGATTAGGATAAACCTTAGGAAATGACTTTGTAGATGAAAGTGAGTTGTGGTATTCTACCACGGTGGATTGAGTCTATTTTTAAATCATGGAAGAATGAGATTCTTATATGCGATATCCTTGAACTGTGTAATGAAAAAGTGACACATTCCTAAGTGGTTTGTACTCTAGGTCCTTCGATTTATGGACATTTAAAATATATAGGAGTTTGTGAATGAGTGTGTTATCTTTCCTTATGAGTATTGTTTATGGGATTCTTATTCTTCTATTTTTGAAAAAAATTTAAATGATGGAAATTATTAAATGTGTAAAGGATGTTGTGAAATTTGTTTTCCCATATGATAGACTTTGATCATTTTTTAGTTCTATAGTCTGAGTTCCATAAAAAGGGTTAAATGGTAATTTTCACTTTCAAATGACCTCCTAAATATTTTCTAAGTGTTTCATTGTTCTCTCTATGATTTTTTTATCCTGGGGCTAAAATTTGGAGAGATGATGATCTAGATTTTTTTTAGAATATTTAATATTTATTAACTATTATTATTTATTCCCACATGTGAAAATATATAAATCCCTTAAATATAGTCTTAGATTTAAATTATGACATTATATATGAGTTCAAAATTGGTGGTTTTACCCATATAGAGAATATGCTTTGTTCGAGTTTTTAGTTCTCGGGTCGAGCCCTTAAAAGGATATATTAATTTATTATCGGTTTTTATTTCCCCCTCCCCTATTATATCTCTCAATTTTAAAAGGTTAATGGGAATCCATCTAATATTAACATCATTAAACCAATGGGAGAAGGAGATAGGGGAGATGATATTCACTATGGGAATCTGATCTAATCTATATTGGGTCACAATGACCATGAAGCATGGATTTTTGGAATACAACCTTGAATCATTGAAAATTAATCATGAGGTAGGGCTAGTTATTTCAATCCAACCTCTCATTTACTTTGTTTTTTTTTAAAACCCATTTAGGGTTTTTTGTGCCTAATAGATAATAAAAATGAATGGAGGGAGAATATATCAAAGTAACATGCATATTTTGGTGGTTCATTGGAATTATATGTTTAGAAATAATGATCAAATGTTATTTAGTTCATGAAAACACATAGTATTATTCATTAGTACAAAAAATGGGAAACAAGTGGTCTATATGTTGTTATGACCATATGTACATGTCATGTAGGACCTTCGGGTACATGATTCAGGGTGTGACCAAGTGTATATCCAGATACCCCATGTGAGGAACATGGCACGTAGTAGTACATGACATGTTAGGTTACATGATAGGGTTTTACCCATAATACAAGACTCAAGATCTCATGTGACTTACACACAATTTATTTCTTGAGGCACATGACGTATTTGGGAAATACATGATGATGCCAACTGTGGAACATGCTCGAGTGCACTCCTTGAGTACACACACCATGTATGCTCTAGTTCACATCAAGTACTTAAAAAATACATTATTTGGCGGTGTTGGTAAACACCTATATAGAGACTTTTATTATACATATCATGTACACATTAGTATAGGTCATATAACTTCCATGAAGTGGAATGTTTTTCATTTTCTCTCAATGGATTTGTATATAAACAAGTTGATAGACCATTCTGAGGATCTTTCATATTTCGAAATGATTATGGGGTCCTCTTCACTATCATAGTCTAATTGTTATATGATTTGAGTATGGTTGCGAAACTTAGACAAGTAGAATCAATAATGATATTTGGATGATGATCCAAAGAATTTTTGAGGAAAGCGAGTCTACTAATAAAATTTAAATAGTGTGGTGTGGGACCCTCGCCTGTATTTCATGATAAAAGTTCTCTAGGAGTTTTTTCAATTTTTTGGATTGTCATGGGACAAAAAGTTGTGAATGTTTGAGTTCAAATTAGTCTTAAATAGAACCCTCTATATGGTAGGGAAATATAATGGGACTTATATATGGATATAAAACACATGGATATTTTCTCCTTTCCATGCACCTTGAATTTATAGTTGATTCATTTGTTTTGTATTATAGGATGGGCAATTGGTCATTTTCTCCCATTTTGTATTGCCCTTCATGCCCAATATATATGGAACATGATCAATATCATATCACTCCCATACTCCACTATAGGTTATGGATAATGAAGATATAGATTAGTGATTGTAGAGTATTCTCATAGGCCCCTTCATCATATCACCAATTTTAGTGATTTAGAATAAAGATGGGTATAAAGATGGTATCTAGGTAATCCCTTAAACACTAATCATGTGAAGAGATTTGATTGGTCCTTTATATTGATAGATTTTATACTGTCCTAATGATGTTTGGGTGTCAATATTACATTATATGATACAATTTCAAAGATCACCCTTTAAGACATAGGATAACCCTTACCTGAATAGAGATTGTATTCTATTTGGTCATTCAAGGGCTTTAGAGTAGAATAGAACCCCTAATGAGTTTTAAAGTGGTGGAGTGGTGTTTGTAGGGATTTATTAGTGGGTATATTTTAGTTTATTAGTATTTATAACTCCCTTGGATGGTCTATGTGTGGGTGAGGTGTTGGATCCCCATTATGGTATAAGATCACTAGTATATTTTCAGTGGAATTTGAGATGTGAGGATAGTTTAGGTTCCTAGGGACGAATGGTGTACAAATTGGACAAAGTTTCTTCCCATCAGAATGACTATATAGTAAAGCAAGGGTAAGTGGGTGGGGATTATCCATACATTTGGTTGATCTATCACTTTGATCATAGATAGGTCACAAGACTCCCTTTTTTGGGTCCCATAATAAAAGAGTCAATGTCTTCCCTTGGATATAATGGAAAAAAGTTATTCTACATGTAATTTGGTGTGGGCCACCCATCCATGGGGTCGTGAACCCCCAAATAATTATATCATTCTTGAAGTGTGGTTACACTATCTTTACTTATACGATGTAATATGGAATCAGTGTGAAAGATATTTAGATAGGCCTTATGTGTCACAAAGAATATTTCAGGGAAGAATGATACATAAGTGAGCCTTTCTTGATGCCCTGCGTGTTGGGAGGGGGGATTTATTATTTTAAGAATGGTTAAATAATAGTTTTATATAATTATATTAGGTATATAATTTTTATATAACATATTTTTGTGGTATGATGTGGTTATTTTTGTTACAATATCCTCATACCAACCATTATGGTCGATATTTTGTTTCGTTGATGAGCATGGAGATGTTTACCACTAAGTCATGTGGTGAATCTATAATGCTTGGATAGGTTGGTGATTTCCCTTAATACATGGTATATTTAATGGAGCCCTCATTCCAAATAATTATTAGAAATTTGGGGTTATCCCTTATATGTTTCTCATGAGACAATAGTAGGTCATATTAGGAAGTAAAGTTATTGCTTCTTCCATAGATGGTGTTTCCCCTTTGTTTGAGTTGGGATACTGTATGGGTTGGTCCTTGATTAAATTATGATGTTTAGACCTATTTACTTTTATGTTTTTGGGGGCATCATCATAAGTATTTTTATAGTCACTCCTACATGTGGTTCGTGCTTGAACATGTTCTGTCTATGTAGATGGTGTAAAGAGTGGTGGTGATTTCAATGGGAGTGGAGATATCGATTATATATCATAGTGGTTCCTGGTAGGATTCATTGATACTTGTGCTCAGTGTTACTATTGTTATGACATGATGATTCACCTATCCCTAGTCACTTTAGGTCAGCTATATTTTTCAGCATTGGGTCTTGTATTATTTTTCCCTCCTTGTACCAGGATTTCTATTTTATGACTTTTGGATGTATAATGAGTTTTCAATAAATTTACATTTTATTTAATTATGAATTCTAATGTTGATGTGATTTTAATATTTTTGGTGATGTCTGCACTAGTTTTATAGGATATGGCCTCCCATATGTGATTTATTTCATCTTGCTTCTAGTCACCCACACCCAGCTTAGTAAATGTTGTCTTGGGGTAGCACACTCTGCTCATCACTGACCTTGTATGGGACCCTATGGGTCAGTTGATGTCATTACCAATCTTAGGATTTTTTTAACATTAGTATTATACTTTTAAAATATTTATATTAGGGTCAATTTTAATGATGATGATGAAATTTATCAGTAAAAAACATTTATAAAATGATTGTCATTTTTTATATTCATTTAAAAAAGAATTTTATTAAACACTATCCCACTAAAATAATAACCCATTTTAAATTTCATCATATAAATTAATAGGTAATGATCCATATTTTTTCTAGACTTACATAGGTTATGAACATAAATAATCCATGAAAATATTTGGTAGAAAATCATGTTAACAATATTATATATAACACTTAGGGAGTTGAGTGGATAACTCATTTCTCAATCCATCATATGTATAGTCTCATCTCTATTTCTATTGTATCCCAAAACATAGGGGTTCATATCTAAGTTTAACCTAATGAATGTAAAAATAATAAAACACATAACTATTAGGGTTACATCATTAGTTGTTTTACTTATAGAAGATAATTCAAGGGAACCTAATGGTTAGGGTCACTTGTACTAAATGATAGAGGCCTTTACAAATGTTTTCTTTATAAGGAATATTATAATTATTATATTAAAATTGGATTTAATCCCACCATATTATCTCATTAATTCCCTTTTAATTTAGGAATACTTTTAATGAATTAGTTTTGAATCACATTCCTTCCAACAAATAAATATTTTCAAACCATATTGATGTCTGAATATTTACATAACTCATATATTGTGTTACCAACACCAATTAAAATATAACTATATTAATACATATCCAAAAATAATAACATACATAATTTATGAAAAAACCTATCATTTAAAGTCTTAGAATCATATAAAATCAACAATATTCAAAATATAATGTTTAGAGTGATAGATAACCAGCCCTCGATTTTCTATACAATGCATAAGCCTTGAAGATAGTGAGCAGCCTGACTGAAAGTCCTTGTACCAATGAATACTTTACTCAACAGTGACCTCAATTTGATCATAAATCTAACAAATAATATTTAAAAACCATAATTAACCACATAATTCAATCTAACAACCTAATGCAAGACAAAGTAGGGGTTGGATAAAACTTAATCAATTATTATACCTAGCATGAAACTCCTTATATGAATGTTTGAAAATTTAGATAAGTGGTTTAATTCGTTAAATGAAATCATACATATATTCTTAATATAATGATTATATATCTAATAAAGGAATAAATTAATTAATTAACAATTCATATGATTTATAATGAGATAAATATTTATGAACAAATCATAATTATAGAAATGATAAACCATTTATAATTTAGTAAGGTATTATATAGATTCCAAAATTAAGTAAATATAAACAATTTTTATATTTATATCTAATATGAACTCCATATTTTTAAGGACATGAAATTCACAAAAATATTTGATATTGAATGAAATATAAAAATTTTATATTCCAATCGTATTTTGAATAAAATTTACAAAATCTATATATCACACATTTAATATTATTTAAACCCTGATCATATTAATTATAAAAAATATATTTTTTTCATTTAAATATTTTTTAAATAAGGCATTTTATTTTCAACAATTCAAATTAATAATTTTGAATGATTCATAATTTTAAATATAATTTCTTTTTTATTATTTCTTTTTTTAAAATTTATAAATGATGTGTGAGGATTATCATGAATCCTAGGTTAATAAATTCTTATTAACTAAGAATGTAATATAGTGTAATACCTAGTGTAGATCACTTATGGGATCAACTCACATGCACCATTTTTCTATTATGACTCTTTATAAATAAAATAAACTACTAAATTAATGCTATAATGATTGATATTTTGAAATTATTATGATATATATAGTACATAAAAATATGTTAAAACAAAAAATAAGATATAAAGAGGTTATCAAGTAGTAATTATAATTATTATGAGTTCATAATAATGTAAATAACTGTTTTTAAATTATTTTCAATAATCCACTCAATGTTGAGATCAAGAATTATTACTCAATACCCTCCCATTTTCAATGTTATTACCCCACACTAAGGCCTCTACATGTGGGGTAATATCTATCAAACTATGGTTATGGGACCTTTTTTTCAAAACATCACCACCTTAAAACTACTCCACTATATCCAGTATTGAAATGATGAAAAGATGAATAATGGTAAATGGGAAGAATAAGTTGATAGTAGGAAAAAATGTGGCTGAAAATCCTAATCAATTTAAATAATTAAAAAATATTATAATAAAATAAAGAGAATCATAGAAGCATAATAACTCAAATAAAATTAGTTTTATATTCCTTCGAACATAATCCGATGTTAGTTATCCATTTTAATAAAGATGAGATTCATAAAGGGAAAAAATAGAGAACATAAAAAGTGTATAAGTAAATGATGTTAATATATATTTAAAATAAAGAAGATTATTAAATAGAAAAAAACCTACTTGTATGTTGAAAATTTAAAACTCTTTTGAAATGAATTGGAGTATAAATTTATAAGGAAGAGGGTGGTTAATGTTCACTCTAAATTATCCATTTGACTGTTCATGCATGGTTGGACCATTATAGATATATAAAAATTTACTCCTATATGTATTTTTATTTTCTCCACAATAATTTATATTACTTTACCACATGTAGAAACGTTTATGGTCATATTAGTAAATAATTTTGTTTTCATGAAAAACTCTTGGAATTCCACTTCTCTAATTTTTTATGAATTTATGGCCTTGAAAACAAATAATATTAAAAATAATGAGTTAATAAAACAAATTATAGGTCTATCCTATATCTTTATATAAATTTATGATCATTGGTGTGGAAATATTGTGAGATATAATATCAACTTCAAAATTCACCCTATTTGTGCATATATTTCGAGGCCCTAATTTTAATCTTGATTTGGAATTCATATGTTTATATTTAGATCAAGGTAAAAATGAATAAAATTAATCTAAATTAACATATAATACTAAAAAAATAATTTAACAATGTGGAGTATTATATAAAAGTTTATGGCTTAAATACCAAAATAAATAAAAATAGATAAAATTTCAAAATTATGCCACTTTAACAGTTGAGCTAAAATTATTCCTAAAACAAAAAAATGAAAATTTTCTTATATATATATATATTTGATTAAAAAAATGAATTATAAAAAATCATGTATGAAATTATTAGCTTCATTAATTCCACACACTTAAAGATTGCACTTCTAAACAATCATCTATACAAAGGTTGAAAAAACATCTAGATATATAAGGGGAAACACAACTCAATTATCACATCTAAAAAAAATAATGCTTCATACATGGATAAAAATTATCTAACTCCAAAAAAATCATAAAGTTACATTCAATTTAATTCTAATCTAGTGTGCATGTCATGAACACCTCCTTAAAAAAGTATTTCTCTCACTCAAGGATTTGAAATGGATTTCTTCTCATTTTCATTAACATGCTTGATCTTCATAATCTTGTTTCCATGATAGTATATCCACTAAAAAAATATAAATGTTTCAATGATGAGGGTTTTTACATGGGTGTTTCTAATCCTGAAGGTTTTTAGGTTCTAAATTTAAAAATATCATATGAAAAAGATATAGGGTTAGGCTCCAAAGTAAAGAAAATGCATGGAAACAGTTTCCATCAAGAAAGGTGTGATATATAATACCCTTCAAAAAATTACCTCAAAACAACTATATACATTATTAGGAAGTCCACACTTAAAATATTTATTAGAAATATTATTTTATTCTCTCTTATCCTTATTTTACAACACTCTTTTGTTCATTTAAAATATAGAATTTTTAGCATTGTTTTTTAATTTTTGAAGGGAAGAGAGGGATATTTGATCTTTATAATGGATTTTAACTCCCAAACTAAGATTTAAATGACATTTTCTTACCCCTAAAATATTTAAATATTTTTTTATCCATAAAAAAATATAAAAAAGAATCATCACCTTTCCATTTCATCTCAAATAGTTACATTGGGTTTAAAAAACAAAACGCATCTCCTCCCACCCCTACACCTAAGTTAAGAAATAATAATCCATTTAACATCTATAAAATATTTTAAATTGATAATTATTATATAATGTAATTTTATAAAAAGAAATTTGATGGATACTTGGGGATTAAGAAAGATCATATGTAAGGGTATGAAAAAATATGATTTAAAGGAAACGAAGGGATTTCAAAATGATTCCTCGATCATACATGATAAATGCCATGATATATAACTTCTTTGAAAAATATAAAAAACATAGTTTTTTAAATACAAAATCAATTAGGACTCAAAATAAAATATAAAATATAAATAAGTTTTCAAAAAGGTATATAAACCTCTCGATTTGGATAAGATATAACTATTTTGAATAGTACTGGTGTATATAAATATTAAAATAAATCAAAATTCCTTAAATGAAATGATTGGAAGTCATGACTGAAAAACATATATCATTAATATTCAAAATCCTTAAAAATTAAAATTAATAAGTGTTCTAAAAGTACCATGAGGGTTTGAATTTATAAAATTATTTGATTATGGTCAATATTTTTAAAAATATTGAAAAAATTAAAAAAATATATCGAATTTATAGTTTTAAAAATAATGAAAAGGAAAAAAATTAAATGAACTAAAATTCCTATTTTTTTAAAACACCCACCCCAAATTTAAATTTTAGCTACCCATAATTTTATCCCAAAAAATATTAAATGAAAATAGTAGAAAACTAAATAGAAATTGATATATAACCTATGTTTATTTTTCAACATCGACCATGATTTAACCTCCTAGATGGTGCCACTTTAAATCTAAAAGAAAGAAAATAAAAAATATAAAAAATCAATAAAAATTAATGTAAATAAAGTTAAAGATGAAGGAAAATAATAAAAATGATAGAACATGGTTTAACCCCCCAGGTGGATATTGGTTTTTGACTGCCTCAATTTAACAGTTCCAATGGGTATCCCCAATCTATTGGTGGGTTTCATTTCTTTCACATAAACCACATAATCTATTTGAATCCTATGCTCTTTATATTTAAATTCTTATAGAATAACCCTTTGATATTATACTACTAGTATAACAAATTAACAATGCTGTATAACAAACATAGTGGGGTTAGGGTAAAGAATGACTCCACCACTTCAACAACTACTTGTTTGGCCTCACCAACATCAATGTACAAATCCATATATTTTGTTTCAAAAATATAATTATATTTAAATTTAGTAAAAATATAAATTTTTATATAATTAAATCCTAATGATTCAATATAAATATCAACCCTTTCAATTTTTATATCTTGGAATAATATTTATTCAGGCATAGACACTAAGAACTCAATCTCAGGAGGAGAGTCATCTTCTTCTTCATCGTCCTACTATGAAATCCAAGTTTTATCTTAATATATAATGTAAAATAAGTTAGTGGAATGAAAAAAATTATTTTTAATAATAATATAATTAATATGTTGTTAATAAAATATTATCTCTCTATATTAGTACATCTTTTTATTCAACTTTTTTTTCTTAGTGCCTCTTAGAGTTGGGTTGTTTGAGTTATAGGAAGGTAATCAATATTCTATTAATTTTAATAAAATTAAACTATCACAATTTTGTATTATTATATATATATATAGATACAGGTATATAATACCTGATTTTTAATTTTCAAATATTAGAGGATCAATTCTCTTATAAAGTTACACAAAATAATACCAATTCTTATCCAAATTATCTTGATCTATAAAATTTTTATCATATAGAATTTCTTATTCAGATACTTATTATAGAAATGTTAAAACAGGTTAAATAGAAATTATAAATATTTAATCAAATTCTACTCATGTTCTTTAACTGGTAATGTAGTTGGAATAAGATTAACTTCTTATTCTAGTTTCTTTTTCTTTTAGTACCACCTTAAATCTTTTATCTCCTTGATAGAAGTGGAATGGATCTTCATTTTGTAGATCACTTCATTCATAATTTGAAAATTCCATTACAATTGAATCTTTAAAAACAATTCCCTAATAGAATCATCCATAAAGTTACTAGTATAGGCACAATAAAATTAACTATAAAATTCTATCTCAAACTATGAAATAAAATATATGAAATAAATTTTACTTTTTTTGAATTTGTTTGGGTTTTTATGAAAAAGAATATGTTTTAGCTAATGGAATACAATAAAATGGTACCAAATTTATAAGATATGATTTGTATGGATCCCTAATTAATAAATTTTTATTACTTTTCCATACATTATAGTACATAACCTAGGGTTTATGACTTGAGGTGGCCACTCACAAACACTATTTTTATATTGTAACTATTTATAACTATAATAAACTAATAAATGAAAAATAAAAAAATGGTGATTTTAGATTGAAAATTATAAATATATATATATAGAATATAAATATATATATAAATGACAATGAATAAACAATGATTCTTGTAAGAGATAAATATTGTTCTTATGATTTCACTATAATGAAAATCAATGTTCTTTAAATGTGTAAACATTAAATTCAATGTTAAGGTCAACAAAGATCACCTAACACCCTCTAATTTTCAATGTTTCCACCCAATACTAAGACCTCTATATACTATGTAATAATCTCTTGAACTGTGGATAAGAGTCCTCTTCTCCACACTTAACCACCTAATATTACTCTATCATATGCAGTATTGAAAAGAAAAAGGATAGTAATAAACATATATAAGAAGATGAAGTTGAGAACATGGAAAATGGGGAGACGCCATACCTTAATAAATTTAAATACTTTCAAAATATTAGAATGAAATAATTTTACATGTTTAATTGCAGTAAATCAAAGAAAAACACTTCTCCCTCCATTCGAACAAAATCTGAAGCTAGTTCTTCATTTTTATGAAGATGATATTATGGAGGGAGAAAACATAAACACATAAGAAGTAAAAGAACCTAATGTATATTATAAATATAAAATAATAATTTATTTAAAATATAAAATAGAATTACAAGATAAAACCCCTAATTTTCTACTAAAAATGACTATATCTTATGAAATGAAGTGGATTAAAAATTTATACGGAAAAGGATGGAGAGTTTTTCCACAATTTTTCAATTAAAAATATCATGAATGGTTGTAACATCTAATAGACTAATATTTTAATTTTTCATTATAAAAATGTGTTCCTATCTATATTTTTCTATTTTCTATAAAATTTTAATTTATATGGACATGTGTAGTAAGCATTGTGATTGGATTATTATAGAACTTTTTTATTGCTTGGCCGACACTTGGAATTACAATTCTCTGTTTTCCATGAATTTATTTCATTTAAAACAAACTATTCTCAGTTATCCATAGTTTATTTATTTTTTCCTATATCTATCCTCCATATTCATGAAAATTTTAAGCTTATTTGGACATGATAATTGTGAGATATGGGTTCATCTTTAAAATTCATCAAAAATATGTACAAATTTGGAGGGAATAATTACAAGATTAATTTGGGTAACATATGGTTGTATTGATCTTATAACACCCTAAACTTTTAGATTAAAATTATGTTATTCTTGATAGATTTATTAAAATGAGTCTATTAAGGGTGTTTATCTAAGATATATAGATAAAAATTCCACCTAAACATGTATAATTATTATTTTTTGAAGATATTTAAACCTTATATTACTATAAATTATCATTATTGTCCATTTTGATCCACATTCACAGTAACGTGACCTTGTATTATTGAAATCATTTAAGAAATTCTGTGTTTTCCCCTCCCCTCACTTATAAATTGTTTCTTAGTTACTCCCTTATTCCCCCAATTTGAGCCTTATATGTTTGGAAGTATTTACTAAATAACCTTAATAGATTCATTAATTTCCTATTATATCCCTTGTTCTTCTCTTAAGAATGACCTTTCAAGGCTTAATGTGTTAGATAAAGGGGGTATCTTAAAGAACAGGTATAAATATTAAGTGATCTCTTTCAATTAAACTTCTTCTTACATCCATATAAATCTATTTTATTGAAAATATCATTAAAATAATTTCTTAAATATTATTATATGTTATTATGAAGATTAAACAACCATTTTCCTCCCATTTTCCATTAAAATTTAAATAAAAGTATTGCTTATGAATACACACGGACTACCTCCTCCACGCATGGATATGATTCATTTTCCATCACTATATTTCATGGTTGGTTGTTATGATGAATTTAATATTTATTTAATAAATTTATGACATCATTATTATTGTTTAATTATAATATATTATCAACATTCTTACCATATTATCCATAGGAAAATGATAGTGTCTCTTGTGAGTATGTGTAGACTATCACCTCCATGAAGTGATGTGACTCATTTTTAATTTTTGATTTATATGGATGGTAATAAGGATATATTTAATGAATATATATGATATTTATGATATAATAATGATTCATTAAAGGTGAATTATAATTTATCATTCTTCTTTTCCACCCATTAAAAAGTTGAAACATCACACATGCATACGTACAGACTACCGTCTCCATGAAGTGAGGTAATTATTATTTTCTTCACCAATTTATATGAATTGATATAAAAGTGTATATAATGATTAAATATGATAATTAGGACTTTATTGACATTTATTATATTAAATAACTATGATTAAAGTTCTAGTACCATAACTACAAAACCGAATGATATAATAAAATTGAAACAATTATCACTTGAAAACAAGAATTTGAATTAAGAATTATTAATAAATGGGTGTTGAAATGTTATAAGTGGGTCATATATGATTTCATGATTTTTAAATGGTTATGGTGTAGAATTATAATAAATATAAATTTATTATACATGATTTCACTGTGATTACGAATTAAGTCAGAGATACGGTAAGGGTTATACGTCTTAATATGGTTTTGTTGAGACATGTTTGATGTTATGAAACTATTTATGATTATGATTTATTTAAGATGTATCTTTTCATGTTATATCATATATACTTATTAAATCATGGTATTTAAATTTATAATTCAAATTATTTCATGAAATAGGTTTTGATTATAATGTTACCAAAAAATAGTAATAGTTTATCATCTCAAATTGTCTTATTTAAGAAATTTACTATATTATACACCCATATTATTTTATAAGTGGTATCTATCATCTCATTGACATATTATATCAACAATATCCTTATATTCATGTTATTTTGTGTTCTGTTTGATTTTATTTATTTTATCAGAATTAATAATCAAAATTTACCAAAGTAATAAGGTTTTATGTTAAAATATAACTTTTTACCAGGATTTTTTTTCTTCAATATATGATGATAAAATTGTATTAATTTAATTGTAACACATGAATATAAAAAATAAAAATATTTACTGGGTGGTATGGCAAATAAATGTTTTACTCCTTTATATTTTATTCTTCTTAATGATGTACTTACTAATATTTCCTCTTTTTTCAAAGTGATTTTTGTAAACATCCTTTTTTATACTTCTATAATTGTGTATTTATTCAATAAACTAGGATTTTAATTTTGGGAAATTCCACATTCTCTTAAAAAATTATGATTATGTGAAATTTGAGTATATTATATCCCTATAATAAATTTGTTAAATATTATTGATTTTTATTTTAAAGGGTACAAAGGTAGTAATCCCAAACCTAAAAGAGGATACATGAGAGGTTAACCCAATACCAAATCAAGTACATGGGTTGTTATCCCAATACTAACATGTGATGAATTCATTGGTAGGTATCCTTTACATAGTATTTCTATAATCATTATTATTACAAATTTTATGCACTATTCTATGACATGATCTTATGCTAATGTTATGCTCTCATAGATCATTTTCTTAGATTCCTTTATTATTTATATATTATGAATTGTCATGATTTATGTCATTCCTACTAATTATGACTCGTGAATTATTGGGTATGTTTTTTTAAAAAATTAAGCAAAAACTACCATACAATTATTCTCTTGATAAGATTATATTTTATTATTGATTGATATCTCTTGTCTTTAACTTTACTAAGCTTCTGATCTCTCCCTTTATTTTGTTTTATTTTCCCAAGGATAAGAATAATGTTTTTATGTTTGATATGTATAAGAAGGGTGATAGTTGTGAATAACATAGTGTGAGATTATATAGATATTTTATGTATAGGTTATTTCTGTATTAATGTTTATAAATACAAACAAATTGTATGGTACTAGTGTGGATTTTAATGATATGTAATAAATATTCATCTAATAATATGTAATATTTATGTATGTAAAGCTCAAGACACCTCAATTAGTATCAGAGGATGATTTAGTTTTTTAGAAACAAAAATGAGATTGATTTTGTGAGAACCCCTAGTATAAGAATATGTATAGGGTATCATCCTAAATTTTTATAATTAAAAGACTATAGTTATCCTTGTAAATATATCAATTTATTTATATTAGAAAGTGGATATGGTTGTGTAACATATTCACCTAAGGGTAGTAGATCTAAAAGTGGTGGATTGGGTATTAACATGATCATCGATAGTGAATAATGAGTGGTCCTAATACCTCTCACCTGGCGAGGAACTCCCAAGGGATAGGCTTAGGTTAATTAATATTCTCTTTATGAACCATTATAATGGATTTAAATTGATTATGACCATGGATAACATAGGTTAAACATAATGTGTCATAGATTGAAAAGAAGGTTTCATGATTTAGAAATCCTGTGGTTGTTTTTTTCTTGATTGTATGATTACTCACTATGATTTTTATTGTTTAAACTAATCTTTTTGTATTTAGTTAATGGTTGGAACTAACCTGAAAATTACCATTTTTATTTCTTAAATTAACATAAAACAAATAAAGATACATCAAGGAGAAAGAAATAAGTGAAGTCCCAAAGGAGGACAACGAAATGGTTGTTCTAATGTTCAACCAAATGAAATATTAGATGGAATGATAAAGATTATGATAATTCCTAACAATCTATTGTAATATATTTTTAACAACTAGAAATTAGTTGATATTCTGAATAAACTGAAAAAAAATAAAAATAATGTTTTACTAATACAAAGTAGGAAATATGATTTAACTTCCTACATTTTGAGAATGTGTGAAGAACCATCTAGGGAAATGTATCAAAAAAACAAAAATATGTTTTGTGTGTAGAAAATAAGTACATATATAAATTAATTTATTAATAAAAATTAATTTTTTAATGGAAGTAAATAGAGTACATCATAAGGTACCATTTATAGTTTAATGTATTATGTGTTGGAAACTTGGAAATTATCTAATTCAATGCCCTAATCCAATTTCTGACTACTAGAACAAGGATAATCCTATGATATTTTAATAATTTAAGTGGAATTATTGAATTTATTATGAATTTGGATTCAATAATTATATTATAGAAGTGTTTTGTAAATGATATTACAGTTATAATAATAATGAAACATCTAAGTATTGTTCTGTAGTCGTTTTTCTCTAAACATTTGCATGCATATGTTTAATGGTGCTTATAACCAATAAAAGTGACTTATTAGTACGGTTATATTTTTTGATGGAACATGATTGAGGGAAATATAACCCTTAACACATGAATGATGTTGATTTAATAATGTTATGTTAGGATAAATAGATTATTGATATTTAAAAAATAAATTGGATGATATTAGAGACCATAAAATTAATTATTGATTTGATGGTAAAGTGATTTATGTTATCTTTGATAATGTTTATTGAATTTTTTATCTATGGAATATATTGGATAGTCTATGATTTTATTTTATAGATATGAATAGAGTTCATTTTTGGAATCATAAATGTTTTCATTATAGTTTTATTTTGATTTGGGTTATTAGTGTTGAGACAAAAGTTATGCTTATGACCTTTTTATTCCTTTTGTTTTGGAAATCATAAACTATTTATTAAAAAATTAAGTACTAACATTTTCCTATCCAAAGTGTTTTTTAAATTTTTATTAGAAAATATAATATTTTACCATACATGGAATTAGTTTTAAAGTATTCATGAGTATAAACTAACATACTTCATTATGATTATCGTAATGAGTATGAATATGATAAACATAAGATTCATCTTTATCATATTAGATATAAGAATTTATGTCTTGTATTTAATATTGAAATAGTATTTATAATCAAACTAATTGTGGATCATATAAACATCAGGTTCACACTCATAAAGATTATCATAATGACATTTGTAAGGAAGTCCATCGGACCGACTAAGTTTAAATTATGAATATAAAAAACTGATTTATAATATAAGGATAACCTTTTTTCATGGTAATGGTTTCAATCAATATGAAATATAATATTTATTTACAAAATATCCATTTATGTTCCGTTTATCCAAGTTGCTATGAAAAACTCATAGAAATATTACTGTTGGGAAGGAAATATGACCATTGTGGATTTTCCTACAAATACTTAGTCATTCAAAGAGTTTGAGAAGTTTTAAAGTGATATTTTATTTCATTTATGTGATATATATGAAGATTACCATGTGTAAATGTCTTGTTATTAGTATTTTGTAATTGTTTTAGAGTTTCTTCTTCTCAAGGAAACCTTGTCAAGTTCTCCCCTTAAGAATTCTTTGTGTTGTAAAAAGGGTCAGATCTATGATTATGATCAAGGGATTATGGGGATAGCAAGACAAAATCCTAAATTCTGATATAGGGATTACATGAATAGAAAGAAAGAGATAATACATCATATTGAGGGCAACCAATACTAGGTATATAGAGAATCTGATATTCATGTTGAGGGATTTCTTTACTGAGGAAAGAGATACATTCTGATAATTATAAAATAAGGGATACCTTTATCTAAGTCTTGTGGCTACCTTGTTTTAATGGTTAAAAAGGGTTTATTATTTCTAATAGTTTTAAATAATTCTTACTATGTTATATCTATTATATTACTTGTTTCCTATAGGTCTTAATTCTCTTGTGCTTGTTTCTAATTGTTTTATCATAACTTATCTAAATACGATAAACATTAATCTATTAATCAGATCTTCTCTGAATCTGATCTATTTAATTTTTTAATTGATTATTATGTGATTATGATCATTATAATATGATATATCAAAATCAATCTGATTATGATAATTTGGTAATCATACTAAGGTCAAAGTCTAAATCAGGTCTTTTAATTAATTTTTCTTGTGAAATTTTTTAGTTAAATTATTTTATACTAAATTTTTCACCCCCAATTTTTATTTATCTGTTTATAATACATTATGTTGATAATTATATCAATATATCTCATATTGATATCCAAAAATTGGTATCAGGGAAAGTTTCCAATGCTCATATACTTTCTAATCTTTTATTTTTTTAATATTGAATATCAGTTAATTTTTGTAATACACTTTTTTATAATACTTTATTAAACTAATATGTTTGTTTAGAAGAAATTTTTTATTTTATAATAACAATACATTATATAATATTAATTTATAATATCAATACAAATAGATCACAAATTTTTTATGGTGAATACTATGAATATTTGAGTGAAAAATGAAGACCTTTGTAATCAACACTGGGTTTGATAATTTCTTCATGAGGACCGAGGATTACAAAATACCTGATAAGGAAGGTTCATATTTAATTAATGAAAAAGAGAAAGAGTATCAAATTAATTATAGAGCCACGAACACTATTATATTCTCAATGACTTGTAGTATCTATAGTCACATTTCTTCATGTAAAGTAGAAAATAGTATTTGGAACAAGTTATAGGTTACACATTTTGGGACATAAAAGGTTATTAAAACTATAAGACATATGTTAAGATCCGACTATCATGCCATTGAATTTTTACCTAGAAAATATATTTCTAACATGAAAAAAATTATATGAATATCATAAATAGTTTATAATATCCTAGAGAAAAAGGATTAGCTGATGAAATACTTGTGTAGTAGATAATAGATATCATTCTCAATGAATGGGAGTCTAAGAGGATAGATGTAGATGATACAAGAAAGTTGAAAAATATTAATCTTGATGGTCTTATTAGAACTATTATTCAATATGAGAAAAGATTTAAAAGAGATTCTAAAAAAGTAAAAAATAAAAATGTTGGTGTTTCATTTGAAACAACATATACCTTATCCCCTAAAGATTAGTCTATTGATAAAGTAGTGAAATAATCCATAAAGAAAAAAGTTGTTATAAAAATAGACTCAAGCTCATCAGAACATTATGAAAATGAATTAGAAAATCTATCCAGAAGGATGGATAAAATATTTGTAAAGAAATATTTCCAATATCAGTAAAAGAAAGGTAACAAGGATAGGATTGATAATAGAGATGAACTTACTAGTTATGAGTGAAAGAAAGTTTTACACAACAGACTGAATTGTCCAAAGATAAAAGGGAAAGACTGGAAATAAAGAAAATATGACAGGAATCAAAAAAAGTGTTATAATTCAAAATGAAAGAAATTACTTAAGGATAATTATTATTGGAGTGAAATTAGAGGAGATTTCTTATACAAGTTTTCTAATAATAATAGTTCAGAATAGAAGAAAATTGGTCTTCTTTAAAGGGTACCTAAAGAAAATATTTATCTTATGTCTAAGGCACACACTTTTGACAACCTTATAAACCTATATTTAAATAAAAATTATCCTTATGGAAATTATTTTATATCCCCATATGAAGAATCATTCTCAATGAAAGATAATACTCTTCCTTCTCATGATAAAGTTTCTCATTTTTCTAAAATCCTTGAATATGATAATTAGAAAGTTATTAAAAAACAAGATAAAGATAATTAAATGGTAACTGTTTTAACAAAATAAATATCAAGTATGTCTAAAGATATTGATAAATATACTTTTTAAAAATAATCTATTTCTAAATAATTAGAAAAATAAAATTTTGAGAAAAATTATTTACAATTAGGTTTTGATAAACTCAATTCGAAAAATATTATTAAAGAGGATAAGAATTTAATTATAAAACAAAGGAATAAAATTTATTATTTGATGAAACTATTATCAAATTTTTCTAATGGTAAATAAAAATTTGGTAATTTGTATAAAAAAACTCATTCTCATGCAACTAGTTTCAAAATGGGCTATACTTATAAAAAACCAGTCCGTAGTAAAAATTAAATTGTTCTTTAAAAATGAAACCTCTTATAACTAAATATAAAAGTTGTGGTAATTTTAAAAAGAAATTTTTACTTAACAAATTTCCATATCCAGGTTTCAACAAAGTCTATTTTTTCAAAACAAATGTGGATTATAAATTTGTTTCTAAAATTTGTGGACCTAAGAAGGTTTGGGAGCTCAAATTCTAATGTTTCTTCTTTTAGGAAAAGAAAGAAAGTACCAAAAACAAGAACAATTGGTACATGGATAGTGGGTGTTCAATGCATATAACTGATAGCAAGTATTTCTTTAAACAATGTATGAAGATGAATGGTAGAAAGGTCACTTTTTGAGATAATGATCAAGGAGATATTATCGGTATAGGTAACATAGTTCTTCTTGGTGAAGAATTAATTTCAAATGGGTTTTTGTTAAATTTATTAACCATAACCTTATAAGAATAATTAAATTATGTAATGAAGGTTACCTTGAAAATTTTGGAAATGAAAAATGTGTCGTATAAAATTCCAAGTATGAATTTATTCTTTCTTCCAATCGATATGATAATGTTTACACACTAAGCATAGAAGATCATAGGATCCAAGACTTACCTTTTCTTGGTGAAATAGAAGATCATTCTTGGTTATGGAATATAATTTTATGACACTATAACATTAGAAACTTATGTAAGTTGTATAAGAAAATACTTGTTAAGGATCTACTAGATCTTAGGTCTGATTATTCAAAGTCTGTGACCCTTTTCAATATCATAAGCAACATAAGTCAATCCTTAAATCAATTTGTGAAGTCTCAACTATTTATTCTTTATAGTTAGTTCACATGGATTTATTTAGTCATATAGTAATTGGTAGGATTGGGGAAAATATTATGTATATGTCTTGGTTGGTGATTAAAATAGATATAAATGAGTTTATTTTCTCACAAGGAAATATGAAACTTTTATTTATTTATAATCATTTGTATCCAAAGTTAAAAATGAGTATAACTTTACCTTGATAACTATTCGTAGTGATCATGGTGGAGAATTTTTAAATTATGATTTGGAAAATTTTTGTAGTAAGAAATGTATAGAACATATCTTTCCAGCTCCTAGAACCCCTCAACAAAAGGGTGTTGTTAAAAGAATAAATTGTATTATTCAATAAATAACAAGAACCTCATTGACTAAATACTCATTTTATAATTTTTTTGGTTGAAGTATTTAGTACTAATTTATATACGATAAATAGAGTTTTAATTTGACCATTTCTTAATATAATTCACTATGAATTGTGGACTAGTCATAAACCAAAAGTTTCTTACTTCAGAGTTTTTAGGTGAAAAGGATTCATCTTGAATACTAAAGGTAACTAATATAAATTTTAACCCAAATCTGATGAAGGAATATTTTTAGGCTATTACACTAATTATAATTATTATAAAGTTTTTAATAAAAATTCTTGTACTATTGAGGAAATATTACATTTTTTGTTTGAGGAAACAAACCCTTTTGTTTTAAAACAACCACAACCTACATCATCTTTAGATGTTATTTCAAAAACCGATTTTTAACCTTTTTCAGAAAATATTTCTTATAGGGAATGTACCCAAGAAATAGTTTCTGAATTATTTACTGAAAAATATTTTCACCTTATGCTTATGAACAAATTTTTTTAAAACCCAAGAAGTCAGTTGTTTCATTGTAATCATCCTCAGGATCGTATCATTGGTGATGTTGATCAACCAGTTAGGACTATAAGTTCCTTAATGAATGACATAGAACATCTTTCCTTCATTTCTAAAATTGAACCTAAAAATCATGATGAGGTTTTAGGTGATGAGGATTGTATCAAGGCCTTGCAAGTTGAGCTAAATGAATTTTAGAGGGAAAAAGTCTAGACCTTGGTTTAATGACCTAATGAAACTTCTGTAATTAGTGTAAAATGGGTTTCTAGATTTTTTTGATGAAAATTGAATTATTATTTTGAATAAAGAAATACTTGTTTCTAAAGCTTATAAATAAAAATAATACATAGACTGTGAAGAAACATATGCACTGATAGTTAGACTTGAATCTATTCGTATTCTATTAGACTTTACAATATTCTTTAATTTCTAAATTTTTGGAATAGATGTGAAGTGTTCTTTTCTTAATGGATATGTACAAGAGGAAGTTTTTGTTGAACAACCCATAGTTTTGAAAAAAATACATGAAAACGTTTATAAATGTACCAAATCTTTATACAAACTTAATCAAGACCCAAGATATTGTTATGATAGGTTAATAGGATTATTGTTCACAATAATTTTGTTAAGGGAGGTGAGGATCCAACACTTTTTATAAAAGAATTTAACAAAAATATTATGATTTTCTAAATATTTGTTGATTACAATATATTTATATCAAATCAACAATATTTAATAGATTCCTTTGTGAATCTCATGAAATATGAGTTTGAGATGAGTATGAGGGGTGAGTTAACATTTTTTCATGGTTTCACAATATCAAAAAAAACTAAAAGGAAATAATATATATCAAAATTACTATATAAAAGAACTTCATAAATTTTTTTGGATATAACAATGTTGAAAGTTTTATTACTCCCATAATTACCTCAAATACACTTGATCTTTATGAGGTTTGGAAACCAGTAGATCAAAAGGTTTTTAGCGGTATGATAGGATGTTTGCTTTACATAACTTCTAGTTTACATTATATAATTATTTAAGTATGATTATATGAATGATATCAAGATAATCCAAAGTAACCCCATATTAAAAAATTAAAATTTATTTTTCATTCTTTTAAAGGAACTAAGGATTTAAGACTTTTTTATTCTTTTGAAAGTGTTTTTTAATTAATTTTTTTTTATATGTTGACTTTTTTGGTTTTATAATAGATAGTAAAAGCACATATGTAACTTTTCATTTCCTAGGAGACTCACTAGTTTATTTGTCTTAAAAAATAATAGTTGGTATCACTTTCCTCTACTGAAGCCAAATATATGGTAGCTGGAAGTTGTTGTGTTCAAGTTTTGTGGATGAAACACACACTCACTAACTATGACATGAGTTTTTCTAAAACTCAAATACTATGTAATAATACTAGTTCCATTTCCTTAATTAACAACCCTTCACATCACTCCCTTGAAAAACACAAAGATATTAGGCATCAAATTTTTAGGGATCACACACCTAAATGAGATATCATTTTAAAAATTACTGGAAATCAAGAACAACTTGTGGATATTTTTAGAAAACCTCCTCCTTAATAAATATGGTATTCTAGTTAGTTTTCAAAAAGTTAAAAAGACCATGTTGTTCATACCGATGAAATTCTATAACTGTGAAAGGTATTATTCTTGTTTTCTAAAATTTTCACTATCTTATTACAATTGTCTATCTATGTTGGTTTTTATTATTATTTTTATAAAAAAATTACATTTATTTTGTCCAAATTTTATCATATTTTGTGTAAATATGATAAATATTTTAAAACATAAAGAGTTTAAAATTCCTTAAATCTTATTTAGATTGTTTTCAACCATCTGATCCTATTAGGATTAATCTTATATGTTGGATTCAGACTGGATGATGAACCATCATCTAAAATATCCTATTTAGGGGGGGGGGTCTTGTGTCAACATTGGATATCATATACTTCTTGTGATGAATTTTTGTTTCCTTCAAATGTCTCCAGTTCAAAAAATTTCCTTATGTTATAATCTCTAATCTTTTCTTTGAATACATTGTCTCCTACAAATTATTTCAACCAATGTTTTTTTCTTCATGAAAGGTTACTAGAAAAAAAATTATGAGAAGTGTGAATCTTTATTGAGAAAGATTATTAGTTTCTATATATGGGAGTCATTATGTGTATATCAGTATGATTAGGTTTTTGATTGTGTTTACCTTTATTTTGTTTGAAATTTCTATACTTTTGTTAGGTTTTTCATAGAATATGGAAAAACTTCTTTTATGATATATGATAATGGGTAAAAGATTTCATATTAAAAAGCTAAAAGTATGATTAAAATAACATCGGATAGAGACTCTTTTTTCTATTCTCACAAGTTACCTGGTGATCTTGGATTATTTAATAATGAAAAAACAAAAGATTCCATATTTGATCATTATGAAAAAGTAAGGAAAGTGACTTATATCACCATAGAAAATAGTGTTGTTTCATTATGGATGAACGACTACATAATTCTATGAAAATGGGATCATGATACTCTAAAGGTTACTAATGTTTTTATTCTATATTTTATTGTGAATATAAGAAAAATAGATCTTATCAGATTCATTTTTATTAACATTAAAAATATCAATAATAGATCTATTAAGTCTCATATCATCCTGTTTTTAGCTATTTTAAGAAATTAAACAATGGAGAGAATAAAATATTTCAACACTTTGAATAAATAAATTCCAAATAAGATGAAAATTATTTTCAATAGTAAGGATAAATTAAAGAGGATGATACTTAGTTTTGATGATGAGTCAATGTTTTTTTGTCTAAGAAGTAGAACCCTCAAAGAAAGCTAAGAAGATTGTTTAACTAAGGAATAATAAAAATGAGTAGGGTAATTATGAAATGAAAAGGAATACAGAGAATTCCTCTCTTAATAATGTAATGAATAAAAATAAAGTCCCTCATGAGATCTGGGATGAGTGGATGAGGAAAATGTTGAATGGAAAGATGGGAATCTATATTTCACACTTTACCCAGATGAAGCCAAATATTTTAGAATATATGGTGCAAATGTTATAAAGGGATAAAATAAGAAGAATAAGTAAAGGAAGAAACCTAAAGGTTTAAGGATTACAGAATAGTTGATGAAAAGTGTTGAGGAAGCCACCAGAAATGTGGTTTTACCATCTTTCTAGACTGACCCACAAAATTTGGATGCCAGATTGTCTTTTAAAGAAACCACAGTTGTTCATGTAAATATTCCATCAGCTACCAAAAAAGGAAAATGAAAAATAGTTGATGAATCAATACCATATGATGTTTAAAAAAACATCAGAATCTATATCATCTAGTAATGCTAATTCAAGAATAGATTCACTACTTCAGGAAGAGTTTTTAATGTAATGAATCAAAATACTGTATACATTGAAAAGCTAACCAAATTATGAGAAGTAATTGGGGGAAGAATGTGAATATAAATAAGATTTTCTTGAAGAAGAAATAGAAGAAGCAGAAGCAGAATGTCATGAAAATATATAATATAATGAAGATAAATAGGATGAAGATGAAGCTAATAAAGAAGAAGAAGAATATTTAAGTGTTTATAAATAAAAAATTCAATCTAATAAGTTCTCATCAGCATAATAATCCTCATTGACCATACCCTCCATGAATTATAAAGGTAGTGAAGCTGAATTTTTTGATATGAAAAAAATTTCATGAAAAGTAGAAGCTGAATATTTATTTATGAAATGATAAAAAGATCAGAATTCAAATACAGAAGGTGATATAGCTGACACTGATGAAAGAAATGTCATTGAATTATCTAATGGAAAAGATGTTATTGATATATTTCATGAAACAGTTTCAAAGAAAGATAAGTTAAAATGAAAAGTGATTTAAGTCAAAACAAGTCATGAACAATTTCCTAAAATTTAGATAGAAGAATCAAATTCATCGGATACTTTAACAGCACAAGGAGTTGACTATATCATTCAGGATTTAGAGAGGCTCTACGGAACAATTTTGTACTTTCCAAGACTTGAATATAGGGTGGGATTGATTCATGAAAATTAATGTCTGAAATTAAAATTAATAAAAATTTTAACTGACCGACGGATTGGGTTAGAGGCTAATTTAAATGTTTAGGAAAAATTTTATAAAGATCACAAAAAGGCATACAACATAGTTTTGATGTGGTCTTACTAGATTGATACGTATATCAAGTTGTTTGATGAGAATTTTCAAGATGTAAAGAAGTTTTTGAATTAATCAACTGAATCATAAAATCTATTTAAAAAAGATGTCATAGAGATAATAATGTTTGTGGAATGTATCAAAGGTACTCATGTTGATCAATCTCAGAAATAAAAAAACTGAATAGAAAGATCTTGTATTTATAGTTGGAGGTGTCTAGACTTAAAACTCATGTAGAAGAAGCTAATGTTTTGATGGAAAAAAACAAAAAAAATCTAAAGATATTCTAATTCAATAAGATAAGTCTTAGTCTCAAGAATAAAATATTTATATTTAATATGAACATAATGAGATGATGGAGTAGGGAAGAAATGAGTTTGAGAAGATAAAATCCTTTTTCAAAACCCTAATGAAGAAAGACTATTTTTCTATGAAATAATTTTGTAATATTTTGTCTTGATCAATGAGTAGATTACTCTATTCATATGAATATTATTATTTTAATGTTTTCTCAATTTCGATTGGTTTAATATTCTTTCAAAAAAATTGTGTATGATTAGTTAGTTCATTATATACCTGCTTTCTAAACCTTTTTAGGATACACTAAAATTTCTCCATTCCTTTTTGAAAATCCTAACGGGGTATAATTTTATAGAAAGGGGGAGAAGTTTTCATAATGGGTGATAATATGATCCTTAGGGGGAGTTTTTATCCTAAGGGAGAGTTAATCATATTTATTATTATATTTAGTTGATTCATAAACTCAGGGGTAGATATGGATTAATGTTTAACTTTGAGTATGAAATATCTAAAAGTAAATGGACTGCAATTTTTTCAAAGTTATATTTTCATTTAAGTTTTGGGTTTGTGATTTTCAAAAAGGTGGAGATTTTTTAACCAAAATTTATGCTTATGACTCTTTCATTACTTTTGTTTTGTAAACCAAAAATGCTTTCCTAAAAATATTATTATTAAATTTTTCTTGTCCAATGTTTTTTACAATGTTTTTATAGAATACATAATCTTTTACCATTATTGGAATTAGTTCTAAAGTATTCATGAATATAAACTAATATAATTCAGTATGATTAATATAATGAGTAGTAATATGATAAACATTAGATTCATATTTATCAGATCATATATAAAACTTTATGTATTTTATTTTATACTAACATAGTCTTTGTAATCAGACTGATGATGGAATAGATAAACATCTGGTTCACACTCATAAATACTAATGTAATGAAATATGTGAGGAAGTCCATCAAACTAAATAAGTTTAAATTTTGAATATGGATAAATAATTTCTAATTTAAGGAAAAAATTTTACACTATAATGTTGTAAATAAATACTAATTTGATCTTTTAGTTACAAAAGATCCATTGAAGTGATAGATGTCCAATTTGTTGCGACAAACCTAGAGAAATATGACCTTTGGGAAGGAAATATGAATGTTATTGATTTACAGATAAATAAATGGTCATTAAAAGAGTATGAAGTATTTTCTAAAGTTCCAATTGATTACATTTTCCTGATATCTCAAAATAATACAAATCATGAATTTATTCTTCTAAGTCATTTTTAATTGTTCTATATTTTTGTCTTCGTAAGGGGTATTTGTATGGTTATCACCTTAAAAATTATTTGTGTTATAATCATGTATTTGATTTATGATTATGATCAGGGGATTTGTGGGGATAGAAAGATAGAATATTTTATTCTGATCAAGTGCTTGTGGGGATAGCAAGATAGAGTAGATCCATCATAACAAGGGCTACTGAGGCCAAGTAGACTGAGAATTCAATATTCATATCGAGTTCTTTCATTATTGAGGAAAGATAGACATTATTGTAAGTATAAATTGAGCGACACCTTTAGCCAATGACTGTGTATACCTTAATCTTAAGGTTAAAAAAAGTTTTTTATTTTTAATATTTTTACGTAATCATTACTTTTTCATAACTACTAAATTAATTTTTTCTTACAAGTCTTATTATTCGGATATGCTTGTTTATACCTATTTTATCATAACATATCTAAATATGACAAACATTAATATGCAAATCAAATCTTCTGTTAATCCAAAATGTTTACTTTGTTATAATTGAATGTTATGTGGTTAAAATTTTGATACTATGATTATTTTTTAATCAGACTGAAGGAAAAGTTTGAATCCGATCTTTTTACTAAAAGTGGTTTTTGAAATTGTTTAGTCCAATTATTTTAAACTAAAATTTTAAAATACAATTCACCCACCCTATTGTAATTGATCCATCAATAGCACATTATTTCAATCCTAATATCAATATGTCTCATATTAGTATCCAATAATTAGTATGTTTTTAGAGAATATATGATCAAAGTATTCACATGTTTGGAATATGACATTAAGATCTAGTTTATGTTCTTTGGGGATTAAGGTGATGTTGATTTTGGAAATTTAATGACCTTTTTTATAATTTGTTTTCTTTGGATTTAGTTAGATATATTTTGGAGGATTCTTAATATTAACTATTAATGGAGTGGTTTATGCTGAACTTTGTGTGTTATTGTTGGTGTTTTACAAATTAATGTATTATTTCATCATAGACAGATTTATCCTTATTGAATAACTTATTCTAACCATTTTAGATTTGGTAAATATATTTGGACATAAAAAATAAATTTTCATTCTTTAATATATATTATGGTCAATTAAAAGTTAATTACATTGATTCAGGTATGAAAAATTCATCTTGAATATTTACATCTTCGAGTAAGATCTGATATAGAAGTGTAAATTGATTGAATCCCAACCAAAGTATGAAAATTTTCATTTGAAATGAAAATAAATTGAGTAATTATCCTTTATAATCTTCTCTATTATAGTTTGTAAAAGAGTCCTATAACTCTATTAAAGGGATTTTGAAAGAAAATTTTTATTCTTTTACTTTCATTTCTGATGAATTGATGGTATTCTTTATCATTTACTGATATATTGTCTTTTGGTCATTAACTTTCTCATGATCAAGTTCTATATCACTATATATTATTCATATAATGTTCATTTTATCCTCCATGTCCATATTTTCACTTCACATTAATATTCTCCTTATCTGGGAACTATATTAGGGGTTATATTAGGTAACCTTTATGTTTACAACTTTTTCTTTTTCAAATGTATTTTTTTGTCCCTTTTCACATTATGGGTTTTCAACAAAGGTATTTACAAATATTGAAACATTGAGTATTGATATAAAAATTGTGAGGATAAAGTTTGTTTATGTGGCTGGGGGGATAATTTAACACAATAAAAATTTAGTTTAAAAGTATAATATGTTCGATTTATTTCATATCATGCAACATCGAGCATTATGCGAGCTGTGATATACTATAAAATTAATATTTAAATGTTGACTTTATAACCAAGCTGTTAAATATGTGGTATGAATATGAATAAACAAGTTATCAAAAATATGTATATTTTTTTTATATAACACATATTTATTTATTATTTCATAAAAAATTAGTACTCAAATTCCAGTAATTTCATTTTATGCTTCAAAAAAAATTTCCCTAAAAATAGTTTTTATTATATTTTTTCTTTGGATGTTATAAATAATTTATACCATTTATAGAAATTTTATTTTAGGAAATGAATATCATTTTTGAAATAAGCATGTTAATATTATCTTCGTATGCATTTTTGGGATTTTTTGAAGATATTTATTTTTAATTCAATAGATAAAAATAGTAATTTATGTAAAATAATAATTTCTTTTCATTAAATAATGTAAATTTAAAGTCCCATTATGTTGTTAATTTGATATAAATGTAAAATATTACTTATTTAATTATAAATAATCTAATTTATTACATAGTAATCAATATTATACTTGATTTTGGTATAAGTACATTTTTTGTCTTAAAAACTCATTTTTCTAAAATCGTTTTTATGTGTAATAACATCCCCACCCCACCCACTATACTTATAAAAACCTGAACATAATAATTAAAAATTATAGATAATTTGAGATAGAATTCACTTTCTTATAATCATAAAGATATTTTTAGTTTATATTTTTAAATAATTTGGACAGACTCTAACTAATTAAACACATAAATTACAAGTAGATACTTCTACACATTACCAGTTTTTTCTATAATAAAAAATTATTTAAAATAAAATGCAATTTATTTTCCTATTAAATCATCACAATAATCATATTAACCTCATCCTTTTCCCTACTCTCCCATAAACCATGTGAAAAATAGTTTAAAACTTAGGATGAGCACAAAAATATCATTAAGGGACATAAAAAACCACTAGTCTTGTGAAAAAATTAAAATCCATAATATATTTATTATTATCATATTATTATTACTTTTATGGAATTAATCATTTATAATTGAAAAACATTTTTCTCAAATAAAACCATTAAAACACATAAAATATATATATATAACATGTCTGAAACGTGGAAATCATTGGAGTAACCACCATAGATACTCATGGAATAACTTCATGGTTAAATTATAAACATTACCTTAGATTAAACATCACAGATACTCTTGATTAACCATCATAGTTAATCTTGGAATAAGCATTATAATTTATTCCCATTATCCATTAGGAGAGACATAATTGGTTAACTCTATATCATATATATAATAACCATATGGATGAGTTTTATCAATGTATTACCGAATTAATTTGAGGTTATATCATAACCACACGTACTTTATTTATCATGAAACCATCATTCATTGGTTAATAACATAACTACCCATACATGGTTAATCACGAAACCACCAATCATTGTTTTATAATGTAACCACCCATAATCCTAAAAAATACCCAATAATCGTACCATAGTCATCACACATGTATAATTTTATCATAAAAATATTCTTAAGTAAAATAAGCTTTTAATTTATAATTCACACATTTTTAGAAAAACTGCACATAAGCAAAGGGAAAAAATTATTTGAAAATATATATGTAAAATTGTAAAAAAATATTTAATTCATTAAGGGGTAATGATGGAAGGAAAAAATTCTCATTTATTATAAGTTAAAAAAATTCCAGTATTAATTTTTTAAAAAAAATTAAAAGGGGATTTTTAAAAAGGAAGTCCCTTACCTTAAGTCTGACTCGGCATGTTTGTTCTTTATCATCCTAAATAATAAAATTTGGTTAATTGATACTTTATTATGAAAAATATTCATGTTTATATTCCATTTTATACAAATTATTATCATGATATATATAATTACTTAATCATTTAAGTTCACACTGGATGTTTTGAAGTTATTTGGTTCATAAGTTTAGGATGATGTTTTTAGGTTGAATATGGTCAAAGAGATCAGAATTACATCATCTATTGAATAATATTAATGAAATTATTATCAATTTTATAAATTAATTATAATTTTAAATCTAACTATAATATATGGCTATGAAAAATTAACTACATTATAATCATCGAGATGGTATGCCATATGTACGCATTAGTAACATTTTAATTTTGCAACGATCATGGTGGAAAGAAGGTAAGAATTATTTTATCTTTTTATAATGATAATAATTTACTATATATCATATTTCTTCTTTAAATATACTTATATATATCATTCATTTTATTTGTTAATGAAAAATGAATAATATCAATTTGATGAGGTGATAGTCCACATGTATGCAAGAACAACGTTATCCTTTTTTATGAATGGAAAGGTAATAATTTAATTGATATATTATCTTTAAATAATTATTAATATGTCATGAATATCATATATAAAAATTAATTCCATCATTATGAACTTTTTTAGATATGGTGATTTAAAATGAATTGCATCGGTTTATGAGGTGATAGTTTGTTGTATACACAAATGATGAATTATTTCCCCATTTGTTGGGAGTGAGAATAAATATATGTCCTGAAACTAACATAATAACATATAATTATATGTAGGATACTTGATTTATTATTTTATCATAATTTAATAATGTTTAAGGGATGTGGAAGAATAAAAATTACCAAAACACTTAATTAAATATGATACCTCTTCATCAGACAATCTCTTTTTCTTAACACCTTAAGACCTATAAGATTGGTATTATGCCTAAAAAATAAATCTATAATTAGGATAGAGATTCAAAGATAGGTTTTTTAGGTAATAAAAAAAATAAGTTTTTAAGTGTTAATAATTGAGAATAGGAGGTTCCCTTTTATAACATAGGAGAGGGGGACTCTTGGAATTTCTCGAAATATTAACATATAATAAGACTATTCTAGAGAAAAATGCTTAAAATAGAATAAAAAAGAACATGGAATGATGTTCTTGACCATATATTATCCCATTTTTTTATTTAACATTTTTATAATTTTTAATTAATTTAATAAAATTTTAATCCCATAAAAATATTGTTACTTCAATTTTGATATTATTCCTTACATTGACTTTAAAAATAACAAAAAAGCAATTAAAATTCAAAAAAATATTTTATTACATTCTAAAAATGTCAAGTTAATATAGAAAATTATTTTATTATATTATTTATCTCAATTTATAATTATTTTAATATTTTTAATATCATTTGTTTCATTTTTCATTAAGTATATAATTATTTAGTCAGTATTGAGTAAGATTTTTGGTTAAATATTTCATCAATAAAAATTGAAAATAAATTAATATGATGAATATGAGTATTTTACATTAGAAAAAATATTTATAGTCTAACATATCCTCTGCATAACACCATATTAAAAACATTACACATACTAAAAACAAGAGTGTGACATGTTTGAAATTTATTAAAATAAAATAATATAAAATAAAATTATAATGATAAAATGTCCCTTTATATTAATTAAATAATTATTTTAACTCACATCTATATCATAAAAACACATTTAATGTGTTATTCTGACTTTACTGACCTTGTGCAAGCATTAGACATATATCTGGATACGAAACATGTTATATTACTCTAAAATTAATGTATAACCATAAAATAATAAAAAATACATGGTATTTTATATCCAAATCTATCATGGATTTATCTAATCCCAATTATTATTTTTAGGATACCAAATTTGACTTTTTAGTGCTACGTAGGCTCTCCGTCAATACTAAAAATGATTTTCATATTTTTTTTGGAATAATTTATAATATCAATGTGTTAAATTATTTTTGAATGGTATTTATATTATTTTATCATACTTTAGTCATTCCATAAGTTTTATATATTTTTATATTATTTCTATTTTTGGCTATACCGCATTACATAAAAAATAATATTTTTTCCTATTCAATAATAATTTAACTTCTTCAAAAAAATGTAAAAAACTAATCCTAGAATAAATTTGGATTTATTAATCCAAAATTAAATTCCTCTTTATGAAATTAAATTACTATAAGTGATAAAAATTAATTTTAAAATAAATTCACATAATGTGATTAAAACCTCTTTTTGGAAAAAAAATATAGTTTTATACCAAATTCAATTATAAAATTTATTTCAATGAACCTAATTGAATTTTTCATAATATAATATAAATAATTTTTATTTTAAACAATTTTGAAATAAAATGAATCTTCAAGAATGGTGGAAACAAAAATATATTTTGCAATTAAAATCTATATTTTTACTATTCACTCAAAAATCAATCTTTTCAAAAAAATATGGAAATTTCACCCTAAGATAATTTTGGTATGATTATTTTAGAAATAATATTATTTTTACAAAATAAAATTTATAGAAGTTAAAAAATTGATTATAAAAGTCACGCATAAAAATAATGAAAACCCATATTTGAATAAAACATATTTCTGAAGAAAAATATAACTAAAAATAGGGTACATGCTTCATAATAATAAATCTATGAATTTTTATTGGGTGGATAATTTATATATATGTTATAATTTGTTTAATAATATTTATACCCAAAAAATTATTGGATAAGTTATAACATTCATATTAAAATAAAAATATTTCATTATTCGTTTATGCTCGGTGTTCCATATCTTGTTTGCTATCAGACATAGTATTTTTAAAAAAATATTAGGATATTACATTATCCCCCGTTAAAGAAATTGATTTCTTATAATTTTAACTCTTGAAAAAAAAAACTGGGTGATTTACATTTCAAAATTTTTTTTTGAAATCCCACATTGTAACAAGGTTTAATAAAACATCCACTTGATAAGAGAAAAAAGCGAAAATGGAGGTCACATAGAGTAACACATACTATATTTATAAATAGGATAACATTAGTGGGAAGTAAAAACATGGACATGGAAGTTAAAAATGACTCCAAAGACCGATAGAGAGTAATACAGAACAAAATTATGAGAAATTTAACCATCAATAAATCATAAATTTTTGATGGTTTAAAATGCTATTGATTTATCAATAAGAAATGTAAACTGAAAACGTTTTTATTTCAAAAATAATTTTCCTAAATGAGGAATTTATTTACTATATAGACTAAGTATATGATGAAATATACATAATTTAAAAGTATAATTTCATCCTTTAATAAATTTTCAACACAAAATCATCTTTTTCTCCACATGATGAGTCTAAAAGATGAATTATTCACACATGAAGCACTAAAATCAACTTCTTTGGATAAAAAAATGCACAAAAGAGTAACTACTTATTCCTCATGTCTTTTTTCATTGAACAGAACCAAAAAGATTTATATATTATAAAATAATTTCCCAAAAAATAATAAAAAATTATTTGCTGAAAAACTACTTTAATCCAATAAATTCAACTATAATACCCAAATTTCAACATAGATCATTCAATAAATAAATATCCTTAATATTCCACAAAAATATTTCATACTAATATTGAAACCAAAAAATTAAAATAATTTGATCACATAGACTTCTTAGATAAAATTTAAATTTTTTCTCTAATATAACATCAATCACTCTTAATGTCTCGTACCCAAAATGTAATTTCCAATATTACATAATCTCTAAGAGATGATAACCATTTACATAAATAACCTAAATCACCATAAAGAAGAAATAAAATCATATATGTTTCTAAAATATAATTAATCCTTTATTCCTAAAATAAAATCCCATAGTATTCTGTTTACCTTAATCATATAGGGTTCCCAAAATAGATAACATCTTTTGAAAAAACATTAATCACTTAATCACCAAATAATTTTCAACTATCTTGGTTATATATTAGATGAAAAATATTATCCCAAAATTAAATTAACCATTATCCATCAGATATATTTAAAAAATAAAAACTATTTCATACAAACCAAGATATCATGTAGGCAAGTGGTAGGATATGGACCTTTTTCTCCCTTTAATTATTGGTTAAAACCACATGGATTTTCTGAATGTGGCTGGTTATCACCCAATATCTTGGTTTCCCATTTTATAAAACTATATTAACATAATTCATATAATATTTTTAAAACATGAGAATCATTAAAAAATAACCCTGCTATATTCATCATTAAATAAATGTTTTAACCTCATAGGTTATCTCATACCTTTCATTTTTCATCCCAAAATTTAATAAACCATTATTACCAAAAAATAAAATATCTTATAACCCTTAAAGGATACCATTACCATTAAACATATATCCATGAAAATTAAAAGAATTATTTCTCAAAATACAATTTCAATAAAACTTATATTAATCCTAAGGGGTTTATTACTGTAAATGTCTCTCATAATACTCTTAATAATCTTATACATCCAACAATTAAAAACTAAAAAAGGGTGTCTAAGAATTTTATCTTATGATTAATATTAAACTTGTAAACCTATGATGGTATTCATAACTATTCTGATTACCAAACATGAAAACTTCCAAATCTCTAAGGTTATTTAAACCCTCCTCTAGTGCCAAGTATAAGGACCTTACCTTAAGCATTATATATTCAAGTTACTTTTGGCTCAAATTTACTTTCTTATAATCACAAGGAAATTTTTGGATTATATTTTTATAGAATTAATAGAAACTCTTATAAAGAGAGCCCATAAATTATAAGTTCACACTTTTACACAGTATCCTTTTTTATATAATAAAAAATTATTTAAAATAAAACAAGATTTATTTTCATGATAAATATTCCCCATTTTCTTATTGTCCTCATCCTTATCCCTACTCCACCTTAAACCCTAGGAAAAATAGTTTTAAACTTGGGATGAAAAAAATCTCAGTATGGGATATAGAAAAGAAATAAAACCATTAGTCCAGTAAGAAACATGAAATTAATAATAAAATTACCTTTATCACATTATTATTTGAACTTATAGAATTAATCATTTATATATGAATAAAACACGCATTTTTCTAAAAAAATCAATAAAACCCATAACAAAAAAAGATAAAACATGTTTTAAACTTGGGGAATCATTTGAGTAACCACCATATCTACTCATTAAAGACCTTCATGGTTTACTTTTGAACATTAATTTAGAGTAACCATCACAGCTACTCATGATTTAACATCATAGTTAATCCAGGAATAACCATCATAGTATATTCCCTTTATCTATTATAAAAAGCCTAATCTTTTAACTCGGTGTCATATTTGGAATAAACATATAGTTTAATTACATATCTAGAGTAACCTATGCATTTAAGGTTATAACGTAATAACCCATACTTTGTTTATCATGGAACCACCCATCATCGTTTAATAACATAAACACCCAACCTTGGTTTATCATGGAACAACCCATAAATGGTTTATAATTTTACCACCAATCACCATGAAAAAAATTCCAAGAACCATATCATAAACATAACACGTGAATTCAAGCATCATAAAAAAATTCTTAAGGAATATAACCTTTTCATTTTTGCAACACAAATTTTTAGAAAAATTGTACACATAAAAAGAAAAAAAATTATTTAAAAATAAATATATAAATTTTTAAAATTTTCTTTAAATAATTAAGTTATTATGATTTTGGGAAAATATTATCATTCCATATATGATAAAAAATATACTTTTTTCCTCTTTAAAAACAATTAAAGCAAAACTTTAAAAATGTATTTTTAAAAGGAAAGTCTTCTATATTGAGTCTGACTCATCACATATGTTATTTATCTTCCTAAATAATTAACTTAAGTTAATGTATACTTGGTTAATAACCTTTTTAAATTTTATTATCCATTTATATAACTTATTATCTTGTTATATACAATTACTAAATCATTTAAGTTTACATCAGACTATTTGATGATATTTGGTTCATAAGTCTAAAATGATTTTAGTAGGTTTATTGTGGCCAAATAGATCATAATTTCATCATATCCAGCATAATATTCATTAAATAGTTATAAATTTTATAAATTAATTATTATTTTTAATCCAAATATTAAATATAGTTATGAAAAATGAACTATGTTACAATCATGGAGATGTTAAGCAGTAAGTATGCTTGAGTAACATTCCTATTTTTCAACGATCATGATGGAAAGAAGATAAAATTGTTTTACATTTACAAAATTATAATAAAATCATTTATATAACATATTAATTATTAAATATACTTATATATATCTTCCATGTGATATGGTGATGAAAAATGAATCATATTGCTTTGTGGAAGTGGTAGTTCACACATACACATGAACAACATTATCATTTTTTCCATGCATGGAAGGGTAAAAATTCAAGTGATATATTATCTTTTAATAATAATAAATATTTAATTAATATCATATATAAACATTAATTAAATAATTATAACCATTCTTGAGAGACAATGTTGGAAAACAAATTACATCAGTTCATGTGGCTGTAGTCCGTCATACAAACAAACAATGAATTATTTTCAAATTTAATGGAAGTGGAAATGGATATAGGTCATGACACTAACATTATAAAATATTAGTATATAATATACTTTAGTTATTATTTTATCCTTTTGGAAGAATGTTTCAGGGATGTCGAAGACTAATCAAAATAAAAACACTTGATTAAAAATGATGCCTCTTCTTTGGACAATCTCAATTTCTTGGAACCTTTAGACATCTAATATCCGTATTCTGACGAAAAAAACAGGTCTAAAATTAGGATTTGGATTCAAGGAAAATATTATTTCATGGATTTTACGAACCAAAAAGTTTTTCAAGTGTGATGTATTTTGAAGAATATGTGCCCTTTTGTAAGAGAGGGGAGGGGTACTCTTGGAATTTCTTAAAATAGTAAAATATGATAAGAATATTATAGAATAAAATGCTTCCCAATTGCCTATAAATACATAGGGTATGAAATTTTAGATCATATATTTTTCCATTTTTTATTATTTAATAATTTTATGATTTTCAATTAATTTAATATTATATTATTCTGATAAAATATCATTATTGTCAATTTTGATACTATTCATTACCTAGACATTAAAAATAGAAATAAAATAAATAAAATTAGTACCAAATATTTTATTACATATAAAACATGTCCAATTAATATATAAAATTTCTTTATCATGTTATTTATCTCAAATTATATTTATTTTAATATTTTTGATATCATTATTCGATTTTCCCATTAATTGAATAATTATTGTGTCATCGTTAAGTTAGAATTTAAGGTAAATATTTCATCACTAAAAAATATAAATAAATAAATATGAATAATATAAGTGTTTTATATTTCAAAATACTATTTATAGTCAAACATATCCTTTTAATAACATTATATTAAAAATATTACACTTATTAAAAACAAGAGAGTGACATGTATGACATTTCATTAAATAAAATAGTATAAATGTAAAAATCTCATCTAAGTGGACCCAAATTCTCATAAATAAATTTATATCAATAAAATATGTCTATTATGATCAAAATAACGTTCTAAATTCATTAAATATTTATTCTAATTCACATTTATATAAAAAAAATATATTTAATGTGTTATTTTGACTTTGCTGGCCTTGTGAAAGCATTGCACAAGCATTTAGATAATCCACTTTTTATATAACTATAAAATTCATGTATAATAATAAAAATAATAAAAAAACTAATCATATTTAATATCCAATTCTATCATGTACTCTGTTATTCCCAATTATTATTTTTATGATAGAAAATTTGACTTTTCAAATGTTGTGCATACTCTATGTTAGCACTGAAAATGATTTATATATTTATTATGGAATAAATACTAATATATATGTTTTAAATTTATTTTAAAATATTTTTATATAATTTTATAATCCTTTATTAATTCCATAATTTACCTAAATTTTTATATTATTTCTATATCTTGGCAGTATAATAAAAGAAACTATATTTCCTAAAAATAATATTTTTTTACTATTCACTAAACATTTAACTTCTTCAGTAAATTGTAAAAAACTAATTCTATGATAAATTTGGATTAATAAATTAAAAAATTAATTCCATTTTATAAAATTAAATTCCAGTAAGTGACATGAATTAATTTTAAAATAAATGCGCAAATCGCGATAGAAATATCTTTTTAGAAAAAAAATAGTTTTAAATGAAATTTAGTTATAAAATTTATTTCAATAAAACCAATTAAATTATTCATAATATAATATAAATATTTTTTATTTTAAAACTTTTTAAAATAAATTTTAACTTTTCTAATGGCTAAAAAAATATAGTTTTGAATAAAAATTGTATTTTCACCATTCATTGAAAAATCAATCTTTTCATAAAAATATGAAAATTTCACCCTAAGATAATTTTGGTATGAATATTTCAAAAATAATATTTTTTTTATAAAATAAAATTTATATAATTTCCAATTAATGACTATAATATTCAATCGTAAAAAGAAATAAAACCCATTTTTTAAGAAAACTCATTTCTGATTAAAAACATAACTAAAAATTGAGTAGATATTTCATAAAAATTGATCAGTTAATATTTATTGAGTGGGTCATATATATATATATATATATTATAATTTGTATAATAATAATTTTCCCTCTCATTTAATGAATATGTTATAATAGTCATATTTAAATATGAATATTTATTTATATGTTTAAGCTCAGTGTTACATATTTTGTATGCTATCAAACATAGAATTTTAAAAAAAAATAGAATGTTATAGTCTTGGTCTATTTCGGGGGTGATACTAACCATAGGTGAAATATATTAGACAATTAAGGATGAAAAAAATATAGGCTTAGTAAAATTTTTGGGTATGATTTTCTTAGAAGAATAAACACAACATGAGAAGATAAAATACAAACATCCAAACCAAATATATGATTTATGAGAGAAATGGAATAAATTAAATAAAAAATAAATAAAACTAACATCATAGAATCAATGAAAAAGTAATGAAATATGACAAAAAGAGACTAAAGTACATCCCAATATAGTAACACAGATGTGGAATCACTCCAAAGACTCTAAGAGAAAACTCCAAGATCCAAATATCTTTCAGAAGAAGAAGCATCATAATGCACCACTGGATAAATACGAGACCTTTCCATTAACTTTGTCCTAAATAATAACATCTATATATACACCAAATTGAATATGCAGAGGGTGAGTAATCATACTGTATAAGATTTAACAACTCACATCATTAATAAAATAACACATTACCACACAATTTAAAAAAATCAAAAGGTAAACATCATAGTATTTATTCAATTAAAGATAGTTTAAATTTAAAGAAGAACAATTTGTCCATAATTAAGAAGTTTAATGAAAAAATTTGAACTAACTCACATTTCCCTTACTTTATAATTTTCATACCCATTTTATTTTTTCCCACACATTCACACACATTTATAATAGGTGATAGTTCCATACTCATGAGTGGTTTCTCTTCGATCATTTAAGTCATCAAAAGTTAACCAATCCCCCAGTTCCCTATTATATAAATCCCTTATTTAGGTTCAAGTCTATTGAAAATGAACTCATGTAAACAAAGTGTTAAAAATACCCTACAAATTCATTCCATGTAAAATATTTATCCCCTTTAAAACAGTTCATACAAAATATTTCTTGCGTTAAACGAAAACTATATATTTCTTAAAAATAGAATTATAAATAAAATTGGGTTTCCAAATATCAGTCAAATTCACAGAATTCCAAATCATAAATCAAAAAGGGTTTCCTTTAAAAAATAATTCAATATTTCCATTGAAAAATGATTCAAAAAATTTGATTAAAATTAACCCTTCAAGTTCTAGAATAAGTGGTTATGAGAGATAAGACAAATACTTTTCAATGGGTGAAGAAACCAAAGAATGAAAATAAGAAACCTCAAGATCCAAGATCACAATACCTTTTCCATCAATATATCCCACTAACATCTCTTCAAAAAACATCATGGATCATAGATCTATTTATAATTCATTATATCTAACATTACAGGTGAGAGAAGATGGGAGGATCTAAAGAGAATAAGAAAGAATGTGGATTTGCCATTGATTATGGAGATCCAATTCTCTTTGATTCACCCAAATAACCTTTAAGATTAGATGGAATATCCAAGTATGTCTATGAGAGGAGGGGAGTTTAAGAGACTAAGAGTATTGAAAAAAAATGAGAGTTTTAGGGTGTAAATATGAGTTAAACTCTAATTTTCAGAGAATTTATTGCACATCACATGGTTAGGTTGCACAGTTTTTCAAGCCTCACCCAAACCATATGCATTATACTATATCTATAAAGACTCGAACAGTACTAAACAGGTTGGGTGCTACTACCTTAGGCGCACCTCCCCTAACACCAAAGGCTATCGACAAGCAGTGAGGGTCTAATAGGTATAGTGGGGAGGATATACCCTCTCAGAAGATAATATAAACGACACTGGTCCAAGTATAACAGTAAAGATACAGCTATATAAATGACTCATCAGACTCGAACTAGAACCGTAGAGTGGAATCAAATTCAATATCAATAAATAGTGGAAGCAATAAATATAACAACAACAACATAAATAAACACAACAGCATGCTGATAACATGTAACTACTACTGAGCAATAACATGCATCCAAAGCAGTTCATAAATATATAAATATAAAAAGGTGCCAATGGATAACCAACTATAGCTACAACAAGTAATCATGCTAATACAGAAGAGAAAACAAAACATAGTAACTCCATCTAGGTAAGACCTCAAGGTTCATACCATCTCTATGCAACAACTAATGCAGCCCAGCTCCTAAAGCTAACCTCTTACCTGTACGTAAATCCATAAAGTCTACACGCATCCCGAAGGGCCCGTGCTGGGTGTGAGAAAAATATCAGTAGTATACCACCCGATGGTTCATACCTAATATAAGTGTTTAAGTAGGAATTCATTTATAAGGAAATAAGTAAACAAAACAATGAAAAAATAAACAAAAACTCCACTGGTGTTCAACATCCACCATGGAGTGTCGCCTGCTTGGGACAAAGCCTGAATCTCTGTCATTTAACCTAGCACAATGTGCCTCCTGACACCTCGTGCCTCAAGTACCGACGTCCTGAAGTCTTATCCAAGAAGTATCCCAGAGGAACAATGATGCCTCTCCTCAAATTAAATAACCAGAGGGACAATGATGTATTCCCTCAAACAATAGTCGGAGGGTTAGCGATGTCTTCCCTCAAAACAAGTAACCGGAGGGACAACAATGTCTTCACTCAAATAACGGCGAGCCTCAACCCCCAACCCAATATCCTCAATCATATCCCCTAAAGGATCCTCACCTCCCACGTGGCTTTCTACGGAAATCACCCCCAACAAAAGTACCTAAACTGCATCTATGGGGGCCTCTACCCACACAAGTGGTCAAAACCACCTAATCCCTGAGTATCTCAGTGTGAACACTACTCAAAGTTCTGAGTGAGAAGTAATCACCAAAATAGCACCTAAGCCACCACACATCTGACACCTCATTTCATTGCGACCATGTCGCTCAAGTTTGGTGGCCTCGCCATCCAAGTAACTCAGGCCATGCCCAACCTGACTATCGTACTGCCACAGGATGATGTCCATGATGCCCAATCCCATGGTCAAAACCACCCAACATAACCCGGGCCAAGCCCATCCTATGATCAGTATCACTCATCAATAACTGGACCATTCCCAACACCACCCAAAGGGTCAACCATATGCAATTCAGTAATTTTATATATAACGTATTTAAAAATAAAAGCATAAACATGAAAAACATTCTAAATAGTTGAATTTCCCTAACATAATGGTTAACAATCCACAGCACCAGGGTCTTAAATGCCTCAAACTAATCCAATGGTTATCATTCAGCAGAACTGAGGTCATGAATGCCTCTAACAATTTATATCAGGCTTAATAAATTGAACTTAATAGTTTATAACAATATAAATCAAATACAACCATTTTGGTATCTCCCAGCCAAAATGTCCCGATGAGCTATGACCCCTCGCCCAGCCCCGCTCAAGAAAAACTGGTAACATGTCACACCCAAAGGCATTCCATAGGTCCAATAATCAATTCAATATAGAACAACAGATAAAACAGGTCCCGCTCAAAATACCCGAAAATGCACCGAAGGGCGCCCAGCCCAAATGAACACGAAAACACAAAAAAGGTATGTACCACATACCTGAGACTCGTACAATGCTACTCCTCTGGTAACAGCCTCAAATTCTATCTAAAACATAGTAGATTTATAAAAGAGTCAAGATTACTCAAACCCCTATAACTCGTTCTAGAACAGAAGTCAAAAAAACGGCTCCAGGGGAATCTCGGCCTTACTGAGGGGGTTCCAATGCCTCAATCGGTGATCAAATCCAACTTCAGACGAAGAACCAAGAGATAAATGAAGGTTCAGCTGGCTTGGTTCATGAAACAGGCCTAAAATGCGAGTTCTGCCTCCAAACGAGGCTACTGTCCATTTTAACGCAAAAAAGGAAACTACACGGCATGTACTTTAGGACTAAACGGAGTATATATCATTTAACTATTCATTTGGCGACAGGAATTCCACCAACATACTTTACCGAACCTACCGACATGAGTACATGGTGTGTACCTAGGGGTACACGATGTGTACATGGTTTTTCATCCCTTCCCCACTGACTAACCCACACGCCATGTATTTCTCTCATACACAACCAAACTACATGGCGTGTCTAGGAGGAACACAGCGTGTACATGGTTAAACAATTATACTAGGCCAATAGGCCTACACGCCATGTATATCTCTTATACACGGCCAGACTACAAGGCGTGTCCAAGGAGGACATGATGTGAACTTGGTCAAGTGATTCTCTCTAGACAATAGGACTACACGCCCTGTATGGCCTCCACATGGTCTAGGGTACATGGTGTGTCTAAAACCACATGCCGTGTCATAGGAAATCTCTACACGGTCATCACACGACATGTACTCAGCGAGCACACAGTCGGTCACTCGCCTACACATAAACGACATGTCCTTAAAGTACATGGCGTACAGTCTGTGAATTTCTAGAAACTGCCCATTTTCTCCATTTTCCTCAGAAATAAGTCAAAAATTTAAACAGAGTTGGGATTTTGACACGTTCTAAAAACCCAGGTACTTACAATCTCCTCTTCGTAACATAGCTCGTCCTTGAGCTATCAAATGAAACCCGGAGATGGCTCCAAACATACAACCCCGATCATAGTAACCCAGACTTCCCTGATCTCAAAGGTCCCAACTAAATTCTTCAAGGGGCTCCCCACCTTATGAATCACCTAATCTGGTCTCAAACAAATAAAACTCAAACCAAACCAAGTTTACTAACCTGTTTTCTAGATGCATAGTCCTTCTGTGAAGCATCGTCACACCTTCTCCTCATTAGTTCTCCTGTGTTGTTCCTGACACCCAATGTATCCTGCACCGCATTGGTGTCCGCCTCCACGATGTCCTGGTGCCTATCACCTCAAGTAACCCGCATCCTCGATGCCCCAATGCCCAAGACACCTCAAGTAACTCGCATCCTCGATGCCATGATGCCCACGACACCTAAAGTAACCCGCAGCTTTGATGCCCATGATGCTACGCATCTCATACATACAAACATATTTATATATATATATATATATATATATCATGCACATGATATGGTTCCAATCCCATTGACTAGTATCTAGTCAGTCCACATAGATCATGTAAATCACATGCACTCAAAACGGACATGCCTCTACAAGTCATGCCAAAAAGGAAACATGGAAATCACAGCCACACCACAGTGTACCTCTAACTGTCGTCGGCTCACTAGCCTACTCAGCCTCTTACAGCTCCACAACATGCACATAGCCTAAAGTACGGATGCCTGATGCCTGACCTCAATGCGGTGCTGCTCCATCCACCGGCCACTGACCCCTCAGTTGGATCCTATTGTCCCTATCACATCCTCCATGTGCAGTTGAACCTCAACTACCCTCTCCTGGTACCAAACCTGAACCAACTCCAGATGCCACTTTTTGTCTTGGTCCCTGTCTGCAGGCAGTCTGAGAAGGACTCCTACAAAACATCTTTAGATGCCCGACCTGTCCAAATGCCCAGCACTCCTTTGGAGGCCTATCGCACCGAGTCGAAAAATATCCTGGCTGCCCATACAGAAATAAAATCACTGAAGAACTTCTACGAGGTGGTCTAGATGAGTCTTTGGCCTGACTGCCCTACTGGAACTCATCCCATCCTTGCTTCCTGCTATCCAAACCCTCACCTGAAGTAGTCATCTGGCCAACCCGAGGCCTATCTCTCTAGTTTCCCTCTACTATGAGCACCTAATTCACTTCCTCTTAAAAAGGAACCAGCATGAAAATATTCACCTGGACCTGAATGGCGTGTCGTAATCTATCCTCGAAACGCCTCACCCTAGTCGCGTCATTTCTTACTATACTAGGTGCAATGTGAGGCAGCTTAGTGAAAGTATATGCATAGTCCATGACAGACATGTCTCCCTACTGAAGACTCAAGAAATCCTGAGCTCTCTCTACTCTCAGTGTCTCTGGGTAAAAGTGCTCAAAGAACCTATCCTCGAAGTCCTTTCATGCCAGTCCCTCATGCCAACGAGCCTGAAACTGTACATCCCACCAATGTTTCGCTGGTCCTCACAACATGTATGTCGCCAGCTTGACCCTCTGCCCTGGAGGCGTCTCAAGTATCTCAAAGATCATCTGCAAGCTCTCTATAAATTTCTCAGCCGCCAGCAGACCACCCTCACCCTGAAAAAGCTGCGGGTGCATTCTACTAGAACTACCGCGTCAGATATTTCATAGATGGCTCTGTACCCTACGCACTTCTGTCGATCCCCTACAATACACGCAATGGGATAGCTTGGAGCTGCTCATCGAGCCATGGTCCCAATACTGCCAAACCTGGATGCGGCCCTACATGTACTGGCTCCTGAACCTAATCCTGTCCCTGAGCCTATACCCACAGCTCCTGCTCTGCCTGTATTGAATCCTGAACCTGATCCTACACCTATGACATTGTACCATCTCCCGATTGACGCTCCATCTGAGTCACCCAAAAAGGAACTCGTTGAATACCACAAATGGACAGACATCCCATATATATATAGCAATATATATTCAATGTAGATAAGAGATCTATAAAAGGTAGTGCATAACTATTACCCTTACTCTCCCCCATTGTAACCCATTCCACATGGCATCCCAGCCTCATGGCCTCCTTACCCACCCTTGAACAGATCCAAGTATCAAAAGTACATCGGGTCATGCCCGTCCTGACAACTAACGTTGCCTCAAAATGACAACTGAGTCGCCCAATCCTGATGATCAAAATCACCTCAACCGATAGTACCTGCCTACTCGTACAAGAGCCATACCCAAATACCCTTTCACATGCAATTCTACAAATATATAAAGCATGGAATACACATTTAAATAACAATCAATTCTATCTGGAATTTCACTTATTCACATTTTAGAGCATACAAATCATGGAATTTGATTTTTATTCACATGGTATTATCACTTCAAAAAGCATACATGCAGTTATGAAATTGAAATATCCTAAAAATATGCCTATCAAAAGCCAATAAAACAACCCTTTCCATACCGAGCCAAGGTCCAATTCTCCCTTACCATACCCGGTCAAGGGTTACATATCAAAATCAATAATATCACACACCAAGTGAGCCACCGTGGCGGAAATCATATAAACTGTAATCTGAGAAAAAAAGAAAAATGCAATTCCCACCCATGGAAACTTGGTCCATCCCTCGTACCTGGGGCTGCAACCACCCAAGCACAAGCTAGAAACCCAGTTCTAGTAACAACCTATCTCCAGTCTACCATATCCCAAACAGTAAAACTAGTAGGAATAAAATAGAAGTCTCAATCTCATTTAGTATCCTATAAAATTTTGTTACTAAATCCCTGTCATGAACTCCTCTAATACCACTTTATAACGACCTGGACCCTAACAGCCACTAGAACAGTGCTAAACGGGTCGGGTTCTGCTACCTTAGGCGCATCTCCCCGAATACCAAAGGCTGCCGACTAGCAGTGAGTGTCTGATAGGTATAGTGGGGAGGCTATACCCTCTCGGAGTATAATAATAACGACACTGGTCCTAGTATAACAGTAATGATTTAGGGGAATAAATGACTCCATAGACTCGAACCAGACCCATAGAGCGGAAGCACATTCAATATCAATAAACAGTGTAATAAATAAATATAAAAACAATAGCGGAAATAAACACAACAGCATTTTTATCACATGTTACTACTACTGAGAAACAACACGCATCCAAAGTAGGTGATACATATCTGAATATAAAAAGGCGCCAATGGCTAACCAACTGTAGCTACAAAAAGTAAGCATGATGATGCAGAAAATAAAACAAAATAGGGTAACTCTATCTAGGTAAGACCTCAAGGTCCATACCATCTCCATGAAACAACTAACGCATCCCAGCTCCTGAAGCTGGCCTCTTACATGCATGTAAATCCATAAAGTATGCATGTGTCCTGAAGGGCCCATGTAGGGTGTGAGAAAAATCTCAGTAGGATACCACCCGATGGTGCGTACCTAATATAAGTGCTTATATAGGAATTAATTTATAAGAAAAGAAGAAAACAAAACAATTCACAAATAAACACAAACTACACTAGTGCTCAGCAGCCACCATGGAGTGTCACCTGCTTCGGCCAACGCCGGAATCTCTGTCATGTAACCCGACACCATGTGCCTCTTGACACCTCGTTCCTCAAGTACCGACATCCCAAAGGAGTGCCCAAGAAGTAACCTAAAGGAACAATGATTCCTATACTCAAATAAATTAACTAGAGGGACATCGATGTCTTCCATTAAACAATAGCCTGAGGGTTAGAGATGTCTTCCCTCAAAAAAAGTAACCATAGGGATAGCGATGTCTACCCTCAAATAACGGCGATCCTCTGACCCCAACCTGATAGCCTCAATGCTATCCTTTGAAGGATCCTCACCTACCACGTGGCTTTCTATGGAAAGCACCCCCAAAAAAAAGTACCTAAACTGCATCTACAAGGGCCTCTACCCACACGAGTGGTCAAAACCACCTCATCACGGAGTATCTCTGTGTGCACACTACTCTAAGTTTAGGGTGTGCGTTAATCACCAAAATAGTACCTAAGACACCACACATCTGACACCACATGTCCCTGTGAACATATCGCTCAAGTTTGATGGCCTCACCGTCCAAGTAACCCAGGCCATGCCCATCCTGACAGTCGTACTGCCTCATGTCAACGTCCATGATGCCCAATCCCATGGTCAAAACCACCCAACATAACCTGGGCCAAGCCCAACCTATGATCATCATCACTCAAAAATATCTGGACCAGGCCCAACACCACCCAAAGGGTCTAGAATATGCAATTTAGAAATTGCATATATACCTTATTTTAACAGAAAAGATTGAACATGAAAAGCATTCTAAACAGTTGAATTCCCCTAACCCAACGGTTAACAATCAATAGCACCGAGGTCTTGAATGCCTCAAACATACCCAACGGTTATCAGTTAGCAGCACTGAGGTCTTGAATGCCTCTAACAATTTATACCAGGATTATTAAATTAATCTCAACAGTTTATAACAATATAAATCAAATATAACCATTTTGGCATCCCCCGGCCAAAATGCCCTGATGATCTACGAACCCTCGCCCGACCCCACTCAAGAAAAAATGGTAACAGGGCATACCCAAAGGCATCCCATAGGTCCAATAATCAATTCAATATTGAACAACAGATAAAACGGGGCCCGCTCAAAATAACCAATAATGCGTCAAATGTTGTGCCACCCAAATGACCACGAAAACACAAAAAAAAGGTATGTACCACCTACTTGAGACTCGTACGATGCTACTCCTCCAGTAATAACCTCCAATTCGGTCTAAAACGTGGTAGATCTATAAAAGAGTCAAAACTTCTCAAACCCCTATAACTTGTTCTAGAATAGAAATCAAACAGAATAGCTCAAGAAGAATTGAGGCCTTACCGAGGGGGTTCAAACGCATCAATCGGTGATCAAATCCAACTTTGTATGAAGAACCGGGAGAGAAATAAAGTTTTGACCGGCTTGGTTCGTGAAACCCATCTAAAAACGTGAGTTCTACATCCAAATGAGGCTAATTCCTATTTTAACACAAAAAAGAAACTACACGGAGTGTAATTTAGGAAAACAATACATTTATATCATTTAACTATTCATTTGGAAGCCAGAATTCCTCCGACTTACTTTCCCGAACCTGCCGACATGAGTACACGAGGTGTACCTAGGGGTACACGGTGTGTACATGGTTTTCTTTCCTTCCTCGTTGACTTAACCAAACGCCATGTATTTCTCTCATACTCAGCCACACTACATGGCTTGTCTATGAGGAACACGATGTGTACATAGTTAAACAATTATACCCAGCCAACAGGCCTACAAGCCATGTATATCCCTTATACACAGCCATACTACACGGTGTGTCCAAGGAGGATACGGTGTGTACTTGGTCAAGCAATTCTCCCCGGCCAATAGGCCTACATGCCATGTATGGCCTCCACACAGTCAAGGGTACATGACGTGTCTAAAACTACATGATGTGTCATAAGAAATTTCTACACGATCATCACACAACATGTACTCAGCAAGCACACGGTCGGTCACTCGCCTACAAATATGTGGCATGTACTTAAAGTACACGGTGTGTAGTCTGAAATTTCCAAAAAACTACCCATTTTCTCTAGTTTCCTTATAAACAAGTCAAAAATTGAAACAAGGTCGGGATTTTGACCCGTTCTAAAAACCCAGGTTCTTACAATCTCCCCATCTTAACATAGCTCATCCCCAAGCTATCAAACAAAACCCTAAGATGGCACCAAACATACCATGTAGATCAAAGTAACCCAGACTTCCCTGGTCTCAATGGTCTAGAATATATTTCTCAAGGGGGTCCCCACCTTAGGAATCACCTTACTCGGTCTCAACCAAACAAAACTCAAAGCAAACAAAGTTTACTAACCTGTTTTCCGGACGCATAGTCCTTCTATGACGCATCTTCACCCATGAACCTCATTGGTGGTCATGTGTCGTTCCCGAAATCCATCGTATCCCACACCGCATTGGTGTCTGCCTCCACGAGGTCCTGGTGCCTAGCACCTCAAGTAACTCGCATCCTCGATGCCCTGATGCCCAAGGCACCTCAAGTAACCTGCATCCTCGATGCTTTGATGCCTACAACACCTCAATTAACTTGCATCCTCGATGCCCCTGATGCTACGAATCTCATATATATATATATATATATATATATATATATATATAACACCTAATATGGTTCCAATCCCCCTAACTAGAATCTAGTCAGTCCACATATATCTTGTGCATCACGTGCACTAAAAACAGACATGCTTAAAATGGTCATGCCAAAAAGGAAACATGGAAATCATGGCCACACCGTGGTGTACATCTAACCATCGTCAGCTCGCCAGCCTGCTCAGCCTCTGCCGGCTTCACAGAATGCATCTGGACTGAAGTACGGTTGCCTAATGCCTAACCTCCCTGCGGTGCTGCTCTAGCCACCAGCCACTGACCCCTCAGCTGGATCCCATTGTCCTTGTCACGTCCTCCACATGCAGCTGAACCTTGACTACCCTATCCTGGTACCAAACCTGAACCAAATCCATATGCCACCATCTATCATGGTCCCTGTCTGCCGGCTATCTAAGAAGGTTGTCTGCAAAACCTCTCCAGATGTCTGACCTGTCCACATGCCCGACACTCCTTTTGAGGCCTATCGCACTGAGTCCTAAAATGTACTGGTTGTCCACACTGAAATCCAATCACTGAAGAACTAAAATGAGGTGGTCTAGCGGAGTCCTTATCATGAATTACATGCTATAACTCATCCTTTCCTCTTTTCTAGTTGTCCAAACCCTCACTTGAAGTCATCGTCCGACCAACCTGAGGTATATCCTGCTGGTTGCCCTCTACTATGAACGCCTGATTCACTGCCTCTAAAAAAGAACCCTGATTGAAAATATTCACCTGGACACGAATGGAATGTCATAATCCATCCTCGAAGCACCTCACTATAGCTGCATCCTTGCTTACCATACCAGGTGAAATGCGAGATAGCTCAGTGAAAGTAGCTGCATAGTCCTTGACAGACATGTCTCCCGACTGAAGAATCAAGAACTCCCGACCTCTCTCTACTCTCAGTATCTATGGGTAATAGTGCTTAAAGAACCTATACTTGATTTCATTCCATGCCAGTCCCGCATGCCTACAAGCCTGAACATGTACATCCCACCAATTCTTAGCCGATCCTCACAGCATGTACGTCGCCAGCTTGACCCTCCACCCTAGAGGCGACTCGAGCTACTCGAAGATCATCTGCATGCTCTCTATCCAGTTCTCAACCACCTTAGGACCACCGTCACCCTAAAAAAGTGTCATGTGCTGCGAATGGAACTCCCACATCAGATATTCCATAGATGGCTTTGTACCCTGCACGCCTCTATCGATCCCCTACAAGACACGGACTAGGCTAGCTCAGAGCTGCTTGTTGAGCCATGGTCCGAATGCTGCCAAACCTGGCTGCTACCCGGCCTGTACTGGATCCTAAACCTGATCCTGTCCCTGAGCTTGTACTCGCAGCTCTTGCTCTGCCTATACCAGATCCTGAACCTGATCCTGCACCTGTGGCACTGTACCATCTCCCATCTGACTTTCCATCTGAGTCGCCCAAAAAGGAACCTGCTGAATACCATAAATGGTCAGACAACCCACATATATATAATGATATATATTTAATGCATATAAGAAATCAGTAAATGGTAGTGCATAAAAAATACCCTTACTCTCCCCCACTGCAACCCATGCCCCACGGCATCCCAGCCTCATGGCCTCCTTACCCTCCCTTCAACAGAGACAAGTATCCAAAGTACCTAGTGCTATGCCAGTCCTAACAACTAATGTTGCCTCAAACTGATGACTGAGTCACCCAGTCCTGGTGATCAAAATCACCTCAACCGATAGTACCTACCTGCTCATACAGGTGCCAAACCCAAATACCTCATCACATGCAATTCTACAAATATATAAAGCATGGAATAAACATTTAAATAACAAGAAATTTTATCAGGAATTTCACCTATTCACATTTCTAAGAATACAAATCCTGGAATTTGATTTTTATTCACATGGTATTATCACTTCACAAAGCATACAGGTAGTTATGAAATTGAAATACACTGAAAATGTTCCTATAAAAATCAAAGCAAACAAGCCTTGAAATACCGGGCCATGGTCCAATTCTCCATTACCATACCTGGTCAAGGGTTACATATCCCAATCAATAATATCACACACCAAGTGATCCACCAAGGTAAAAATCATATAAACTGTAATCTTAGAAAAATGAAAACAGTAATTCCCACCCATGGAAACATGGTCCATCCCTCGTACCTGGGGCTTCAGGCACCCAAGCATAAGCTAGAAACCCAGTTCTATTAATAACCTATCCCCAGTCTACCATATCCCAAATAGTAAAATCAGCAGAAATGAAAGAGAATTATCAATATTATTTAGTAGCCAGTAAAAAGATGCTACTAAATCCCTGTCAAGAACTCCTCTGATACCACTTTGTAATGACCCAGACCCGAACAACCACCTGAATAGTGCTAAACGAGTCGGGTGCTACTACCTTATGCACACCTACCCAAACGAAAAAGGCTTCTAACAAGAAGCGATGGTCTGATAGGTATAGTGGGGAGGATATAACCTCTTAGAGGATAATAATAACGGAACTAGTCCAAGTATAACAGTAAAGATGCAGCGGAATAAATGACTCAGCAAACTCGAACCAGACCCGCAGAGCGGAAGCACATTCAATATAAATAAACAGTGGAAGTGATAAATATAACAAAATTATCAGAAATAAACACAACATCATGCCGATCACATGTAAGTACTACTATGAAACAACATGCATCCAAAGCAGGTCATACATATCTGAATATAAAAAGGCGCCAATGGATAACCAACTGTAGCTACAACAAGAAAGCATGCTGATACAGAAAAGAAAAAAACAGAGTAACTCCATCAAGGTAAGGCCTTAAGGACCATACCATCTCCATATAACAACTAACGTATCCCAGATCCTGAAGTTGGCCTCTTACCTGTACGTAAATCCATAAAGTTTTCACGCATCCCAAAGGGCCCGTGCAGGGTGTCAGACAAATCTCAGTAAGATACCACCCGATGGTGCGTACCTAATATTAGTGTTTAAGAAGGCATGAATTTATAAGGAAAGAAGTAAATAGAATAATGCACAAATAAACCAAAACTCCACTGGTGCTCAGCAGCCACCATGGAGAGTCACCAGCTTTGGCCAATGTCGTAATCTCTGTCATGTAACCCGGCATCATGTGCCTCCTGACACCTCATGCCTCAAGTACCGACATCCCGAAGGCACGACCAAGAAGTAACCCGGAGGAAAATCGATGCATGTCCTCAAATAAAATAAACACAGGGATAGGGATGTCTACCCTCAAACAATAGCTGGAGGGTCAGCAATGTCTGCCCTCAAAAAAAGTTACTAGAGGGATAATGATGTCTTCCCTTAAATAATGGCGAGCCTCTTCCCCCAACCCAATTGCCTCAATTCTATCCCATGAAGGCTCCTCACCTCCCACATGGATTTATATGGAAAGCACACCAAAAAAATTACCTAAACCACATCTACGAGGGCCTCTACCCACACGAGTGGTCAAAACCACCTCATCACGGAGTATCTCCGTGTGCATACTACTCAAAGTTCCGAGTGAGCGGTAATCACCAATACAGTACCTAAGCCCCCACACATCTGACACCTCGTGTCTCTATGACCATGCCGCTCAAGTTTGATGGCCTCGTCATCCAAGTAACCCGGGTCATGCATAACCTGACAGTCGTACTGCCTCAATCTGACATCCATGACGCCCAATCCCATGGTCAAAACCACCCAACGTAACCCTGGCCAAGGCGAACCAGGGATCAGCATCACTCAACAATATCCAGGCCATGCCCAAAACCACCCAAAGGGTCCAGTATATGCAATTCAGCAATTTCATATATAACGTTTTTAAATAGAAAAGTATAAACAGGGAAAACATTATAAACAGTTTAATTTCCCTAACCAAACGGTTAATAATCAACAACACTAAGGTTTTGAATTCCTCTAACTAACCCAATGGTTATCAATCAGCTGCACTGAGGTCGTTAATGACACTAACAATTTATATCACGCTTAATTAATTAAACTCAATAGTTTATAACAAATTAAATAAAATATAACCATTTTGGCATCCCCTTTCAAATATTCCCCGATGAGCTATGACCCCTTGCCTGACCCCGCTCAAGAAAAATTGGTAACATGGAATTCCCAAAGGAATCCCATAGGTCTAATAATCAATTCAATATGGAAGAGCAGATAAAACGGGTCCCACTCAGAATACTCAAAAATAAACCGAAGGTCACACCACCCAAATGACCACGAAAACAGAAAAAAAAAGGTATGCACCACCTACATGATACTCGTACGATGCTACTCCTCCAGTAACAACCTCCAATTCAGTCTAAAACGTTGTAGATCTACAAAAGAGTCAAAACCGATCAAACCCGTATAACTAGTTCTAGAATAGAAATCAAACAAAACGGCTCAAGGGGAATATAGGCCTTACCAAGGGGATTCCAGCGCATCAATCGGTGATCGAATCCAACTTTGGACGAAGAATAGGGAGATAAACGAAGGTTTGACCGTCTTGGTTTGTGAAACACAACAAAAAATGTGAGTTCTGCCTCCAAACAAGGCTACTGGCCATTTTAACATAAAAAAAAGAATCTACACTGTGTGTACTTTAGAACTACACACCATGTATATCATTTAACTGTTCATTTGGCAGCTAGAATTCTGCCTGGTTACTTTCCTGAACCTGTCGACATGAGTACACGATGTGTACTTAGGGTTACACAGTGTGTACATGGTTTTTCTTCCCTTCCTCGCTGACTTACCCACATGCCACGTATTTCTCTCATACACAGCCAGACTACATGGTGCGTCCAGGAGGAACACGACGTGTACATGGTTAAAAAAATCTACCTGGCCAACAGGCCTACACGCCATGTATATCCTTCATATATGGCCAGACTACATAGCCTGTCCAAGGAGGACACGGTGTGTACTTGGTCAACCGATTCTCCCCGGCTAACAGGCCTACAAGCCCTATGTGGATTCCACACGGTCAAGGGTATATGGTGTGTTTAAAACTACACGTTGTGCCATAAGAAATTTCTACACGGTCATCACACGACATGCACTCGACGATCACATGGCTGGTCACTCACCTACACATACACGACATATAATTAAAGTACACAGCGTGTAGTTTGGAAATTTCAAGAAACTGCCCATTTGCTCCACTTTCCTAAAAAAAAGTCAAAAATTCAAATAGTGTTAGGATTTTGACCGGTTCTAAAACCCCGAGTTCTTATAATCACCCCACCTAAACATAGATCGTCCTCGAGCTATCAAACGAAACCCAGAGATGGCACCAAATATACCACCCCGATCAAAGTAACCCGGAATTCTCCAGTCTCAATGGTCCTGGCTAAATTCCTAAAGGGGGATCCCCACCTTAGTAATCGTCTAACCCAGTCTCAACTAAACAAAACTCAAAGATTACAATGTTTACTAACATATTTTCAATAAGCATAGTCCTTCCATGACGCATCGTCTCCCCTGCACCTCATTGGTGCTCTTGTGTCGTTCCTGACACCTAACGTATCCCACACCACATCAGTATCTACCTCCATGAGGTCCTGGTGCCTAGAACCTCAAATAACCCGCATCCTCGATACCCCGATGCCCAAGGCACCTCAAGTAACCCACATCCTCGATGCCATGATTCCCACGACACCTCAAGTAACCCGCATCCTCAATGCCCCTGATGTTACGCATCTCATACATATACATACAGACACACACACACACACATATATATATATATATAAATATATATATATATATATATATATATCACGTAACCGATATGGTGCCAATCCCACTGACTAGCATCTAGTCAGTCGACATAGATCATGTGCATCACGTGCACTCAAAACAGACATGTCTCTACAGGTCATGCCAAAAAGGAAACATGGAAATCATGGCCACACCGTGGTGAACGTCTAACCATCATCGGCTCACCAGCCTACTCAGCCTCTGGAAGCTCCACAGGGTGCACTTTGCCTAAAGTATGACTACTTGATGCCTAACCTCCCTGCTGTGCTGCTCCAACCACCATCCACTAACCCCACAGCTGGATCCCACTGTTCGTGTCACATCCTCTACGTGCCGTTGAACCTCATCTACCCAATCATGGTACTGAACCTGAAGCAACTTCAGATGCCACCGTCTATCCTGGTCCCTGTCTGCCGACTATCTTAGAAGGCTTTCTGCAAAACCTCTCTAGATACTCGACCTTTCTAGATGCTCGACACTCCTTTTGAGGCCTATCGCACTGAGTCCAAAAATGTACAGGCTATCCACACTGAAAGAAAATCACTGAATAACTACTATGAGGTGGTCTAGCTGAGTTGTTGGGCTGACTTCCCTTCTATAAATCATCACGTCCTTGCTTCTTTCTATCCAAACCCTCACCTGAATCCGTCGTTCGGCCAACCTAAGGTCTATCCCGCTATTTTCCCTCTATTATGAGCACCTGATTCACTACCTATAAAAGATAACCCAGCCTGAAAATATTCACTTGGACCCAAATAGCGTGTCGTAATCCATCCTCGAAGCACCTCACCCTTGTCGTGTCATCGCTTACCATACCAGGTGCAAAGCAAAACAGCTCAGGGAAAGTAGCTGCATAGTCCATGAAAGACATGTCTCCCTTCAGAAGACTCAAGAACTCTTGATCTCTCTCTGCTCTCAGTATCTCTGGGTAAAAGTTCTCAAAGAACCTTTCCTCGAAGTCCTTCCATGAAATTCCCTCATGCCTACGAGCCTGAACATGTACATACCACCAATGCATCGCTGGTCCTCGCAGCATGTACGTCGCCAGGTTGACCCTCTTCCCTGGAGGCATCTCGAGCTGCTCGAAGATCATATGAATGCTCTCTATCCAGTTCCCAGCCGCCTACGGACCACACTCACCCTTAAAAAGTGGCGGGTGCTGCAACTGGAACTCCCATGTCAGATGTTCCATAGATGGCTTTGTACCCAGCGTGCCTCTATTGATCCCCTCCAAGACATGCACTAGGCTATCTCGGAGATGCTTGGTGACCCATGGTCTGAACGCTGCCAAACCCGGCTGCTACCCTAGTTGTACTAGATTCTAAACCTAATCCTACCCCTAAGCTTGTACCCACACATCATGATTTACCTGTACCAAATCCTGAACCGGATCCTCTATCTACGGCACTGTACCGTCTCCCGTCTAATGCTTCATTTGATTCGCCTAAAAAGGAACCCACTGAATACCATAAATGGTCACAAAACCCACATATATATTTATAACAATATATATTCAAAGAAGATAAGAAATTAGTAAAAGGCAGTGCATAACTACTACCCTTACTCTCCCCCACTGCAACCCATGCCCCATGGCATCTCGGCCTCATGGAATCCTTTCCCACACTTCAACAGAGCCAAGTATCAAAAGTACCTTAGGCCATGATCGTCCTGAAAAATAACGTTGCCTCAAACCGATGACCGAGTTGCCCAATCTTGGTGATCAAAATCACCTCAACTGATAGTAACTGCCTGTTCGTACAAGAGCTAGACCCAAATACCATGTCACATGCAATTATAAAAATATATAAAACATGGAATACACATTGCAATAATAATAAATTCTATCAAGAATTTCACCTATTCACATTTCAGATCATACAGAGCATGAAATTTGATTTTTATTAACATGGTTTTTTCACTTCAAAAAGCATACGTGCAGTTATGAAATTAAAATACCCTAAAAATGTGCATATCAAAAGCCAAGAAAACAAGCCTTTCCATACCAGGCTAATGTCCAATTCTCCCTTATCATACCCGGTCAAGGGTTACATATCACAATAAATAATATCACACACCAAGTGAGACACTGAGGTGGAAATCCTATAAACTGTAATCTGAGCAAAAAGAAAACAACAATTCCCACCCATGGAAACTTGGTACATACCTCGTACCTGGGGTTGTAGGCACCCAAGCACAAGCTAGAAACACAATTCCAGTAACAACCTATCTCCTGTCTACTATATCCCAAATAGTAAATTCAGCAAAAATAAAAGAGAAGTATCAATCTCATTTAGTAGCCAGTAAAACACTCCTACTAAATCCTTGTCAAGAACTCCTCTGATACCACTTTATAATGACTCGGACCCAAACATCCACCTGAACAGTGCTAAACGGGTCAGGTGTTACTACCTTAGACACACCACCCCAAACGCAAAAGGCTGCCGACTAGCAGCGATGGTCTAGTAGGTATAGTGGGGATGCTATACCCTCTTGGAGGATAATAATAACAGCACTGGTCCAAGTATAAGAGTAAATATGCAGTGGAATAAATGACTCAGCAGACTCGAACCAGACCCGTAGAGCGGAAGGAAATTCAACATCAATAAATAGTGGAAGCAATAAATATAACAACAGCAACAGAAATAAACAAAACAACATTTTGAACACATGTAACTACTACTGAGCAACAACATGCATCCAAAGTAGGTCATACATATCTGAATATAAAAAGGCATCAATGGATAACCAACTGTAGCTACAAATATTAAGAATACTAATACGGAAAAGAAAACAAAATAGAGTAACTCCATCTAGGTAAGTCCTCAAGGTCCATACCATCTCCATGAAACAACTAACACAGCCCAGATCCTGAAGCTGGCCTCTTACCTGCACGTAAATCTGTAAAGTCTGCATGCATCCCGAATGGTCCGTGCAGGGTGTGAGACAAATATCAGTAGGATACCAACTGATGGTCCAACATGTGCAATTCAACAATCACATATATAACATATTTAAATAGAAAATAATAAACAGGCAAAACATTCTAAACAGTTGAATTTCCCAAACCCAATGGTTAACAATCAACAACACCGAGGTCTTGAATGACTTTAACTAACCCAACGATTATCAATCAGTAGCACTGAGGTCTTGAATGCCTCTAACAATTTATATCAGGATTAATAAATTATACTCAACTATTTATAACAATATAAATCAAATATAACTATTTCGGCATCCCCTGGCCAAAATGCCCTGATGAGCTACGACCCCTCGCCCGGCCCCGCTCAAGAAAAACGTGTAGGAGGGCATACTCAAATGCATCGCATAGGTCCAATAATCAATTCAATATGGAACAACAGATAAAACGAGTCCCGCTCAAAATACCTGAAAACGCGTCGAAGTCCACACCACCCAAATGACCACGAAAACACACAAAAAAGGTATGCACCACCTACCTGAGAATCGTACAATGCTACTACTCCTATAACAGCCTACAATTCAGTCTAAAATGCGATAGATCTACAAAATAGTAAAAACTTATCAAACCCATATAACTCATTCTAGAATAGAAATCAAACGAAACAGATCAAGAGCAATCGAGGCCTTACCGAGGGGGTTCCAACGCATCAATCGGTTATCAAATCCAACTTCAGATGAAGAACCAGGAGAGAAACAAAGGTTCAGCTGGCTTGGTTCATGAAACCCGGCCAAAAACGTGATTTCTGCCTCCAAACATGGATGCATACCATTTTAATGAAAACAAGAAACCACACGGTGTTTACTTTAGGAATAAACACCGTGTATATCATTTAACAATTCATTTAGTGGATGGTATACTGCCGACTTACTTTTTCGAACCTGACGACATGAGTACACGACATGTACCTAGGGGTACATGGAATGTATGTGATTTTTCTTCCCTTCCTCACTGACTTACCCACACACCAGGTATTTCTCTCATACACAGCTAGACTACACGGCATGTCCAGGAGGAACATGGCGTGTACATGGTTAAACAATTCTACCTGGCCAATAGGTCTACACACCATGTATATCCCTCCAACACGGCCAGACTACACGGCGTGTCCAAGGAGGACACGACATGTACTTGGTCAAGAGATTCTCCCCAGTCAACATTCCTACACGCCATGTATGGCCTCCACATGGTCAAGGGTACACAGCATGTCTAAAACTACATGTCGTGTCATAATAAATTTCTACACAGTCATCACACAACATGTACTCGACGAGCACACGGTCGGTCACTCACCTACACATACACGGCGTGTACTTAAAGTACACGGTGTGTAGTCTGGAAATTTCCAGAAACTGCCCATTATCTACAGTTTTCTCGGAAACAAGTCAAAAATTCAAACAGGGTCGGGATTTTGACCCGTTCTAAAAACTCGGGTTCATACAATATCTAAACTAGAGATATGAGAATTTGTTCTGTATGGTTTGGTAAATCGTGAACTAACCATGTGAATGTTTCTGAACATTACTCATGGAGTCGTACAATTGTGCCACATAGATTTGAAAACCATATATAAATCATGTGGTGATATTGTAAAAATACTCCCATACTACAGAATTTCTATTGGTAACTTGTATGTTTTGGATAAACCATGCATCAAGCATTCACCTGAACAATGACTCCCATTATCTTCATGCATGATTTCATAGAGATAATGCATAGTTTTTACAAATTTTTTTCAAACCTTTCACCATTAAAAACAATTAATAAACACTCCAAACCCATAAATACATTCAAAAAACTCAACCTAAGTATTATATAACTTAAAATACATAATAAAATAGTAATTTAATTGAAATATAGGATGTTACACTCTGACCACTATTAGTCATTCCTTCATTAGAAAGTTGAATATTTTTATCCACATGTATCTTACTAAATTTGACCATATTACTATAAGATTCATATTATACCAATACATTTCCCAAGAAATATATTCTCTTATATAAACAAATTTTTTATTGGCACATGAATCAAAATTGCATCAAGATCAAGATCCACATGGTACCATCAAATAACATAGTCATGATTAGGATGGTACTTTTTTGATTGGGATACATAAAATACCTTGTGCATTGAGATTAATTTTGTTAGTAATTCCAATAATTAATCCACATCACCAATTACTTCCAATGTCTCAAAATTATAATGTATTAAGGAGACAATTTTACTTTCTTAACAAAATGATGATGTCTTATCCATCAAGGTATAATCAAGAAACCATGATCACTCACATCCAACACTAATGAATGTTGATGATGATCCACATATAATTTCTAATAAATATAAGTTGTTTCCATTATTTTCTTGGTCATGTTAATCTTGTCTATTTTCTCATGTACAAGTCTTGGTCTGATAAGTGAATTCTCACCCACTTCCACCCATAAAAGTATATAATGATAAGGATTTTCATACAAATCTTCATAAGGAGACATATATATTGATCCATGTTAACTTTTATTGTATGTGAACTCCAATAATGGTATATAATCCTCCCACAACCCTCCAAAACCTATAACACAAGAGATAAACAAGCCTTATAATGTTTGTATCATCCTTTAATATTATACATCCAGACAAGGATGATAAACTAGGCTCACAGCCCCCTGGGTTCTAGGGGCTTGCTGTAAGAATTTCCAAAATCAAGATATAAAACTAGGTTCCCAGTCACACATGATTAAAAATGGTATGCATGAAACTTTATAACTTCGTAAATGTATATTTTTTACTAGTATTCCACTATATTTAATTTATTAATGGTCATTAATTGAGAATAATTTTTAAGATGATCCACAATCACACATACGACATTGTGTTTCTGAACCATTATTGGTATACCTGTGACAAAATCCATATCTATATACCCCAATTTCCAAATGAGTATAGGTATATATTGTAACATACCACCTAAACATTATTTCTCTAGCTTGATCTATTGACATATGAGGAATATTAATATCTCCACCACTTTTCTCTTCACTCCATCCCACCAAAATTGTTCTCTTATCATCATATACATCTTTTTAAAGCCAAGATGAACAACCCATAATGAGTAGTCCTTGGTAGAAATGAGTTGTTCATAATAAGTAGGAGAAAACACAATTAGATATCTAAAATGACACTCAAATTGACCATCTAAAATACATCCCTCAATGGTCTCCAAAAGATTTAGTTTTAAACTCATAGTGATATATTGAATATCAAATGTTTTTGCATCTTTACCTTTATTAATCAAATCAGAAACAAGATAAAAAATAAAGAAAACAAAAAAATAACCATTATCCGCACAATACTGATGCATATGGGATATATTCATCATCAAGTTCCATTTATATTAAGACTCTTTAAAGATATTATTATATAAATTCTTACTCAATGAATTTTCTACAAAATTTTCTTTTCTCGGAGTATACATCAAGTCAAATACAAACATCTTAAGATATTGAATATATCTTCATTACTTTAGTTTCATATCTCACCATGAGAAGATATGTTTAATGATTTTATAATCCATTGACACCAAGAACTTCTGACCAAAGAGATAATGATTCAATTCTTTTATATCATAGACTACAACAACTAGATGAAAATAATGTGTTGGGTAATTCTTTCCATGCACCCATAATTTTCATGATACGTAAGCTACACCATGATGTCCCTTTATAATAACACATCCCAAACTAAATCTAGATGTATCACAATAGACCGCATAGCATCATGTTGACTCTAGAAATTTAAGTATAAGTGTATATTTAATCCTAACCTTAATTTATTGAAAGTAATTTTGATAATCATTATTTCATTGTAAAAGAATACATTTTCACATCAAATATGTCATTGGAGAGTAAAGTCATAAAAATTCATGAATGAAGCATCAATAATACCCTACTAATCCTATTAAATTTTGTATCTATAAATCTTTCTTTGATTGTTTCCAAGAGATAACTACTTCTATATTTTTAGGTTCTATTAGAACACCTCTTTTAGAAGTGATTTGGACAAGGAAACGTACTTCTTATATATAAAAATCACACATTGAAAGTTTAACTTAAAGGAGATGTTCTCAAAATATACCGAAAACTATGAAAAAGTGTTCTTCATGATTGTATTTAGTCCTAGAATAAACTTTAATATCATTAACTAATTTCACTAAAAGGAATCAAGATAGCTCTAAAATATCAAATTCATTAATTCTATATATAGTATTAGTGCATCTGTAAGAACAAATGGAATAACAATATTCATAACAACCATAAAAAATACTGATGATGTTAATGAAATATAAATATTAAATATTCAATAATATCTTGTATCATTCATTTAATTCTTTTTACTAGGAATGTAATAATATTAAATCTATTTTATGTCTAATAATTAATTAAAAATGGTTTTCATTGTGTTTTTCACACTTATTTTAATGTGATTTCCATTCAATTATTGTAATATAATCTTTAAAAATGGATTTCATATTTTTAATCAAAACATTTATTATAATTTAATTAAATCGATTTAATTTTTTTTCATAATGAATTGTAAAAAAATTAATTTTTTTACCACAGTTAAGGTTAAAATGGGTTTATCAGGGGTGTTAAACTAAGAAAAAAGGGTAACAATACCATATAATTCTTATATTTTAAAAGTTGTTTAGACCATATATTATCTTATATTATATTTGTTTTAAATTTTGAACCACTTTCACATGAATGTGACCTTATATAGTTGAAATATTCTAAGTAATTCCGAGTGTGTCCCTCCCCTCATTTATAAAAGAGAACCTCTTATAATCCCTTATTCATAAAATTTAATACATATATATCTTCCAAAAACTACCCCAAATATTCCTATATTCCTTTTCATCATCCTGGATCCCTTGGTCTTCTCTTAAAAACTATATTTTATGTATTAATGTTTAATCCAAAGGGGGTATCTCAAAGATGAGGTACAAATCATAATCAATCTCTTTTAATTTTATCGCTTATTCCATATAATCAAAATAGATTTTATCGATCATAACATAATGAATATAGTATCATAAATATACAAAGATGTTATTATTATGATGTAAACCCATTTTCCACTGATTATCTATCAAATGGAAAATAAAAGTATCACTCAGGAGTACATGTGGACTACTGGATCCACGTAGTGAAATGATTCATTTTCCATCACCATATTTCAAGGTTGGATATCATGATGGATTTAATTATTATATATAATATTTATGGAATTTTTATTATTATGGAATTATAATATCTTATCTACTTTTTTATCATCACATCCATTTGAAAACAATAAAGTCTCCTGTGTGTACTTTTGAACTACTACCACCATAAAGGGATACAAATTTTTTTCATTTTTGATTTATGTGGATAGTAATAAGAATATATTTAATGGATATATATTATATTTATGATATAATAATTATTCAATAAATGATTATTATTATATACATTTCTTTCATTCTATCAGTCAAAAATTGGAAACATCACTCGAAGTCTAATATCTCGCAAGCATGAGAATCTAAAAAAACAATCATACTCGAATAAAAGAATCCACCTATATAAGAAAGTAATTATTATGTGAGTAATACTAAAAATAAATAAATTAAACATAAATATGAAAAAATACATTAATTCTATGAAAAATTATATTATTATGAAAACATCAAGATTACCTCTACAATTGATTAGAGGAAACATCATTGCTCTTCCTAAAAATTTAGTGTGGGGAACATGAAGGAAAGTGATAAATTAAAACATTGAAGGGGTGAAAATTTCTTGAGGGAGAATAATTATGTGGAAATTTTGGAATATAAAGGAATTAAAGATGTATATAAATATTCTAAACTAAATGAACTCTGAAAATATGAATTCCCAAAAGACCTCTGAAAAAACTAAATAAATATTAGATAGAAATGATAGAGAAATTAACATTCAAATAATTTAAAAAATGTTGAAAAAATTAATTAAATAAGTAGTTTTAATTCATCTTTTCATGATGGTTGTATACATTCTTGAATAATTTACTTATTTTCATTATCTTAATTGCATCCTGAATGTATGATCTCTCCGGAGCACGGGAAACTTTGAACAAACCACCCCAACTCTAACAAAATTATCCACCTGTATAAGAAAAAAATTAATATGTGAGTAGTATTAAAAAGAAATAAATTAAACATAAATATGTAACAATACATTATTTATATGGAAAATGATTTTACTGTTCAAACATCATGATTACCGCTATAATTGAGTACATGTAGTATTGTTTCTCTTCCTATAAACAATGTGAAAGTAACTTGATGGAATGTGATAAACACCAACACTACAAGGGTGAAAAGGTTTTGAGGTAGAAGAAGTATATGGATGTTTTGGTGAAGAAAGGCATGAAATATGGACATAAATATTCTAAAATAAATAAATGTTCAAGTAATTATAAAAATTAGATCAAGTTTTCAGTATATAATTTTTCCGTAAAATAGAGAAAGTATATCATAACATTACCTTTACATATTCCCAAAGGATTTCCTTCGTTATAGTATGTTATTCCATAGGATTGGTGACACCATCATATGTAGAAGAAATTGTCTGCATGAGTAGTCAAAAATTTAATTTAGATAAATTTAATGTAGTAAATAATAGATAATATTATTAGGAGAACCCTAGTATATTAAAAAAATACCATCTCATTGAACAATCATTATTATTTTTTAAATGTTTTAGTGATTTAGATCCTCTCTCTAGAATGAAAATCCCATCTTTATGGTCCCCTCTAATGTACCTGGAATTATTTACATTGTAATGAGCCTGAAATTATTGTGATCTCTGAATTAAAGGTCCATCCTTGATTGAATTTCCATCTGAACAGATAGTTTTTTAGTCTCTAGTAATAAAATTGATCAATTCCTATTTTCTAGTTCGGTGACCTAAAATACTTTCACTGATTTTAATTCCATTAAGAATATAAAATACTTTTACCCTTATATACTGAAATTCAACTTCATATATCCCATTTCATCTATATTCACTTCACTCTTATTGTCAATCCATTTGTAACCGAAAGAAACACTTGTAATTTTGTTTAATCCAACTCATATATCTATTTGATAATGCCAAAATAAGACATATTATCATAAATTTGATTTTTGTACTTGGAACTAGATATGTGCATCACTTATACAAAAAGTATAACACCACATTTTTATTTCATAATATTGTCATCATATTCTCTTTCATAAAACATATATCCATTTATTAGAAAACATGTGTAAGATATAAAATCTACATTCAGTACGCTGGCTAGAAATCAAATTTCTTCATAAGCTGAATTTGAATTTTTAGATAAATCATTAAAAATTTGATCTCAAACCTTCCTATTAACTATTTATTATGTGTATTTTATATCCAACCATCAACCCTTGGTGGATTCAAATCTATAAAAATTTAATTATGGGATTTAATGTATGGATAACATCTTCAATCTTATATAAAATGTAAAGGTGGCCTTGGTCTAGATTTGTGAAGGAAATTGTAAAAGAATATCTTCCAAAACTACCTTCTCCCATAAGGTATTAATTGTAATGAGAAATTGGGAGACTAATAATATCAACACTCAATACGTAATTGGTTGAAAATTCAATAGCTTCTTCAACAATATATATTTTTTCAATATAACATTCTGGCCGACCTCGATTAAATACATACCCTTTTGAAATATTCATATACCATTCAATGGGGTGCATACATTTGTAATGGAGATGACCACATATTTAAACCTCTCTGACCAAATGAATCATCAGGTGGATCATTATATCGAAGAATGGTGATGGGAAGGACAACTATAATACACATAATATGAATGAATCCTATTCGATTGTGATTGGAAACTCCATGTGGTCTAAAAATTTAATACATATGGATTTTAAAAAGAAGCAGAGTCTGGTTAAAGTATGTAATATTTAGGAATAATGTAAAGGAAAACAACATACATCAAATATTGCATCAAAACATGACAGTCATGTGATTTAGTCCATGTAACTTTAAATTATTAATTTAAATGACATTATTTATATTATATGAATAACCCCTAGAACTTTTACACTATTAGGGAAAAAGATAAATTGTAATTTTTTATATCTAGATAGAGTTTAAGATATTGGAGGAAGAACAATTGACCCTTTATCCTTTATTGGTTCCAACTCTTCCCTTATCCCCATGTCAATCATATCCAACCTAGCCTTGATGCCATATTTTTTCATGGAATGTTTAGTATCATTCTAATAACACGATCAAATACATTTTTTTCTACCTGCATGACATCAAGAAAATTTATGACATAAAAAAAATTCTAATACAATAATTCAATGAAAATTGATCTCTTCTTCCTACCTATTTTAATAATGTTGTTTGAAAATGGTTTACCAAAAACAATGTCAGTATCTTTTATTTTATTGAACAATTGATCACCCATTAGTGGATATAGTATTGTACATTGTTTGATATTACCATCGAATTCTATTATCTAGGATCGATATTTATGTCATTGAGGTAATTATTTATGATGTCCTAAAATCATAGTCTTCGAGGAATATTTCAACCAAACTAAGTGTGTAAATTCTTAAAACATGGGACACCCCAACATTTCTTTAATGCAACATCCTAATAAATTTCTATTAGAGTGGAAGTTATTTATCATCCCATACAACATGGACCTCAATGTGAATTATTCAATTTTATGAGCATCATATATTGTAACACCTATATCCCACACCAATTTCAAATCTTCAATCAATGTAGATAAATAGACATCAATATCATTATCGGGTTACATTGGTCCAGATATAAGTAGATACAACCACATGTATTTTCAATTTATGAATAACCATGGTGGCATGTTATAATTTTCCAACATGATGGTCTATGTATTATGAGTACTTCTCTATACAAAAAATGATTTATTCTATCTATAGATAATGCAAGATGAGCGTTTGTCAGATCATTTCCAAATTTAGGATACATGTAATCAATTTTCTTCCACCAATAAGAGTCTTCTAGATGATGTAGGTTCCCATATTTAATTCTTTCATCTCTATTATATGTTAATTGTATCATGGTTTCCTAAAATTCATATATTCTTCTAAACCATGGAATGATTGGAAAGGACCACATAGATTTCAAAGGACTTGATTCATTTTTCTTGTATCGATCTGCACCACACTTAGGGAATTCGTTGTTTGATTCATATTCCTTACAATGCAATATGAAATCATTTGGACAAGAATGTTTTTGTAAATATCATGCACATTAAACATAGAATTTGTTTAGTTTCATATGTTGGACATGGTAGTTCATTTTCATTTATTAGTATATCATTCATGAGATCATGCAGTTCTTTAAAGCTGGTGTCACGCTATCTGCTTCCATCTTTCAAATTATATAACTACAATATAGCAGGAAATTTTGTGTATTTAGAAAAATAGGTATAAAATTGTCTCTTAGCACAACTATTAATCCTCTCAAAAAACATTTAACAATCATGAATGTCATATTCAATTTCTATTATCATTTATTTTATGTAATCTCCATCATCATTTAAACTTGTATTCATGTCAAATGATCTATAAACCATATTATCATCCCAATATGTGTTTACAATAAGTTTTTACCCATGTTTAATTCAACATTAATAGCTCTAATTTATTTCAGGAGAAATCAAATATTCTTCTAGCTCTTCTGGACTAATTTTTCTTAAATAAAAACAACATAAACATAGACAACGGATTTGAGAAGGGTAGTATGCATTCTCTATTGCAAACATAATGAAATCTTTAAGTCCATATTTATACTACTTTTTCAAATGATTAATGTGCATCTATTTTCCATTCATATCCATTCTATTGGGTTTATAAAATATTTATTTTTGTACAATAAATAAATAAATACACATAAGATATTCATTTTCAAAGGTAAAAGTTATAGATACTTATAATAAGAGAAACCCAACATTTGACTATTTCCAATAATTCTAGTATTATTTGAAGAAAATGGGTATTTGAATTTAAAAAATAATTACTCTATTATTTTAGGTGTTATCCTATGAATTCATCTAAAGGTGAAAGTTATATACTACTGTCAGCCCCATCATCTCATCTCCTGAATAGTAATACTTACATTTTATTACTTAACACTAATCCTCCATCTCTTGGAGACATGAACCTATGTTTAATTAAATTATAAAATAAGTAATCATCCATGGGAAGAATACTACTTAGATTAGTACAAGTATCATAAAATAGATGGGGCATGATTCTTAAGAAAGAAAATGCAATAATAACTATTCCATAGATGATACTGATGAGAATGATAGTTCTAATCCATTATGTTCTCTAAGAGGGATAATGTATCCTATTTATGATAATTACACCATTGGAACTAGATATTGACTTTTGTCCTATTGAAGGTGAGATTTGGGGGGTATACTCATTCTTTTCTATGACTCAAGGGGTCTCGATGGGGACATGTTATGGTATATGAATCCTTGGGGATTTTATGATTTCTATTGTTAAAGGATAAATCCCAGTTTTAATAAATTAAATCCATTAACTGATACTATTCATGCCTTCATTAAAATGATCCATTACGTATTTTTAAAATCCTTAAAACAAATTAAAATATAATAAAGGATATTAAGGAGTAATAAGAAACCCAAATATGAAAAACAAGAATAATAAACTCTCATTCCATCAAATAGATTATATAAAAAATGTTTTGATAAAATATTTTATCAAATAAAGAGTTATTTCATAAGCCTAGATGGTAATCAGAAATTCATATGGTTGGAACCAATACATGAAGACATAAAATTATGAATACCTAAAAATAATTTCTTATAATTATTCCAATATATATTGAATTTGATAACCTACATTATATTTTTTGTAACAAGTACTGTAATAACATAAGGAATTATTTCATTTAATATTAATGGTATATCAAATATTTAAAAACATATCAAAATTATAGTTTTAAGTTCAATTAAAAATAAATAAGGAATAGAAAAAATAATTTCCAGAAAAGAATATAACTAAAAATGATAATGTTTTTAAGCATATCAAAATTCTTAGTTGATAAATTGATCCAGGAATTATGTCTAGATAGGTTGAAAATAAGAATTATTTTCAAGTACAAAAAGATAAGTATTTATAATAAAATTCTATTTTCATGTCCATTATGGGTTCTATGGTGACTTATTTCACATAGTATAAATTTTTAGTCATAATGAGATAAATAATAATTATTATTTAAGATATAGAGGTTTTAAGCTAGAGGGGAGATGACACACTCTTTATAAATAGTTTTTAAGTGAGATTAATATTCATAAGTAAAATAGGATAATGTATTTTAAACATTTAATAAACATTGTAAAACATGTGAAAAATTAAATAGTGGTATGAATGATTTTCAAGATTTTCAAAAAGCATAGATGAATGTGAAGAAATAATTTGAAATTTATTATATGAAAAAGAATGGAATATAAGTGGAATTTATTATTGATCTCACACTAAAGTTTTTTCAAAAGAAACATCCTTTCATATTATATATTGGTGGTTCATCACACATGATAGGTAAATTGATGTAATTAATTAATTTTGAAAATTTAAATGGGTACTTATTATTTTAGAAATTGTGGATATTTTAAGATAAATTGTTTGAATTTAGAAGATGTTGGAAATAAAAGGTAATGTTAAAGAATAATCTATTTTTTATTGGATTAAAGTAAAAAATATATACTATTTATTAGATGTGTGATGAAGGAAATGAAGTGGTTTTAAGAAGTATTAATGAATGGATTATAATTTCAAATATTACTATATTTTTACAAAGGTATAGAAAACCTGCTGATCCAAATTCTAATTTTAGGTTAGTATCAATTTATGGTTACTGCGTTTGAAATAGGAAATTGATTTTTGGTAGTGAAAATTTTATCATACTAGAAAATGAGACATTTAGATACCGACTTTAAAAGGGTGGGTTATGTTTTTTTTGTGATGATAAGATAAAATAGATAGATACTTTTTACTAATTAGAATGGAAGGATTATTAATAATTAAAATAATAAATTAGATATTTAAGTAAAGAAGCCCTTGAATTTTATTCACTATGATATATATGAAACCTAAAAGTAAATATAAATGTATTGTTATATTATTACATTTCACCCATTTATAATTATACTCAGATCATGTGTATTGTTTTTTAGACAAATAAATATATATAATGATATAAATGGGATTAAAAATTTTATAAGTATTTAGAATGAGTTTAATTATGTGGTAAATAATTCTATATTAAATTATGGGTTTGATTACACAACACTCATGTTAAGGTGGTAAAAAAATATTTATATTCCAAATTAGTAAATCATAGTTGATGGCCATGGCCAATCACTTAAATATTTTATTTTGGATAAATAACTATACCTAAAACATTATTATATTTATATTATTTTATATATATTTTAAAAAAGAAAAATATTGGGAAATTTTAGAAATGATGAAAACAATATAACCCTAATAATGAAAATATGATATTATGAATACAATATAATCACAAATAATGGTCATTCATTGGAGGATTTCCCATATATGTATTTAATTTTGTTCTCAAAGTGTTGTTCCAAATTAATTATTACTCTATAGAAATAGTCAATATCATTCACCTAACCACCTCTGACAGTTTATCCTAGGTAAGGAACTAGTGCATTACTATCACATGTGCATTAGGACTATTATCTATTAAGCCCAATGGTTGGAGGAATCCCTCAATTGAGTAGAATACCCTTGGATTCCATATCCATCGGGATGAATGAATGAATGAATAAGACCCCATTTTACATGTCTTGTAGTCACTATGTCCTTATATATATTGTCACTGATATTTTTATTCAGGATAAATTTTTAAGGGGGCATTTGTCAATTTATTGTATAGAATTCTTAATATGCTACAAGGCAGCAAGAAAATCCATTAAAGGGTCAACAAAAACCCAAAATCATAGAAAACTTTAATTATAAATTCATTATAGAAGTTAAATCTATTATGTATAATGAATATAAAGAGATAATATAGAAAACAAAAATAGATGTGGCCAAACAAGCAATCAATGAGTGTGGTAAAGGAGAAAATAACATACCTTTGATTGAAGACTTGAATCGTCCGAGAGAATGTAGAGATACATGAAACTAGGAATTTGTTCAAGCCTTGGACTCATTCAACCCTTGAGTCATTTAAGCCTTGGATTAAAGCATTGGAATTTTTTGAGCCTTGATTCATGTTTGGATTCAATGAGGAGGTTCACTGAAAGCATATGACTTTTCTGGAAAGCTTCATATATCACAACTAGTTCATGACTGGTTAGGGTTTTTTGAAAATGATCAGGACACTTTTAGTAGTGTTTCCAAAAAAGAACTAATAAAGTTCCTTTATATCAGTACTAAATTAGTAAGTGTTGATAAAAGGCATCTTTATCAGTTCTAGAAAAGTGGTGATAAAATGACTCTTTATTAGCGTTAATCATTAGCACTGATAAATGATTTATAAACTATAAATAATTTTTTAAATATATTTATATAATTATATATATTTAAAATATATATATTGTAAATATAATAATTATATAAATATATTTGTTATAATATTATAATTACTTAAATTTATAATTATTTATTAATAATTATATAAATAATTTAAAAAATAATATTTATATACTTATCTATTTAAATCATTATATATATTTATATAATTATATAATTATAAATATAAATATAGTAATTATATTCAATATTTAAATAAATTTATTACTATTTTATAATTATTTAAATATATATAATAAATTATTTATAATTACATAAATACTTTAAAAAAATAATATTTATTTATTTATAATTATAAATATATAAATGTATAAACATAGTAAATATACATTTATAAATATATTTATTTATAAATAATTATTTAAAAATATATTTTTAACATTATTAATGAATATTTAATATTAAGTGTCTCCATGTTAAAAATGAGTGATATTGAATAATTAAAAATAAGTACACTTTAACAATTTTGAAAAAATGGTTAAGTTTAATTAATTAAATATAAATTATTAAAAAAGGTAAACATATATTTAATTAAGGATGAATACATATTAAAAATATTGGAACATAGTATATAGATATGTAATATAAATTGATTAAATTCCCAAAAAGTTAAAAAAATAAAAAATAATTAATATTTAAAATTAATTAATAACTAGAAGTAATAAAATTAAAAATAAGTATAAAAAATTTTCCAATTAAATACATGATAATGTATCATGTTATAATTAAATTTTAAAATAAATACTAAAAATTAAATAAATTGCATATATATTAGGTGTATGTGTTTCTATATAATATTTTATTAATTACGTAAATAATTATGTGTCTGCATTATATTTAAAAATGCATTAAATATGTATATATTTATTTGAAATAAATATAACACACATTTGATATATGTTAAATTGAAAGATAAAAAGATATTCAATTATGTCCATTATTTGATGTTATTAGTCAGTATTTTTAATTCATATTAATTTTTAATTATAAACAATTCCTCACTAATTATATAAATTATTATTGTAAATAATGAATATTTTTAATTATATAAATCACATTTAAATACATTTATTTATATATTTATATATTTATATTTAATATATATTATTTATTAAAGTTATCAATAATAATTTAATTAATAAAATGTTTAATATATTTTTTAATATCCTTATTATTAAATTTTATTTGTTAAATTTTAATTTTACATATATCTATATTATTAATATATACTATTTATTAGTAATTATAATTTTTATATAGTATATTTAATTTATTCATTTTTATCATTAATTATTTAATTAATAAATTTTTTAATATTTTTTAAATAACTCATTTATCTTTTTATTTAATTAATTATTTCATTCATGACCTTTATCAACACTAATAATAACTAATTGAAAATTAATTTTTTTATTTTCAAACTCTTTTAGGTAATGTGAGAAACTGCACAATCCTTAAACCATATCTGATCACGACTTGCAACACACACAAAACAAGCACATGCAGAACAACCACAAACCAAACAGACCAGCACAAGACTACATATCATAATATCCATAGTCATATCTGTATCCCACACAAGATTCCCCTTCTGCCATAGCTGATTCCCATTCTGAAGCAGATTTATGCCACCTCATAAGATAATCATTTTTCTCCTGGCTCCTCATCTGGTCTAGTGAATGCTGCACTAGGCAAGGTTACTTAACCAAGATTTCTTTTTTGAAAGCACGAATCACCTTGATATCCAGCTTAAAGGAAGATCTGGTAATCACCAGTCGTGGTAGGTAAGAGTAGTCCTTTCTTGTTCTTCTTCTTGGTGTAGTAGACAAATCTCCTTCACACTATGTCATCCTTTTTCCCATTCAGCACAATGTCATTGTAGGAAAGATAGGTCGGACCACTCACATTTTCTTTATCACCCCAAAAAGTTCACCCCCTTTGTCAAGGAGGTTATTCAAGGCAATATCCTTTCATCTATTAGTATTCCCCTTTCTCTGGTCTGGCGTGTTACTATCCATCAAAGCAAGACACCCAACTGCATTAACATGCTCTTCTATGGCCATATAAACTTCCTCGTGGCCCAACCTTTCAACCGTGTTCCCTTTCAACAAGGCCCCATCATCATCACCTCCTTCCACAACATCTGCATCCAAACCCTCTACAAAAATGCCTTCTACAATTCCTTCAAGCGAGTTTTTCTAACTTTTGAACCAGTGCTCAGAATGGAAATATGAGGGAACCATTGAAATCGTAGTGCCAATATTCGCTTAAGAATACTTTAACCTCCATGGTATTTGGTCGAGGGTGAAAGTTAGTTTTTTGGTTTTCATGAAAGAATGGAATAAAAATAAATTGTACAACATTTTATTTTTATTTTATTTGTTAAAAACCTTCATGTGGAAGTTTAGAAGTGGGAACCATCAAACCTTAACCTCCCATGAGAGGTTATGGTGGTGGGGACCACCTAAGGCCTAAACTTCTCAACTCCCTCATTAATGTGGAGGAGTCTCCTGAGCTTCCTCCACATTAATTTATGCCAACACATCACATTAAATTGTGCCTACCCTCCTTTAATTAATTTTGTCCCAACCTCATCAATTAATTATGTGGAGCCAACTTAATTAATCCAATTTGAAATTGTGTCAGCAAATTAAAATTGGGGGAAACACTTTTTTTTTTGGGTTTTCTTTTGATAACATTCATTGATAAAGGAGGAGAGAGCCTTGGGATAAATAAAGTTCTCCAACAAAGAACTTCCCCTCCCAACGATGAATGCTCCGCCAATGAAGAACACCGACCTCAACTTCGACATTCTTCCTCGAGACTTCTTCCAACGTGGGACATCTTCATCTACGAAGAATTGATGCCCGTGCTTCCTTCTCGTTCCAACGTCAATGAACAACCGAGGTAGGGGTTTATTATGAATGAATTTTTCCCACGTTCTTCCCTTTTTAAAACAAAAGACGTAGATGATTTCTTTTGTGGGGGGATAGGATTTGAGGTTCTTATTTCTTGTTCTTGATGATCCATTTTCTACCACCCTAACGTGGAGGGTAAGAGCCAAACAGACATGGACTGACCCCTCCACTAATCTTGTGATGATTGTGGTGTTGAATGCAATGAAGGCTATGGTGCAATGACACTGCCCCGCGGCCCCCGCCGCCTCACGACCTCTGTACCCTGTGGCTCCGCCACTCACGGCACGCCGTCCACCGAGCTGTTGCCGCCATCTACTAAGCTTCCTAGCCACCACCGCTGGCTGATGAGCCCCCGCTGCCATCCGTCGAGCCGTTGCCGCCGTCCACCGAGTTGTTGTCACCGTCTGTTGGTCCACCACCCTCGTGGTCGGTCCACCACCCTCGCAGTCGGTCCAATGCCCTTGTGGCCTATCCGCCACCCTCATGGCCGGTCTGCGCCCTCTCAGCCGGTCTGCGCCCTCGCGGCTGGTCCGCGCCCTCACGGCCGGTCCACGCCATCAGTGCCTCTCCGCTCCCTCATGGCCGGTCCTCTCCCTCATGATACCCCTTGGTCGAGATGTCGTCCCGACACCCTCGCGGCCCTCGGGGGCCGAGCTAGTCCCAATGGGCCATGTCGTGCTGCGGGTCGGGCCCACTACAACCCAGTTACTTTCTTTTGTCCATTAAATTGGCACCGAATTTCCATTTGACGAACCGTCAGCGGTGCTAGAAATCATTGAGCGAGATGGTCCCTTTGATTGATACCCCACTATGTTTTGGATTAAGTTGTGTAATGGTCAGGTTGGATCAAGCACAAATCCAACCGGGCCCCTAGGACTAAAAGGATAATAACTCTCAGACCAGGTGTCTGATTGACGCGCCATCTTTTACATAGAGACCCCTATTACGTGATGGAACTTTGAGATATTCTTTCATGGGACTTTTTGGAAGTTGGAGTATCTACTAATAGATTCTGGGGCGGATTCTCCTGGAGATGAGTGAGCATAGTGTGGGAACCCAGCGGCTGGTTGAGACATGATGAATGCTGACCGTTTCGACTCAGAGTGACTCGAAAGGCCTAGGGGGGAGAGCCTTGGTGACATGGCAGACCCACGGTGGGGAGCACCTTAAGGTGACATGAAAGACCTATATTACTCGACAGGAGGAGTACCTCAGTAGTCCAAGGTTAGTGGGAAGCACCACTGTGTGACACGGTAGGCCCACTATACTCGACAGAGGATGAGTTCTCCACCATCCGAGGTGTCTGACGTTGTGACTGGGAATATTACTTAACACTACCCCTAGAATAAATCCTATTGTGAGCTGAGTCAGAACCTCTGTGTTTTCCTCATGATTGAGATGGATTACTTAATAACATAAGTATATGTATGGGCATCTACCTAAGTAAGGTTATCTGTTGATTTCATACTTTTTGTTTTATCCTTGTTGGTTTCTATGAGACCTAGAGGGTCTTGGTGTCCCTACTGAGTATCGTTATACTCACCCCTTCATGGGCTATTCCCACACCTTGGTGTGTTTGATGCAGACGACGGACAACGCTGGCTGAGGCTGAGAGTACCAAGACTGTACGGTACCTAGAGGTACACCATAGGGCGTGACGGTACGCAGAGAAGACATGTGGAAATGGAGTGCCGAGGAGGTGATCTGTACCTACACTTTAGGTAGGAAATTTGGAAGATGACCCAATAGTTGACTTTCCCTTTTCTTCAGTTGTATTGTATCACAATTGTAATTGTACTTTCCAGTTAGGCTTATATTCTGGCCCCTTTTACTTATTGCACCCACTATGTTTACAGTTCAGTTTACTTGTGTTCCAATCTTACTATGTTCTCCGTTACATGTTCTTACAGGTTATAAATACAATTCCTTCACATTTTTAGGGAATACGCCTTTAGTTCTAGTCGCTATCCTCTGGCCTATGGAAGGCAGGCTTGGGGTAGTCACGGTACGAGCCCCATGGGACGAGTCATGATAAATCGGTATCAGAAGAGTCGGTTCTACCGCAGAACATAGGACTCTGATCTTTCTTTTTAATGGTAATAGTGTTAAGTGTAGTGATTGTGGTTATCAGTTTAGGGAAACTAGTGTTGGTGCGGTGGCTGATGTATCCATACACCAGGACCACGACTTATGATTTCTGACTCAGTGCACGAAAACACTGATTGCGTGTGTGTTTTCAAAAGTTTTATTTGTGATCCTTTGAGTCAGATCACTAGGTATAACTTTCAGCTCACCATGTATAACTTTTTTAACATGGTGCACCTTTTTCTTTTTAGGATGCCTCCACGAAGACAGCCATCTAGAGTTCTGATAGTTGTACACCCTGATAACCCACCGAGCGACAAGGCCTCGGGGTAGGGCCCTTTTCTAGTAGAGGCACCAACGGTACCATTACCCGTTGGGCCACCAATGTCACTATCCCCAGTAGTATACGGTGCCCGCCGCTTGAGCACATTGCACAAGTTCCCGCACCAGAGGCCACCTAGGTTCAGGGGAGAGATCGACCTGCAGGAGGCTGAGGATTGGGTGGAGGCTGTGGTGAGAGTCTTCCAACTCGTAGGGACACCAACAGATCTCATGGCGATCCTTTCCACCATCCTTATACAAGAAGCAGCAGGAAGATAGTGGAGGTTGATGCTCTAGGTTCATGATGAGGTGACACTTCTCTGGGAAGACTTTGAGAGCCTGTTTCAGGAAGAGCTTGTCCCAGTGACTCTTCGTGCATTGCACATACACGAGATTCTACATCTGTAGTAGAGAAGCATTATTGTGGCTTAGTACTCAGCGAGGTTCACTGAACTCTAACGCTAATCCACAGATATGGTGTGAGACCCTTTCTTCAAGGTTCAGACCTTAGATCAGGGGATCAGGTGGGATATTAGGTATTCGATGATCTCACCCATTATCTCGACACATGTGGGGGTGCTAGAGAGAGCCCTCTTGGTGGAGAGTTTCCTTACCAAGCAGTCACCAGCAGTGAGACCCACTACCAATCGTCACGTAGAGGAGTATTCTACTTTTGGTAGTAGAAAGATGTCAAAGAGGTCCAAGAATACCAGACCTACAGGTGGACGACCGCATGAATTAAGATCGGTTATGTGGGGCACCCGAGGTGGAGCTAGTTATACCAGGAGTGGGAAGTGATACGCATGTGGTGGACAGGGTCACATGGATCGTGACTTTCCGACCAACTTTACGGATGATCAGTAGACAGTCAAAGGAACTCCTAGGCAGAGACAGATGTTCGACCGAGGAGGACCGCAGGGAGCATGTAGATGTACCAAAGGAGCTGGTTGTGCAGCTGGCAGTGGGCGATGATTCATGATGTTACCACCACCACCACCAGGAGGTCCTCCCCCACCACAGAGAGCAGGTGTACATGGGAGACCTCAGATCCAGGTAGTTGAGGCTTATGATCATAGAGCTCCAAAGATGATACGAGGTACGATCTGTGTCTACTGCACCATAGCTATAGTACTTATAGACATAGGTGTCAGTCATTCTTTTATTTCCACTACCCTCGTTCGAAGATCGAAGATTCTGATGGAGCCGTTGCCTTGATCCTTACTGCTAGATAATCCTACGGGAGTGGATTCGACGATTACGCACTGGTGCCGATAGTGTGATATTACTCTAGGAGGCGAGATCTTTGGCTGGGATCTCCTAGTAGCGGCATCGCGGCCTTACAACATCATCTTGGGTATGGACTGGTTATCTACATTCCATGTTCAGATTGACTATATTAGGTGCAATGTGCGGTGTGTCCGCATGGATGGGACTAGGTTTACCTTCACCGATGATAAGGGAGCCTTTATGGCGCAGGATGGACTTACCCAGAGGAAAGTTCAGTTGATCACTCATCAGTTGGCTAGCCTTATCCTTGGAGTTGTTGATGTGGAGAGTCCGAGCAATCCTATAGTGGTGGACCAGTACGTAGATGTTTTCCCTGATGATGTTTTGGGTCGACCTCCTTGTAGATATGTGGACTTTTACATTGACTTGTACCCCAGGACGACACTGATATCTACTCCAACGTATCAAATGGCTCTCGTGGAGCTTTGTGAGCTGCGAGTATAGATGGAGGACTTACAGGGGAAGCGATTCATCCGATCAAGTGTTTCCCCTTGGGCAGCCATGATTCTGTTTAGCAAGAAGGCGGATGGAAGCTTTAGGATTTATGTTTATTATCATCACCTGAACCAGGTGCCCGTGAAGAACAAGTACCCACTCTTAAGGATTTACAACCTCTTTGATCAGCTGAATGGAGCATGGCGGTTCTCGAAGATAGACCTCATATCATGTTATCACAAGCTTAGAGTACGAGACGAGGATGTGAAGAAGAAAGAATTTAGGTGTCGGTACGACCATTAAGAGTTCTTGGTTATGCCATTCGGCATGACCAATGTTATTTCAGGGTTTATGGGACTCATGAACAAGATCTTTCATCCATATCTTGTTCTATTTTTTGTAGTCTTCATCAATGTCATTCTGATCTACTCGACTACTGTGGAGGAGCATGCCTATCATTTGTAGGTAGTAATAGATACTCTCAGAGAGCACTGGCTTTATATTAAGCTCTCGAAGTCCTATTTTTGGATCCGAGAGGTTAACTTTATGGGACACGTCATATCAGAGGCTGTAATTTCAGTGGATCCAGCAAAGAATGAGGCGGTACTTTCTTGGGAGCCACCCATGAGTGTGATGGACGTACGTAGTTTCCTGGGTTTGGCTGGATATTACCGGAGGTTTGTGCCAGACTTCTCTAGAGTTGCAGCACCACTATCAGTGTTGATGAAGAAGGGGAAACCCTTCATGTGGTCGGAGAGATTCCAGCAGAGTTTTTAGGAGCTGAGGCAGAGGCTGATGAATACCCCCATCTTGAGGCTTCTAGAGGAGGGTGTACGGTATGTAGTCTACGACAACGTATCAGGGAATGGACTCAGATTTTTTCTGATGCAAGAGAAAGCAGTGATTTCATATGGTTCTTGATACCTGAGACAACATGATCAGAACAATGCTACCCATGACCTAGTGTTAGCAGTAGTGGTCTTCACCTTGAAGATGTGGAGACACTATTAGATGGGAGAACACTTTATAGTCTACTTGGATTACAAGAGTCTCAGGTATATATTCTCTCAGAAGAACGTGAACCTGAGACAATGAAGTTGGCTTGAGTTCCTTTAGGATGATGAATTCGAGAGAGTCTATACTCCTAGGAAAGGGAACGTTGTAGCAAATTCACTCAGCTGGAGGACTGGTATACAGATGCTTGGTGAGGCGACGAAGCATCTAGCCACTTTGTATATATCCTTTGTGGAACACGATGGAGCATCTTTTTTTCAGTGTCTTACTGTCACTCACCTAATTTTTTAGAGAGTCAGGGAGGAGCAGCATGGGGATGATGACTGTGAGTCTCGACTTGCTCAGATATCCACAAGGCAGGAACCTGATGGATTTTTCTAAAGGTTGGGAGCACGCCATCCTCTTTAAAGAATGTATCATGGTACCAATGTCAATTCAGGAAGAATTGTTGAGGGAGTTCCACACATCCCCTCTAGTGGTACATCCAGGAGTGGAAAAGATATACCAGGATCTCCAACAGCAACACTAGTGGCCGATAATGAAGAAAGCAGTAGTATAGTTTTTCTCTCTGTGCCTCAATTGTCAGCAAGTGAAGGCAGAGCATCAAGTACCAGCAGACTTAGTTCAGCTTTTATAGGTCCTAGAGTGGAAGTGGGATGGGATATCCATGGATGTCATGAAAAGACTTCCACATACATCCAGGGGACATGACTCGATTTGGGTGATCTTCGAATGACTCACCAAGTCATCCCACTTCCTATCGATCAGAAAGCGTGGTTTAGTAGAGAGCGTGGGATGCCTCTATGTGAAAAATATTGTAAGATTACATGGTTTACCATTGACGATTGTCTCTGACCGTGATGCATGTTTTACTTCCCGGAAATGGAAGGGGGTGTAGGAGGCTTTCGGGACATAAATTCATTTGAGCACCTCCTTACATCCTCGTACGGATGGCCAGACAGAGCATACCATTTAGACCCTCGAGGACATGTTGCATGCTTGTGTCCTCGACTTCGATTGTAGCCGGGAAGATCAGTTACCTTTGGTGGATTTTTCATACAACAATAGCTATCAGTACACCATTGGGATGGCACCTTTCGAGGCTTTGTATGGGCGACCTTGCAGATCACCTTTGTGTTGGACTGACCTAGGGGAGTCAACACTAGTGGGACCAAAGATGGTAGGAGCTACCATAGAGAAGGTGCAAATCATCCAAGAGAAGATGAAGACTGCACAGAGCAGGCAGAAGTCGTATGTCGACAAGATATGGAGACTTCTGGAGTTCGATGATGGATACCATGTCTTTCTATAGGTCTCACCTCAATGAGGTTTGCGGAGATTTGGCAGATGTGCCAAGTTATCTCTGAGATTCATCGGACCTTTTCAGGTCCTCAACAAAGTTGGAGAGGTGGCATACTGCTTAGCTCTTCCACCTCTATTGCACCAGGTGCATGAAGTCTCCCATGTGTCCCAGTTGAGGAGATATGTGCATGACCCTTCTCACATCATCGACCACAGTGAGCTAGATGTCGATGATGGGGTGACTTTTACAGAGGTTCCAGTGGAGATTGAGGATCGATAGGAGCTAGTTCTTCATAGATGATCGATACCTTTGGTTCATGTTTGTTGGCATCACGAGAACCTCCAGGAGAGCACATGGGATCGGGAGGCTCAGAAGCATGCTCAGTACTCCCACTTGTTACCTTAGTATGATTTTAGGATTGTAAGAACCCAGATCTTTGTTTTAGGTATTTCTTTCATTTTTCTGGAGTTTTTAAGAAAAATGGAGTTTCTGGAAATTTTTGAAGTACACGCCGTGTACTTTCAAAGTACACGCCCTGTACTTTTTTCTCGCTCGAGTCCGTGTGCTAGCCGTGTTCGAGCCACACACACGGTGTGTAGGGGTGATGTGGAGGCCGGTTAAAGCAGAGTACGGAAAAACCTAGTATATGTCGTGTACTCTAAACTTACATGATGTGTAATTTTTTCATTAAATAGACCAGGGTCATGCCTAATTGATAGAAAGGTCTTCTTCTCTAGCTTCTTTGTCCGAGAGCGCCGGGAATCCGCAGATCTTAGACGAGCCCTCGTTCCTCCGTCCGTTCTCCGAATCGATCGTCGTCGATTGCATTGGAATCGCAGCAGTGACTTCTCCTTTCTCCTTGAGCCTTGTTTTCCAATTCCTCCTTTTTCTCAAGTTATCATGGGTTGAGTTTTTTTGATGTTTTCTCATATCTTTGTCATTCTAAGGATAATTTGTCGTCGTGGTTCTCATATATCGATCTATTAGGATCGAGGTAGGTGTTTTGTGACTTTCTGTAGGAATTCGTTGAATATTATGTGCAATTTCCACCAATAACATTGAATGGGGTATTGCGTGTTTACTGTTTATCGCTTGTTTTTTTCTTTCCTTGCTGATATGCTTGTGTAGTAGTCATTTCTTGTGAATAGGGTAAATTATGCTGTGTTCTGGATGCTTTTCCATGCTTGTTTTCTTGTTCAGAATTTTCCAGTTTCCATGCCTAGTTTTACGATAGTGGAACAGTTGATTTTTTTTGATGTTGAGCCTTATATTGATAGAAAAGTAGTTCTTGAGGTTTACTTGGACGATACATGCGCTCTATGCATGTTTATTTTACATAGGGCTGCGAGAACCTAGTGTAGTGGACCATAGGGAGAATGGACGTAAGGGCTTCTCCAGAGTGTCCTTAATTATGATACGAGGCCACATGGGGAATTGACGTTGAGTGCTTTCTCAGAGAGTCTATAGTTCCTTGACGTGGGCCACAGGGGGAATTGACATTGAGTGCTTCCCCAGAGATCCTTTAGTACAATACGAGACCACATGGGGAATTGACGGTGAGTGCTTTCCTAGAGAGTCTATTCTTTAGCTTATCCAGAGGGGTGAGACTGTGTGTGCCTCCTAGAGGGTTGCTAGTACTTGTAGGTCGAACCTTAGGGGTTAGACTGTGAGAACTACCCAGAGGTTACCTTTCTATTCTACTTTCTTGAGTAGCTATTTCTTGTTTGTAGAATATATGCTAGAATCTGTGGATTGTTACTGTTGTGTATTATCTTGTTTACTGCTTACTATTTACTGCTTATTTTACTTTACCTGCCATATATTCACTGACTATTAGGAACAAATCTTTGGGTGGTTGCCTACTGGGACTTTGTCTCACACCCTATTTGGGTTATGCTTTTGGGCTCAAACAGATTATATTGTTGCAGGTATAGATAAGGGCAAGTTCCCTTCTACTTCAGGTTCTTGATTGCACTGGAGTTGGAGAGCATGAGACCGATCTGAGGCTTTTGATGCTGAGGAGTTGATCATCTGTTTTTCTTTTGCACTTTGGTTTATTATTGTATTCAGCAATGTGAATTGTTTGGCTGTTTTCCTAGACACATATGTATCATGCATCATTTACATATATTTCAGATCCAGTTGTTTATTTATCAGTCTTCGGTTGTTTACTCTTGTATGGATGTCTACTATTTCCACTATTGTTGCTATTTGTTTTTTTCTCGTCCGCTGTGTACTCTGCCAATGAGGGCATAGTTTCCCCACTATCACACCCAAGGCCCTCACTGCTAGTCGGCAACCTCTGGAATTTAGGGAAATTTTCTTGAGGCCATGTAACCAACCGGGTACGGGGTGCCTCTGGGTGGTTTCCAGAACCAGGACGTTACAAAGTGGTATCAGAGGGTTTCTTCTCACATGATTTATTGTTTGGAGCCTTAAGCCAGGGATAAGAAGGATTCGGTACTTGGTATTAAGATGTGCTTAGGAGTAGCTATCCCGTGTACAGGGAAAAGCCATACTACCTCGTTAATTGCAGTTTTCTTGTTTTGAGATTTTACGGTTGATATGATTTCACCTAGAGTGATTCACAAGCTGTGTGTTGTTATTTTATTGACTATTGCAGTTTTATTTATGTCGCAACCCGATGAGATGAGGGTATGCCATCTCATGCATCATATAGGCACTCGTAGAACTCACGTGCCATGCATTCTTGCCATGCCATCTAGGGTGCATTAGCGATTGCATGCTGTTGTGATAGACCATGTGTAGATTATGCATGCTGTTGTGATGAATGCTTGATAGAATCTCTACTGCCTTATTATAGGATTTTTTTTTCTACTTTGCTTTAATGAACGCCAAATTTTGATTCTTGAGGTGTTATGGGCCCTATTGAATCAGAAGTTGGTGGATCATGATCCTATTTTCTCTTGTCTATGACTATGGGAGATGCCACGCTTTGATTTTTAGGGAGTATGGGCCCTCACGAATCAGAATTTGGCATGTCTTTTCCTTGTTTCTGTGTTTTCTGGGATTCTGTGCAGTTTCAGGGCTACTGCGCAGAAAAACCCAGAATACACGACGTGTAGTTTTTGACTACACGCCGTGTACTTTTTAGACCGTGTCACTGACCATGTAAGAAGCGACATGCTATTGTAGAAATTCCTTCAGGAACACACCGTTTAGTCTCGAGCTGTGTACCCGGACGTTTCACTAACAACACGGGTCGGGGAAGCTTGAGTAGAATACGCCGTGTTGGTAAGGAACATGTCATGTAGTCTTGTTCTAGGTACCCAGCTGTGTCACGAACAACACAGGACGATGTTCTCTCCTTTTATACACACCGTGTTTGTTAGGAACACACCGTTTAAGGGTCAGATGTGTACTTGGCCATGTCGCCAACAAGACAGGTCAGGAAAAGTCTTCATGTACATGCCGTGTTTATTCAGAACACGTCGTGTAGTCTCAGCCGTGTAGTCGGTCGTGTAACTAACAACACGGGTCATTGACACCTTGTCTACTACACATTGTCTCCACTCGGAACACACCGTGTAGTCTCAGTTTATGAAGAACGTGTGGGTTAGTTGTTCAAGGAGACACGGGCATGGGAGTGGAGTTATGTACACGCCGTGTAGAGTTTATACACACCGTTTAGTCATATTTTAAAAATCTTTTGTGGTTCCTTCTCTTGTTTTCGTTTTGTGATCCTTGGTTTTCTATCCTTTTTTCCTAATCTAAGGTATGATTTTGATCTTTCAGAGCTATTCCTCCGAGACATCCTCCGGTTGTACGTCAGTTGTCAGGCAGTGATCAGACATCGGATATGGCTGATCAGGGACCTCTTGCTGATCCTCCAGCCGTGCCAGCCTTGGCACCTATTTTCATACCAGTTGCAGGAGGTGATGCGTAGTTCAGGGAAGATTTTATGAGGATGATACAGAACTTTCAGGGAGCACCACCTCCTGCCACTACTATGGCAGACTTGACACGGGTTTTCCAGCAGCAACATCCTCATAATTTCTCAGGTGAAGGAGGACCACAGGCTTCAGAGTCATGGCTGGAAGCCATACTGACTATCTTCGAGCATCTAGAGACACCTCTAGAGAGGCGGGTCAATCTCGCTACCTACATGCTCTGAGAATCCTCCAAGAGGTTATGGGACGTGATCTCACAGGCAGGTCGTCAGCAGGTTGTGGCTTGGGAGGAGTTCCAGCGCATGTTCTACGATTACTTCTACCTAGAGACCCTGAGGGTCGATCAAGCCTTGGAGTTCATGAGTCTAGAGCAGGGTACTCTTTCTGTCATGGAGTATTCACCTCGTTTCACTGAGCTACATCATTTCACACCCCTCCGGGATGGAAGTGGGGTGTTCTTAGAAAGGAAGTTTTAGGATGGTCTAAGGCAGGAGATTCTCTTGTAATTGAATATCTTCCAATTGACTTCCATCACTTCCATCATCAACCAGACACTAATTGCAGAGCGCAATCTGAGAGACTCAGGAGCTGCGAGCCAGGTCGGTTCTGCTTTCAGAGCTATTGTTCCTCCAGTTGACAGTAGGAAGCACCGTAGGGAGCCTACGCGCGGTGATTCGAGGAGGCAGGATACATCTTCAGGTAGTCAGGTAGTATGATACCAGTGTGGAAGGGCAGGGCACATGAGGCCACAGTGCCAGAGGGACCCAGTATAGTGCCGATCTTGCAGCAAGATGGGTCACCTTTATCGTTTTTGTCAGGTTTTGTCACCAGTTGTTAGTGACAGGGGTTCTTCCATGACTCCTCATTCAGGAGCAGCCCCACTAGTGTCACACCAGTTGGGGAACTGGAGTTCTTCCGGATGTTCGGGCCAAGGTGGAGGTCGATGTCGTGGCAGTCAGTCACCAGTCCCTTAGCGCCAACAGGGAAGTTCAGCTCATAGTGGTCACGTAGGGTCACAGGGCCGCGGGGTAGGCCAGAATTTTGCGGTTGATTAGGCCTATCAGGAGAAAGATCCCAGACCTTCTACAATTCAAGGTACGATTTTAGTAGCCTCAGTTTTATCTTCAGCTCTTTTCGATACTGGTTCTACTCATAGCTCTATCTCTGTTATGGTTATGGAGAGCCTTGGGCTCTGTGACTTTTATTCTGCCGACTCATTGACACTAGACACACCCTTGGGGATTAGGAAATCTAGTGTACACCAGTGTTTAGAGTGCCCTCTCGAGGTTGCAGGGTATCGTTTCTTATGGGATATCTATGTCCTAGAGATGATAGGCTATGATGTCATCCTCAGGATGGACTGGTTGGTTCCCTTCTAGGAAGTTGTCGACTGTTATCACTGCAGAGTGAGTTTCGTTTCACCATAGGGTGAATCTTTTCTTCATAGAGGTGAATGGGATGTTCAGGTGAGTCGAGCAGGACTCGAGAATCATGGGCTAGGAAGGGTGACAACACAAATTGCTAGTCTTTATCTGGATGATCAGGGAACTTCATAGACAGACTTTCCTCTAGTGGTGTATTGTTTCAGGGACATCTTTCCAGAGGACTTTTCATGTTTTCCTATGGAGCATGAGGTGGACATATCTATTGAGATCGTTCCAGGAGTGGCACAGGTGTCTATTCCTCCCTATAGGATGGATACACCTAAGTTGCAGGAGATTAAGAAGCAGTTGGAGGAGTTGCAGGCAAAGGGTTTTATCCAACCCAGTACTTCTTCTTGGGGTTCACTTGTCCTGTTTGCAAAGAAGAAAGATGGTACTGTTCTTCTTTGTGTGGACTATCAGAAGTTGAACCAGTTAACGGTCAAGAACCAATATCCCTTTTCGAGGATCGATGACCTCTTAGATTAGCTTCAAGGATCCCGAGTGTTCTCGAAGATCGAATTGGGGTCCGGTTATCATCAGTTGTGCGTTAGACTATCATATATACCTCTGAAAGCCTTCAGGAGAACGTATGGTCTATATGAGTATACAGTCATGTTGTTCGGTCTCACGAACGTGCCCTTAGTTTTCATGGCACTGATAAACTGAGTGTTCCATCCTTACTTGGTCTCCTTCGTTGTGGTCTTCATGGACGATATCTTGGTGTACTCTCACACTCGACACGACCATGCCACACATCTTGAGATAGTTCTGAGTACACTAAGAGAGAATCAGATTTATGCCAAACTCTCAAAGTGCCACTTTTGGATGGAACAGATTCACTTCTTAGCTCACGTCATCTCAGAGGAAAGAGTATCTGTGGACCTAGAGAAAGTGAGAGTTGTAGTCTCCTGGGAACATATGAAGAACGTTTTTGAGTTACGGAGTTTCCTAGGGCTGGCTGGATACTACAGACTCTTCATTCAGGGCTTTTCATGCCTAGAAGCGCCGTTGACAGGTCTGACCAAGACAAGAGCAAAGTTCTTATGGTCAGATTCTTGTGAGTCTTCTTTTGATGAGCTGAAGAGAAGGTTGACATCGGCACCGATACAAGTCTTTCCAGAGCCAGGAAAGAGCTATACAGTCTATTGTGATGCTTCAGGTATCGGGTTGGGCACTATGCTTATGCAGGGAGATGGAGTTGTTGCGTATAGGTCTCGGTAGTCGAGGCCACATGAGAGGAACTACCCGACACACGATCTGGAGTCGGTGGATTTTGTTCATGCCTTATGCTGTTGGAGACACTATCTTCTGGGAGAGCACTTTGTGGTCTTCACCAACCATAAGAGTCTCAAGTATATCTTTACTCAGTGTGATTTGAATCTAAGGCAGCGCAGGTGTGTCAAGTATCTTCAGTCTTTTGATTTCGAGATTGCCTATATGTCGGGGAAGGAAAATGAAGTGGCAGATGTGTTGAGCAGGATAACTCAGATTCAGGTAGTTCAGGAGGCCATCAGTGAGTGGCAGCTTATGGGTCTGTTCTCTGAGATGAATCTAGAGGTGTACGACAGACAGAGATAGACTTTTCTATCTTTTGTAGTTGTTACCTCTACACTACTTGATCGGGTATGGATGAGGCAGCTATCAGACTCAGAAGGCTTAGTCTTGTGGGAGAGTGTATCAGAAGAGGATTCTCTTCCTGGATGGACAGTGGGAGAGGACGAGATCTTTCATTTCCAGGGAAGCGTATGGGTTCCAGTAGACATACGCGAGTAGCTGATGCGGGACTTTCATTCCTCAGTTTGGGCAGTTCATCCTGGCATCACCAAGATGTATCGGGATCTTCATCGCCAGAACTGGTGGCCAAGTATGAAGAGGGATGCTGCTAGTTTTGTCTTGAGGTGTTCTACTTGTCAGCAGGTAAAGGTGGAGCATCAGCGACCATCAGGCCTTCTACAGTAGTTACCCATTCCGGAGTGTAAATGCAACGATGTCGCAATGGACTTCGTGACCGGATTTCCAAGGTCGCCTCGAGGGAACAATGTTCTTTGGGTGGTCGTCGACAGACTTACGAAGGTCGCTCACTTCTTATCGATCAAGGAGACCTTCAGTGTTGATGATTTGGGATGAATTTACATCCAAGAGATCATACGTCTGCATGGAGTTCCACACTCCATTGTTTCAGATAGGGATGTGCGCTTTACTTCTCGGTTCTGGAAGGGAATTCAGAAGGCTTTGGGTACCCAGGTACTTCTAAGTATGGCATACCATCCCCAGACAAATGGCCAGTTCGAGCGTATAATCCAGGTACTTGAGGATATGCTATGAGCTTTCATTCTAGACTTTGTAGGTTCTTGGGAGAAGCATATTCCTATAGTGGAGTTTGCCTACAACAACAGTTTTTAGGAAACTATACAGATGGAACCTTATGAGGCATTGTACAGTAGACCATGCTGATCACCTTTATACTGGCTGGAGGCAGGAGAGGAATCTTTACTGGGACCTCATCTTGTTCAGGAGACTTTGGAGCAGATAGAGTTGATTTAGAAGAGGATGGCTACAACACAGTCTCGACATAAGTCTTATGTTGATCAGTGGAGATGGCCTCTGGAGTTCGAGGTCAGGGATCAGGTTTTCTTGCGTGTCTCACCAAGGTTGGGACACAAGATGATTCTGAAATAGGGTAAGCTTTTACCGCGGTACGTCTGGCTGTTTTAGATATTGGAGAGAGTTAGTTCGGTTTCCTATCAGTTAAAGTTACCTCAGAGGTATCGGGCCATGCATGACGTCTTCCACATCTCTCAGCTCCGACGTAACTTTTCAGATCCATCTCATGTCTTTCAGCCTGAGGAAGTTGATCTCGAAGAGGATGCATCGTTTGAGGAGCATCCCATCTGGATTGTCGATCACAGTATGAAGGTTCTCCATGGACGGTCTATTCATCTGGTATGGGTGATGTGGCAGCACGGGCGAGTACAGGACGAGACCTGGGAAAGGTAGGCCGATGTATGATCACAGTGGCCGGAGCTGTTCAGGGTTTCTCCTTCTCCACCTCGTTAGGGAAATTCGGGGATGAATTTCTTTAAGGGGGAAGTTTGAAAGAACCTGGATCTTTGTTTCAGGTATGTCTTTCCTTTTTATGGATTTTTTAAGAAAAATGGAGTTTCTGGAAATTTTTGAAGCACACGTCGTGTACTTTCTGAGTACACGCCGTGTCCTCTTTTCCCACTTGAAGTCATTTTCTAGATGTGTCCGGGCCACACACATGGTGTGTAGGGGTGATGTGGAGGCCGGTTAAAGCAGAGTACACGAAAACCTAGTACACGTCGTGTAATCTAAAAGTACAAACCTTGTACTTTCTTGTATTTTCATTAAACGGACCGGGGTCATGCCTAATTGACAGAACGGTCTTCATCTCTAGCTTCTTCATCCAAGAGCACCGGGAATCTGCGGATCTTCGACGATCCCCTGTTCCTCGGTCCATTCTCCAAATCGATCGTCGTCGATTGCATTGGAATCGCAGTGGAGAGTTATCCTTTCTCCTTGAGCCTTGGTAAACAATTCCTCCTTTTTCTCAAGTTATCGTGGGTTTAGCATTTTTGATGTTTTCTCAGATCTTCATTGTTCTAAGGAGAATATGTCGTTGTGGTTCACATATATAGATCTCCTAGGATCGAGGTAGGTGGTTTGTGCCTTTCTGTAGGAAGTCGTTGAATATTATGTGCAATTTCCACCAATACCCTTGAATGGGGTATTGTGTGTTTCCTGTTTTTCCCTTGTTCTTTGCTTGCCTTGCTGATATGCCTGTGTAGTAGTCACTGCTTGTGAATAGGGTAAATTGTGATGTGTTGTGGATGCATTTCCATTCTTGTTTGCTTGTTCGGCGTTTTCCACTTTCCATGCCTAGTTATAGGATAGTGGAACTGCTGCTTTGTTATACTGTTGAGCCTTAGATTGATAGACAAGTAGTTCTTGAGTTTTACTTGGATGATACACGTGTGTTACGCATGTTTATTTTACACAGGGCTGTGAGAACCTAGTGTAGTGGACCATAAGAAGAATGGATGTAAGGTCTTCTTCAGAGTGTCCTTAATTACGATGTGAGACCACATGGGGAATTGATGTTGAGTGCTTCCTCAGAGAGTCTGTAGTTCCTCGACGTGGGCCACATGGGGAATTGATTTTGAGTGCTTCCCTAGAGAGCCTTTAGTACGATACAAGACCACAGGGGGAATTGATGGTGAGTACTTTCCTAGGTAGTCTATTCTTTAGCTTAACCAGATGGGTGAGACTGTGTGTGCCTCCCAGAGGGTTGCTAGTACTTGTAGGTTGAACCTTAAGGGTTAGACTGTGAGAACTAACCAAAGGTTACCTTTTTGTTCTACTTTCTTGAGTAGCTATTTCTTGTTTTTAGAATATATGCTAGAATCTGTGGATTGTTACTGGTGTGTATTATCTTGTTTACTTCTTACTGTTTATTGATTATTGTACTTTACCTGCCATATATTCACTGACTGTTAGGCACATATATTTGGGTGGTTGCCTACTGGGACTTTGTATCACACCATGTTTGGGTCATGCTTTTGGGCCCAAACAGATTATATTGTTGCAGGTATAGATAAGGGAAATCGCCCTTCTACTTTAGGTTCTTGATTGCACTGGAGCTGGAGATCATGGGAACAAGTCGAGGCTTGCGATGCTGAGGAGTTGCTCATCTATTTTTCTTTGGCACTTTGGTTTAGTATTGTATTCAGCATTGTGACTTGTTTGGCTATTTTCCTAGACACATATGTATCATGCATCATTTACATATCTTTTAGCTCTAGTTGTTTATTTATCAGCCTTCTGATGTTTACTCTTGTATGGATGTCTAATATTTTCACTATTGTTGTTATTCGTTTTTTTCTCTTCTATTGTGTAATCTGTCAATGAAGGCATAGTTTCCACACTATCACACCCAAGGCCCTTGCTGCTATTCGGTAGCCTCTGACATTTGGGGAAATACGCTTGGGGCTATGTGACCAACCAGGTACGGGGCACCTCTGGGTGATTTCTAGAACCGAGATGTGACAAGGATTATGGGGACGTAAAGCCTTGTGGTGGAGAGAATGTATAGACCTGGAATTTCCATGTAATTTTTTTATAAATTGGAATTTTACGAGTCTGAAAAAATTTACCGCGCATGATTACTTGGCCAGGAGTGCCCAGAGTGAATTTCTGAACTTTGTTTTGGGTAAGTTTAGTAAATGTGCGAGTGTGATTTTGTAAATTTTGAACTGGTGATTGGAATTGAAATCTGAGGGCACTGTTGAAATCGCAGTGCTAGTATTCGCTTAAGAATACTTTCACCTCGATGGAAGTTGGTTGAGAGAGGATGTTAGTTTTTTTTTCATGAAATAATAGAGTAAAAATAAATTGTACAACATTTTATTTTTATTTTATTTGTTAAAAACATTCATGAAAAAGTTGAGAAGTGGGGACCACCAGACCTTAACCTCCCATGAGAGGTTATGGTGGTGGTGACCACCCGAGCCTAACCTCCCATTAGAGGTTATGGTGGTGAGGACCACCCAAGGCCTAAGCTTCTCAACTCCCTCATTAATGTGGAAAATCTTCTTGAGCTTCTTCCATATTAATTAATGCCAATGCACCACATTAAATTGTGTCAACCCGCCTTTATTTAATTTTGTTCCAACATAATCAATTAATTATGTGGAGCCAGCATAATTTATCTAATTTAAAATTGTGTCAACAATTAAAATTGGGGGAAAAACTTTTTTTGGTGGGTTTTTCTGCTGAGAACATTCGTTGGAAAAGGAGGAGAGAGCCTTGGGAGAAATATATTTCTCCAATGAAGAAATCACCTCCCAACGATGAACGCTCCACCAACGAAGAACGCTGATCTCGACTTAGACCTTCTTCCTTAGGACATCTTCCAATATGGGACGTCTTCATCTAAGATGAATCGACATCCGTGCTTCCTTCTCACACCAACGTCAACGAACAACCGAGGTAGGGGTTTATTGTGAATGATTTTTTTCTTCCCATGTTCTTCTCTTTTTAAAACAAAGGACGCGGATGATTTATTTTTCAAGAGGATAGGATTGACGTTCCACATTCTTATTCTTATTGAGGCATTTTATACCACCCTAATGCGAAGGGTATGAGCCAAACAAACATGGAACGACCCCTCCGTAAATCTTGTGATGATTGTGGTGTCGAACGTGATGAAGGTGATGGCGCAACGACACAGTACCATGACCACCTCTGCCTCGCGACCTCTGCGCCCCACTTCCACTGCCACTTGTAGCATGCCATCCGCTGAGCCGCTTCCACTCTCTGCCTTCATCCAATCCAATGCGCCATCCGACGAGCCTCAACCACCATCTGTCAAGCTGTTGCCACCATCTGTCAAGCTGCCGTCGTCGTCCACCATCCGCCGAGCCACCACCGTCATCTACCGTCTACTGGGCCGCCGCCGCCATCCGTCGGGCCGCCTTCGCCATCCTCTGGTCCTATTCCTTGCGGTACATGTGGCATTTCTGAACCCTCGCATCCAATCCACACCTTCGCAGCCAGTCTGTGCCCTCGCGGCCGGTCTGCGCCCTCGCAGCTGGTCTGCACCCTCGCGGTACCCCTCGGGTGAGCCACTCTAGCGGCCCTCATGGGCTAGGCCAGACCCAATGGGTTGGTTCAAACTGTTGGCAAGGCCGACCTAAACCGGGTCATTCCAGGCCGAGTCCAGCTGGGTCGGGCTGGGTCGGTCTGACCGGGTCGAACCGGACCTAGGCCCACTACGACCCTGTTACTTTCTTTTGACCATAACTTTGGTACATGATGTCTGTTTGACAAACCGTCAGCGGTGCTAGAAATCATGTAGCAAGATGCTCCCTTTGAGTGATACCCAAATATGTTTTGGATTAATTTGGGGAATGGTCAGGTTGTATTGAGCACGAATCCAACCGGACCCCCGGAACTAAAAGGCTAATAACTCTTAGACCGGGCGTCTGATTGACATGTCGTCTGTTACGTTGAGACCCATATGACGTGATGGACCTTTGAGATACTTCTTCATGGGAATTTTTGGAAATTTGAGTATCGACCAATAGATTGTGGAGCGGATCCTCCCGGAGATGAGCGAGTATAGTGCAGTAACCCAGTGGCTGGCTAAGACTTGACGACTGCTGACCGTTTCGACAGGGAGTGACTTGACATGACTAGTGAGGAGTGCCTTGGTGATGCAGCATACCCATAGTGGGGAGCGCCTCTGTGTGACCTAACAGACCCATGGTACTCGATAGGAGGATTAGCTCAGTAGGCCGTGAGGGGGAGCGCCTCTGTGTGATGTGGCAGACCCACAGTGGGGAGCACCTCTGTGTGACGCAGCAGAACCACGATACTTGATAGGAGGAGTACCTCAGTAATTCAAGGTTTGTGGGAAGCGCCTCTGTGTGACGCGACATGTCCATTGTACTTGATAGAGGAGAAGTTCTCCAGCAGCCGAGCTGTTCGACATTGTGACTGGGAATGTTACTTAACACTACCCCTAGAATAAATCCTGGTGTGATCTGAGTCAGAACCTTTGTGTTTTCCCCATGATTGAGATGAATTACTTAATAACTTAGGTATATATATGGGAATATACATAAGTAAGGTTATATATTGATTTAATACTTTTTTTTATCCTTGTTGGATTCTGTGAGATCTAGAGGGTCTCGGGGTCCCTACTAAGTATCGTTATACTCACCCTTGCACGGGCTATGCCTGCACCTTGTTGTGTTGGATGCAGACGATGAACAGTGCTGACTAAGGCTGAGAGTACCAAGACTAGATGGTACCAGGAGGTAGACCATATAGTGTGATGGTATGCAGAGGAGATGGGTGGACGCAGAGTGATGAGGAGGCTATCTGTACCTATCCTTCAAGTAGGAACCTCGGAGGATGACCCAACATCTGATTTTACCTTTTATTCAGTTGTATTGTATCACAATTATACTTTTACTTTCCAGTTGTGCTTTTATTATGGCTCCTTTTATTTACTACACCCACTATGTTTACAGTTCAGTTTACTTGTGTTCCTATCGTGTTGTGTGCTCAGTTACGTGTGCTTATAGGTTATAAAGGCAATGTGTTCCCAGTTTTTGGGAATAAGCTTTCAGTGCTAGTCACCAGCCCCTGGCCTATGGAAAGCGGGATTGGGGTAGTCACGGCATGGGCCCTGGGGGATGGGTCGTGACCTGAACACTTTATCTACCTTCAAATTAACCTGAGTCATCAAATCACTTGACGATTTAGAACCATGAACATCCTCAATCGTCACCTTATGAACGCCATACGTGAGTTCCTTCACCGCTGGGCTCAACAACTGAGGTCACCCATATCTTCCTTTTAACCACGAAGCCTCCTGAACTAGACCCACCATTACACCAACCTCAAGAGATTTACCCCTTTAAGTATCCCCTCTTCTTACAGGAACCCGTTTCCCCTGATGACGTTCTTTCATCGCATGAGTTAGGATTCTCCTTGGGAAAACAACCAAAGGGTATCCCAAACGATTACAAGACGGACAAAATTCTATCCTATTCTCATAAATCACCAACTTCTTACACCTGTATTCCGCACCAATGGTAATACACACATAATCGAATGGAAAATGAGAAGCATCCATTTCGACACAAACCCGAGGGTAAACTGGGTGGCACACGACCTTAGTGTGTCTATCAAAGCAAAGATTTCTTCCAACAAGATTCCCTAACATTCTAATAATAGAAGGGTTTTGAAATGGAAAAGGGATATTGGGAAATCTTACCCAAATCACCGTAAATCACTGATAAAGGGTATCCTTTATCCGCACTAAAAATAAAGTGTTGATAAAGGTGGGTACTATTTTTTTAACAAGTTAGGGGAAAATCCCTTTTATTTAAGAGAAAAAAGAAAAACATAGAGAGAATGGGGTCAAACAATGACCTACCCTCATCAAGAGTGAAAAGGGAAAGAAAGTCCAAAACATCACATATTATAAAATGATAAAGCCACATGAGAATGTGTGTTCATACTTTGATGAGAAAAATTTCCACCCCAACCTTGATGATGTCTTCCTATTCTTCACGATTTATCTTTCTTCAATGGTCCTCTCCCATAATTAGATGATTAATATTCATTATAGATGTTTGATTTAACAATGTTTGGTTCAATAGTACATCTTCATCCATCCTCCTTGCTAGAATCAGAGGCAATATGTTCAAATGGATTTAGCTTATGAATAGTACATCTAACCTACCTTTTCACTGTCTTGACAAGACTTGTAGAAACTGAGTGTATAGTATGATCCTAATGTGATACATGAGGGAGATCATTACCTATCACCCTACCTAGAAAAGTCACAAATTCCCCTACTGTATATAATGCAGAAGATTCCTCTTTGGGAATGATAGCCACAGACTTACTCCCCCTTCCTTATTGGGAGCAACTACACTAGTGACAATAACATTACAGCATTTGATCTTCCTTGAATTCAACATATCAATCATTAAAACGGCTCCCATATGACATTTGATATTTCTGGGTCATCTTATTTCAACACAATGGGACAGGCGGTATTTGTGCCTGATGACACAGTCAACAACCAATCATTATCATTCCTTGAAGTCTCATCCATGGGTATAACATCCTACATACCAAAATTACATCTCATTCCCAAACTGGAAGATACCATACCAGTGCCTAGAGATGGTATAATCTCATCATTCGTGTCTTTATTCTTAATGGTACCTATATTAAAATCCTATCACTAGCAGTAATTGAATTTCCATAATTGTCTAGCTTAAAATCATGGATGAGGTCTATACCAGTTGACAACTGAGAAATAGTATCCATAAGAAATATCATCATCTAGAGGCATTGATTTTTTCCTTGGACACCTTTTCTGGCATAACTAAATCCATCTTAACTTTACCATTTCTATTCCTTGAGAAAACCAATTTATTCTCATTCTATAATTCGATATCAATAACTTATTGTGTTTCAAGTTCAAGATCATATTGGCTATAACCCTCATCACTTTGTTCCTCCCTCATATCGTTAGCATAATATTTGACTTTCTCATACACAATATCATCCCATTAACTTGAATGAATAACTGAATAAAGGTTCTCAATCCTAACCTATCCTCTATCCAACCTAGGCAAGGATAAAGTCTCCTTTGCTTGAAAAGGAACCTCAACTGTAGACTATAAAGGAATTCCAGAATTGGCCAGAACCCATGTTGGTTCAACATCAGTGAGTGTAGAAGGATTCCCCTATTGAAAATCAACCTATTTTGAGTCACATACCATCAAGAACTTAACTTTAGGATTTCTTCTGCAATCTTTAGATGAATGACCTCATATGTTGCAATTTTAAAATTTTAAACTCTTGTGAAACCCATCCTTAGTATGACCGACAAAATTACAATCTGGAAAATAAGGGGGGAAATTTTTATTCTCTACGTGTAGGTGAATGTCATCATTCAGAGTAGAAAGAATAACCTTCTCTATAAGTGTTACACTAAGGTCCACTTCCATAATATTTTTTTTTTCAAAATGATTTTATCTTACATATTCTATCTCCTTGTCAAGCCTAATTGAAACACCTTTTACTATGTAAATGTCATGTAAAATTTTTGGGTGCCATAAGATCTAGTTGATCTGATGGATCCTAATACATACCTGTTCAAAAGTATTTCTAACATTTGATAAATTAAAGTCCATGCTCCTTCATGGAACCTAAGCATACCAGGCCTAAGATATAGAGATCCTGAGCTCCATGCATGTAGTCCGAGTTCATTTAAAGAAAATAGGATGTGGAAGAACCCATAACTGATTGAGATGCACTACCATTTAGAAGAACCCATATTTGAAAAACACTCTTTTCCAAATCTTCTAGCTGCCATGGTAACTCACCCTTAAGAAGAGTTATCCTTGCAATGAGGGAGTTTTCTCCCATGTCTAGCCTCTTTGATACTTCATCTCAGTTACCCTTGACTAGATCCAAAGTTCATTTTTCTCACAATCCTATGAGTAGATTATTCCTTATATTTGGAAAGCGGATGTGTACCGTCTTCATCAAATTCAATACGACCATGATCATGAGTCCCAAAGAGAGAAGCGGCATGGGGATTAGATCCATCCTCACTGGTAATGGTTTGATTTCCTCCAAAGAATCACCATTGCTTCTAGACACTATATAAACGACCCCCTCCTCTATCCTCAAGGTGAGTACCATTAAAAACATATTTTCTAGTAATAATGGTTTATGATTATAATGATGAAATATTTATAAAACCCATTTTATTTTAAATTGGTTAAGTTATGTTTAAATTATAAATTTTTTCATGATATTTTGGAATATATATGAACTGGTTATAATTATGTGATGGGAAGGACTATTATAAACCTTCAATGCATTGGGTAATGATTAATGATTTATGTGATAAAACGATACATGAGAGGTTATCCTAACCAAAAAAGGGTACATGAGAGGTTATCATAATCTAGAAGCAGATACATGAGTGATTAGCCTGAGCCTAACATTTGGTGGAAGTATTGGGGGGTATCCTTGACATAATATTTCTACGATTATAATTATTCAACACTTTTATGACAAAATCTTATGCCAATGTTATGCTCTCAATGATCATGTTCTTAGATTACTTTATTATTCACATCTTATGAACTTAAAATCTTTATATCATGGCTCATGATCATGATATATATATTTTTGGGTATGATTTTTGAAATGTTAAGCTCATACACTCATACCCTTATAATCATGATATGAATAGATATTACCATTATTAATATCTCCCTTTTTTATACTTGTATAGAATCTGACCTCATACTTTATTATGTATTTTTCCATAGGATATGAAGAATGGGTTTATGTATGATATTTCCAAGAAGGGTTTTAGTTGTGATGAAATTAGTGGTAGATTATATATATTTTTATTTATCTTTTGTTTATATATATACAAGTTTCCAAAGTCACAAAACCTTTATGGTTTGGGCATGGATCATCATGATATGTAATGAATATTAATCTAATGATATGTAATATTTATGAATGTAAAGTTTGGGTTGCCACATATCTCAAGGTCTAGATGAATTAAATGAATCCCAATTGTATGGAATAATACAAAAAATGAATTTTTTTAATATGGATTAGCGTTGATTTTTTTATCTAAAATAATAAAATAAATAAAAACACTTCAAATCCTAAAATTAATAATTTTTTCACAATTGAGCTAAAATTATTCCTAAAGCCTAAAAATGATATAATTTAACTTCAAAATATTTTTTTGTGATTAAAACAATTAACTATTAATTAAAATGTATGTAAATATTAGTTTCATCAATTAAAATTTCAAAAAATATATTAATAATTTTTGTTTGAACATTTTATATCTAAATTATAATTCGTTTCATATAAGTGGAATATTTATTTTAATATAAAAATTTAATATTATATAAATTTATTTTATAAATTTTCCATATTAAATGATTAATTATAAACATTTTATAAATTATATAAAATTCCCAAAAAAATCTATGATTTACAAACATTTTATAAACTATATAAATCAATTTTAAATTAAAATTTTCAAAAAATCAATTTTACATGATATAGTATTTAAGAATATATGGTATATCTTAATATGTGGTTGTGGTTATTATATATTTTACATTACGATAACAAATATTTGGTTATGATACCACCTTCAGTGTATGCTAGTTGTATTTTCAATATTCCTTGATAACTCATGTACTATGAGATACTCTATTTTTATCTTGTGGTATAGAGCATGTATATGATATGATATCATATATCATATGCAAAAATATTGAGAAACTAAAGAAATATAATTGAATCACACTTAGTAGTAACTCAAATCATTTGGTATAATCAAATTACGACTTAAGATATTAGAAATCATAAACACTGATTGGTGCTTACCATAACATATGGGATATTTTATGCTGTGACGTAGTTCAATCCTTTAGTTTCTCAATCTACCATAGAATATGGTATATATTATTAGAGTTTATAATGTCATTAAATAAATTCCCTAAAACATATTATCACATCACCATTATTCTATATAATATTTATCAAAAAACATGATACCCAAATCGCCACATGTTTATAATACACAAACTGCCTATCATAGTTGGTCATAGCTTGGATTGATTGGTTTTTATTACAAAAGTTCTCGTGTTATGTTTTTTATGTATTCAAGGGATTATCATAAGCCATGGAATCCATGAACACCAATTTAATCTTATGCAGCCACCAAGGGATATCATAATCCACTCTTATCAATCATAGTGTATGTTAGATAGTGTTTAAAGAAGTTTTAGCATCGTGACATATCTACTGTATATTATGACATATGAGATATCGTTAAATAGGATATTTTGAAAAAAATAGATTTTTCTATACTTCTATTATGAAATGAAAAAAATAATTTATAAATTGTTTTTAAATTTTGTAAAAATATATTTTGGGATTTTTTTTAATTTAAAATATATTAATAAGTAAATTAATTATAAATGTTTTTATAATTAATTAATTATGAAATGGTTATGAAATATTTACTAAATAAACATCCATAATATTAATTATTATTATTAAAATAATTTTTTTAATTATATGGCAGGAAGTATAATTTAAATGGAAAATGTTTATATAGAAATTATGAGGTAATTTAAAAAATGTTTATAAATTAAAAAAAGAAGGAAATAATATAAAATAGTTTATATTCATAATTATGAAGTGTTTATAATTATATAATTTTAATCATTAAAATTAAAATGAAATAATTGATAAATTATTTAAACTATATAGAAATTCGTTTTGATAATTAATTTAATCAAGGTTTAAATTATGTTAAATATGTGATATTTAGATTATGTAAAATTATTTACCTAATGGAATTAGAATATATAATTTTTATATTTCATTTAACATATTATATTATATTTAAATTCCATATAATAAATTATATGAAATAGTTCATATTAAAAGTAAATATAAAGTGTTTATATATATTTAATTATAGAATACCCATTAATGAATCGTTAATTTATAAAGTATTTTTATTTATTTATTTTTTTTAAATTTTAATAAATATTTATATATTATTTTAATATATGAAATTAAAATTTAATTATTCTTCCCTTATTTATTCATAATTATTTTTAATATTATAAATATATTCATTTTTTTGTTTAAAGTGTTGAACTACTTCCATAAATTTTCATACATACATTTGAACTGTAACATGCTTGGTATGATAGTTTATTTAGCTTTATTTTACCTTGAATTTAGATTGTTTTAGATTATGACCATGAATTAAAAATTTAATTATAGTTCATTCGTATTTAGGTGTTAGAATTATAATAGAATTGAGGTATCTCTTGAGTATCCTTTGGTTGAGGGACTTTTGGTTGGACTACTCACTAGCATGGATTCTTATCCCTTATATTGAAAAGAGGGGGTTGGATATTTATTGCTCAAGGATTACTCTTATTGGGATTGTTTATTTCAAATTATTTTATACCTTTACATGAAATGGTTTTATATACCTTACATATAAGATCATGTTTTATATGTTTTAATATAGTTGTCTTTTAATTTGGATTACAAACACAAGTTGTGTGTTGTGTAAATAGTTACACATTGATATGGTTTCAATATATTGATTTTATAGATGGAATAGTATTTGAAACTAAATCATTAGAATCATGAAAACATGTAAAGGGAATATATGAAATAATATGGTGAGATTAAATCCCCTTTAAAAATATAAACTCTTAGATTCCTTCCAAAGTAAGAACATGTAAATACCATGATCACTCAACTGGGTAGGTTTCACAAAATCAGGGTGCCCATGGATTATCTTGTGTAAGGTATGAGAGAAAATGTTAACCCTAATATTTAGGTAAATAAATACCACTACATGACTTGGGTTTCACTTAGTTAAGAATACCCAATAGTTAAGATACCAATTAATTGGTGTTATGTTTATCCATATGATGGATTTGGTAAAGTGTTTCCTACTCAACAATATAAGAGACATATATGATATGATTGGCATGATTATATACCTAGTATAAACATGACTAATTTATGTTCTTATGAAATGTATGATATTATGATATACATATTTTCTACAACTAATTGATAAGGTAGATTTAAAAGTGGTTATTATTCTCATGGGATAACATTTAATAAAATTCCTTATTAAATGAATATAAAACATGATACACATCTGATAAAATATTCAGCTGTTTATTAATAACATTATCATAATCAAACTTGACTTAGATATTTATCCTTTAATGTATAATTCTAATATAATTGATTCCTTATATTGGTATAGAATATTAATAATAATTCTTAAGAAATAAATAAAATTCTATGTGTTAGAGTAATTCCTTCCTGAGTAACCCAATTTTTAACTTGTACAACACTTGAATCTATATGCTTATGAATATAATATAATGATTCAATAAGATAAAAATAAACGAATTAAATCTAGTATCCACTCATATAATCAATCGGGTTGAGTGTGCCTATGACTTAGAGAGAATAATGGTTTCCTTATGGCTTGGTCGGGAAATACAATTAATCCTAGAATCATAATTGGAAGTATTTTTAAAACTTGAATGAGATCCATAAATTTCTACAATTTTTCTCAAAAGTATTTTCAAATGATGAACTATGTAAATTTATGTTTAGTATATTATTCTATATTGAAAATAAAATTCAGTAAAATATCAAATCAAAAGAAGAAAAGTTAGTTTCATATTTTAATAATGTTTCTTTGAGTAACCAACTAAAGTCATTGAAACTTAAAAGAATAATTTTTAGGGAAATAAATGTTTCTAATTTTTTTATTTTTTGGGGATATGAATGAGTTTGTGAAACTCCCTGAAGATTTCATGAACATTTTTAATGTTATAAAGATCAATTCATTGATTTTGAAGTGCATATTATATGATTTTTTAGTTTTAAAAATGTTATAAATACTTAGTAGTTGAAAATCAAGGTAAACATTATTAGAGATTTTAGTTTTCATTTGATAGATAAATTAATGGTTTTTTAAGTCATGGACTTAAATTTAAAGGAAATTTATCAATCTCACATAGATCTTAATATAATATGTGTATAATTATTTCATTTCTCTAATGTGATTAAAGACATTTTTTATTATTAAAGTACTATTACGAACAATATAAGATTATGGATTTAATGCACATGTTTTATTATTCATAATATTCTATAACATAATTGGGGAGAAGATATATATAAAATTTATTTATCCTTGATAAAAAATGTAATCCATATGTTTATTAAAATATGATCGATTTTATCCCACCATCATTTCCATATTTTAAAAAACAATTACCTTTTAAAGAAATTACTCCAAACACATAGAATACCATACAAGATATGTATACAATGTTTTTTAAATATTACCACTAAAGTAAATAATTGTTATTTATTAATTTTGTAATGGTTTATCCCAATTCAATGGATGAAGTCTGTCCAACTAATAATGGGTCATATTATACACCATGTTGTAACTCTTTATTAGCAATGGCGTTAATGTGTTTGGATGTTCCTTCAAGGTTGATGAGAATAAGAATATCATAGGAAGATAGAATGTTATATTTAATTAAGGTTTCCTGTATAAGGAAAATCATATACTTGAAGATAATTATGGGAATAAATAATTAGGGTTCAAAGAGAAATTGGATCTTGATGGTGTACGAGATCATGTTACACCATAACTAGTAAATCCTAGTTCTAAAGTGGAGTTGAAGAGATAAAAAAGAATAATAAGAACTATATAGAGGTATTCATCATCCTAAAACTATTTTTCATTTATTGATGGTGGAGAGCCTATAGTATTTGAATAGGTAGGGTATCTAAAAGATCTTATCAAGTACGAGTATGCTTTTATGAAGGAGATTTATTAATTACATGCTAAAAATACATGTGAGTTAAATCCATTTCTACCGTGAATGAATGAATTGTATAAAAAATTGGCATATTATGTTAAGAAATAATTTTATGGTAATAGGAGAAACACAGAAAGGATGGCGGTGAAAGGTTTTTACTATAAGGAAGGTGTGGATTTCATCTAAAAATTTTTATCCTATAATATATCTTACCATCATCCTTGTGGTTCTTAGTATTATTTAATCCTAAGACTTAAATATGGAGTAGTTTAATTTTAATACTGAATTATATCATGAATATTTAGAATATTATATTTAAATAGAATAACTAGATGTATTTTTTGAGTTAGGAAAGGATTACCTTGTGTAAAAATTCTTGTATATATAGGTTAAATCCGAAACCTAGGTAGTGGAATAAGAATTTAGATTAATTCATGAGTAAAAATTCATAAAATGCTTTAACATGGGTCATTGTTATTATTTCATTTATTTTGGTGATGGATACATTATATTTATTATGTATGTGGATGAAATGATCATTGTAGGATCGTGTATGTATAGGATTTAAGTGTTTAAAGGGAAGGTGACTGGGGAGGTCAAGATCAAAGTTCTTAGAAAATCTAGTAAGATTTTGGGGATGATTATAAGGAGAAACTATGTAGTTAGAATTTTGATGTTATCATAATATGACTATTTTTGAAAGGTTTTAAGTATATTCAGAATTTTGTAAGAAAAACTAGATTCTATCCCCCAAGAAATAAATTTTATATTGTCGAAGCTGAAATCAAAAAAGATAACATAAGAGTTTGAGTACATGGAAAAGATCCCTTATGTATAAACTATTGGAATTATGATGTATTCCTTGGTCTGTACTCAGCCAAATATTTTCTATGCATTTGTATTTATGAGAAGGTACATGGATAACATTGGAATGAAAATTGGAAAGATGTGAAGTGGATACTGATGCATTTAAAGGGAATTAAGAAAGAATTCCAATGATTTATAATGGAAACTAATTTCAGGGGTATGTGGATACTAACATTTCTTTTGATATCAATAGAAAGAGGAGTGACACCAGTTATGTTTTTACTTATGGATTAGCTGTGGTAAGTTGGATATCTAAATTATTGAAGGTGATTATGTCATCCCCTACGCAGGTTGAGTACATTATTATAATAGCATCTAGGAAGGAGATAGTTTTTCTATAGAACTTTTTGGAGGATCTGGATATAAAGTGAGAAGAAACTTTATTTATCCATGATAAGTAGAGTGTTGTACATCTTACTAAGAACATAATGTTTCATAACCAAACAAATAATATCTAGTTAAATAATATTTTTTCAGTGGATTAATTGATGAATTTTTATTAATATTAAAAAAATATTTGTGTAACTAATAATACAATAGAAATGTTGATAAATTTGATTTTGATTGCGAATTTGGGGCACAGTTGTACCTTTGAAGGTCTTCATTAAGGAATGGAGTTTGTGTTGTAGAATAAAGAAAAAAATTGTGTGAGTATGGAAGGGAAATAATTTTTTATTTCATAAATCATCAGTTTTAAGTAGAATATTTAATGGGAAAGTTCCCATTGATGAGTAAAGAAGAAGATGATGTTATATTAAGTAAGTTGTGTAAAGATGGAACTATAGAAAGAGGCCAGTTTTATGCATTATTATCTATGTGGGAGATTATTTGAAGAGTGTATCCCGATCCATTGGATGAAGTTAGGCTAAATTCATGTAGATTTTACTACACACTAGTTTGTAACACTCATGGTTATACCACTATAGAATAGCTGACTAGTGACACTGACCATGATACAATAGTAGTGTGAACATAGACATTGTTACTATAGAAGAGATTACTAGAGAAACAAATAGGGCACTATAAATCTATGTAATTTCCACCACAATGAAAATGTTGTTTTTAAATTTTAGAAATGCATATTATTGTAGTACTTTGTGGCTTTATGACATCATTTCAGGTAAGGGTTTCTATAATTTTGAGATTATACGCTATATCCTGCTCTTAGAAATTAGTGACTTTTTCTGCCTCTCTATAGATATTAGAAATATTCCTAAATCACATCAATTTACATATTCCTATGTTCTTATATATTTTATTCAAATTTATTATTCCCATTTACTCCTATTTTTGGAATCATATATCATTAGATCTCATGATGTTTTTTCATGACACCTAACAAAATGTTTTTTGGGTATTATTGAAAGATATTATGTATTCGATAGAGTATATATAAGGTTAGTGGTAGTATATATGGAATTTAATAAGTTTAATGTTAATAATTAAAATATTTTTATAGTGAAAATACAAAGTTAAAGTAACCTAATATTTTATTAGTTTTATGGTATGTTGGTAAAAAATTAATATAAATAGTTAAATTAGTTAGACTCTATTTAAATTAAAAAGTTAAATGGAATAGGTTCCTAGGATGATAATAATGAAGGTGATGATGAACTTAGAAAGAGTTATAAGTATACAATATAAGTTATTGACATTATAAAATTGGATTTTGTGAATTTAAGACGTTTGAATACTTGTTTTAATAATTAACCATTATAAATATGTTTCCTATGTCTCACCATTTTTCAAACTAGCTTACAGAAAAAAAAAATTACTCACTAAAGAGTTTAGTGTGAGAGTTTTTAGAAATATTCACATTGAGATATGGTCATAATTACATAATTATGTAATGAGTTTAATAAAACCCTAAAATTTTAAAGAATATAAGGATTATTTTTTAGACTATCATATGTGACATGATGTGACAAACACTTATGTATGGTTTTTTCAATATTCTTAAAAAAATTTAAGAATATTAAATGTATCAAGATATACAAAAGTAAATAACCAATTTATCATTACTTTAACATTTTCTACACAAATAGATATATATATATATATTAAGGTGAAATGATAATTGAACTCTCAAAATATGGCTTTGAATTATAACAAACTGATGTTCTTCATGGAATATTATTGATTATGATGAAATATTAAGGTTATCATGGGTGGGATTCTTATATTGGGATATAGAATATTCTCATAAGGCACAAAATTTGTTTTTGGAATTATATGACTTGTGAGGCATACCACATGGAGTGTAATATATTATTTCATTAAAATATTAGGGGTTTATGGTTCAAATTTTTATTTCCCCTTACCTAAGTTTTTTGAGATATCTAGCATGAGAACCATTATACTTTGATACCTTTCTTATGCAAGAACCATGGATTAGATAATCATAGTATGGTTGGGTATGATACTGATCTTTTCGTTGGTTGGAGATCAACCAAGATGGTTTTTGTCTAATTTTATGATTATTTTGACACATAGTCCCTAGATTGAGGTAATCTAAGTAAGTATATCCCCATAACTTGATAAGACATGTGATGTGATTAACTATCAGGTGAGGGTAATGTGTTATTCTCATCTATAAATGTGAATGTCGTGTGATGTATTCATCAACCTAGATAGTCTATACTTGTATAATTGAAAACCTATAAGTAGATATATTAGATAGATATATTATTGACCTTTGGTTACTTGATATTTTTAAAAAATGCGTCACATAAAAATTCATTATTACATATAGTAAGAATGATGGGTACAGGTATAAAGATACATATGTTTGATGTATATCACACCAAATCCATTTTTAACATGAGTTGCATTGATACTTTTATAAATATAACTCTTTTTTAAATTTATGATTTCCAGAATTCAATTTTTCATCATTTATAAGGACTTTGGGGTCAGACATTTTGGTTGTCTAGATAAGGGTTGAGTTTGACTTAGATATCTACTCTAAACGAATTTTACATATCATCAAAAATGTTTTTTTGATGAGTATTCAAAATTTATTTCATCTGATTTTATACAAGGTGAATTTTATTGTAATATTATAAAAGTATTTTGGATGATATCCCATAGTTTTTTAGATATGGTTTAACATGATATTCTATATGATATAATATAAGGTGTAATGACCAACAATATACGAGTATTTAATGAAAGTCATAGATTGACAGAGAAATTTCATAAATCCCATGCACATATGATGTGTTATAACCTATATCATAAGGTTCTTTTTTTTATTTAGTATGATATGAAATATATAAACCCAATTCATATTATAGTTTTATAATGTGTTAATATATCATTAATTTATAACATTCAAACCCTCTTCTTCATTAGACATCATTAAATATTTCAGAAGATAAAATGTATAGAGGACAAAGGCTTGAATTTAAATGTTAAATGAAATGTGGTGGTTGAAGAAAAACTCATACGTTTTATAACATGTGTTTTATTTAATAAAGGCTAAATGAGTTTCCCTATATCCTATATAAAGGGGACATCAACATGAAATGAGGGTTGTATTGGAACATTTTCTGTTCCTACAAATTCTCCCTACCTCTATTCTTTATTATTCTTCCACCTTTATCTAGAAAGGAATGAGAATTCTATAGAGTGAATATGAATCCTACCCAAGCATCAGGTGATTATTTTAACCCATGGATACACCAAAAATGAGAGAGTACCTTGGATACATCTAAATGATCTTTATTAAACACTAAAATGAAGGTAGTATCAAATGCTCATTGTTGAAAGGAATTCATGTGTAATTCATTTTAGTTTATGCATGGTTTAAGTTCAATGCATGGTGGATCTTGGGAATTTTGGTTTCTTATTATTACCTTTGTATTGATTAAGTGTATATCAATAATTATAAACCCATAAAAAATATTTACATTGATGATATCCATTGGTGGAAGATCATCTATTGAAGTTGTATATTATCACATAAAAATCTATAAGATATACCTAACACAAGGCATACAATATGATGGGTTTTTAAGGATTTATTAAGACTTAATATGTATATCCAAAACAAATAGAAACCCAATAACCAGGATCTACCATGTATGGAACCTGAAATCATGTATAACTAAAATAAATAACTCATTATTACCTTTCACCATAGATGTATTATGTTACTTACTTCAACCAATGATTGATGAATATCATAGAGAGTAAGCCATCAAAATCCATTCTACATGGTGTATTCATGGGTTGAAATTAATAAGCCACCATTGAGTGGGACTCTAATTTAATCCACATAAATGTTATTGACTCACATATTAATAAAGGAAGAAAATGATATTTCACAGGTATGGGAGAATTGGAAGTGTATTTTTTAGGCTCAAATGATCACTATCTCATAGTGATTACCTCCTTATATAATCCCTTGGAAAGTCATCATGAATTTACTCATGCATCACATAATACATTAGTAAATATTCAAATAATAATGAATTCATCATATAAAATAATTGTTTATCATCCCAAACACTTCATCATATAAAAAATTAATAATAAATGATAGGCCATGTTGAAGACCCCCAAATAATAGCACTTATCATTTGGATGTCAGATAAATTTTAGGGTGAAAGAAAGTAATTTAATACAAGTAGCTCAATAAATATAAATATAAATATAATATTAATATATAATATAAATAAAATTCATTAGTTTTAATGCATTTTGTACATTAGGATATGATTATATCAAATAATATAATTTTGAAAAAACCATCTCATGGTTTATATTAACTTTAGGATGTGTCTTCTTTAATATATGTCTTTCACTAAAGTCTAATTTACTTTATTCTACTTCACTTAATATTTTATCATAAATAATATTTTTTGAAAATATATCCACTTTTTTTTAGATTTCATCAATTTTTTTGAAAATCTATCATTAAATCCACCTTATATAATATAATAGGTAATATTTTTTGAATATCCATTTAAGAATCATTTTTGATAAACTCTAAAAATATTTAAATCATCTCTTCGATTCAAAATCAGTACCCATTTAGTCAACCACAATGTGAGACCCCATGGTTATTTATAGTGTTGATATAAAATATGAATTATTGAATCCATAAATGAATGAAAACACCGGCTTATGGAAAATCATCAATTCGGTTCAATTTATAAAGGGATATGGTGTGATATCTATCAAAAAAATATTTCAATATACCTCTTTACACTAGCTACATCATTTAGAAGAATGAATTTTTATATTGTCCCTTTATTCACGACATCGAGTAACCGTGAGAAATAGAGTATTTCAATCTCATATAACTACTCATACATTATGAATTCTAATAATATAGACTCACTAAATTGTTGAATACATCACATGCAATTCACCTTATTGTACGATCCCATAAAATTCCCTTCACATGATAGATAAACACATGAAATGTTTTATATTGTCCCAGTTGTAAACATTATTAGTCTATCTCACTCATAATAATAGATTTCAAAATCATCATATGAGTTAAAAAACCATCTTGGTTTATCTCCAACCATTAGCATTATGAAAAAAATAACTAACCACCCTTGAATATCTATTCCTAAAGGATTTATTAAAAATGTATCAATACATGAAGGTTCTCATGATAGGCATCTCATGAATCTCAGGTAAGGGGAAATTCAAATACCAAAAAACACCATATAGTATATTAAATATAAAGTGCATGACACTTCATACGGTATACTCCTTGGGATATCTATTGTACAAAACCAATTTTTTACCTCACGATCATATTTCGTATACCAAAAAAATAATCCAACTAAAGTTAACCCTAATTTTTTGTCATAACCTATAATAATCCATGTTGAACATCAGTTAGTGATAACTTAAAGAAAAACATATAAAGGCCAACTATCATTTAAATTCAAGATATATATATATATATAACAAACATAAAAATGATAAAATGAAGATTTAAATTTTCATAAGTTGATATATTTCCTAATTTTAAACCCTTTTAGATTTTTTAACAAAACATGAAAAAGAATCTGTATCATCATATCAAAAATGTTAAAATGTGAGATCAGCCTTATGTTTTCATGACAATAAAGGCTTTGTTAAACTCATTATATCTCTATGTAATTTCTAACAAATTTATATATATATATATATGAAAATATGATAAAATTTACCCACTAAACTCTTTTAGTGAGTAATATCTACGAATTATAAAAGTTGGTATAATTATGAGTATTATGAATCATATTCCTAGTGTTAAACTCATTGAACGAAGTATTCAAACTTCTTAACTTCACAACATTAAATGTTATGATGTTAATTAATTTTGTTGTCTAGTTAGAACTCTTTCTAAGTTCATCATCATCATCATCTGTTAGAATCCTTTCCTTATATTTTTTCCATGTAATCATTTGGCAATGAATATAACTTTTTTTATTAATCTATTATCGATAGACCCTAACCCATTTATGATATAATGTGATATTAACTTTTGAATACTGGAAAAATCATTTATTTTTTAATATTAAAGGTATAAAATTATGAAAATTCTCAGACTATCCACTTATATTATCATCAGAATATCATGTTAAGATATACAAAATGTTTTTTATCATAAAATAACACTTATTTATTATTAGTAGAAATATTAATCAAATAAACTATTATATCTATATCATATTTTTTATTTTACATGTATGGAAATATTTCTTAAACAAAATATTATTCTTTAAAATATTCCACAAATGGGTGGTTAGATCATATATGTAACACCCTATGATTTCGGTATTATTTTTTTCTTTTAAAATTAATATAATGATTAATATCTTACTTAACACACAATAATGAACTAAAATGAATTCATGAAAAAATTATTAATTTTGACCATTTTAATATATTTTTTAAATTGATAGGTATAAATTACAATAACCACACTATGAAAACAATGTATAAAAGATAAGTTTTTTGCATTGAGAAATATGAGTTTTCCTTACGAGGATCTGCTTTCCGAACATGAAAAATAGATGGCATCACTAGGGTTTCTCTAGACCAAGACCAATATAAACTCCAAAAATTACAACATGAGACAAATAATATGTGAGAGAAGTTAAAGCATGTAAAATTCCCACGAGATCCATGCTAGTTAAAGCACCACCCATAATATCCACCGAAGCTTATCATATACATAATTCTTACATGAAGATATTGAGAGGTTATGTAAGTAGAAATTTAATAGTATCAAAATTAAAATATCAATTGAATAAATTATTTCACATTTGGACTTATAAAAATATAAATTTAATTTATAATACTAATGAATTAATAGAATTTAATTAATGTTTCTAAATAATTAATATGACAATTTTATGCTAAAAATATTTTTTAAATGGATTTTATATGATTTATTTTAAGAAAATAAATATATTATATATAAAATATATTATAAATATAAAGAATATATTTACACTAATCTAATTAGTAATTTAAATGAAATAAGTATTGTAAAAAGTTTAAAATTTTAATTTCCAATGAATATAGTTTTCCATGTATTTTTATGTTTTTATTTAAAATTTAAATTCAAAAAATTTTGAATTTTAATTTTAAAACATTAACTTCATTTTATAATTAGAATAAAATATTTATTAGAGAATTAATTTTTAATATTTTAATGAAATAATCGTTTTTTAGGTGAATAGTGAAAAATATAGTTTTCAAAAATACCATATTGTGTGTCACTATATTTTGAGGTAAGTATGACTTAAAAATTAATAAAAAGTTATTAATGGAAACAAATATCTAAGGAGTAATATGTTTAAATTAAAAATAGTATTTTTCATTTAGAAAACCCATGTTTAATTTTTGAAACCAAAGTAATCTTTTATTATAATAGAGAAAATGCTTTTATCATTTTATTTTAATTATGTTTTCACAAGTTATAATTCTTTTTTTATGTATTTTGAATTTATATTACTCTTATGTGGTTAATAATAAAAATAATTAATTTCATGTAAACAAAAAACATTGATAATTTTTTCATAAACATAATTTTTAGGCCAAAACCACTTTTTTTCTAAAAATATGGGTTTATGCGTTACATGCATTAATATTAAAATAAAATATTTTCACCTTTAAAAATATTATTTAATAAAATAGAATTAAAATTTTGTATAATTTGGTCTAAATTGTGTTATAAGGAACATTTTATTTTTAGGCACTAAAATTAAATTACTCAGGTTAAAATTAGTTACAACGGTTAAAACCAAAAATGGTAAAATGGAAAACTCTAAGAGTAAGAGTCTTAAAAACATGTTTTTAAATGAACTATATAGTATTTATCAACTTTAAACATTCCCCAACCAGATTATTTTACATTATTGGATACTCTTGACCCTTAAATAGTGACTTTAACATTAATATTATTTCAAAAATGCTACTCATAACCATTATAAAAGGAGCCATCACCAACCCACCAATCCTCACACCCCATGCCTATTATATTCAACCAAAATATATAGAATTAATTCAAAAACTCAAATAAATTTATTCATGGTTTTGGTATTTTTAAAATACCAACTCTCAAATCCGTAATCAATTTTTCAAAAGAGCTTTTCCAAGGAGTTAGGTTAAGTTTTAAGTTACTCCTTTATCATTTATTTTCCATTATTTATTCGACTAAATCCTATGAATATAATATAAAAATTGTGAAATAATTAATTAAGTATCATAAATAAACTAAAATTTTATTATTTTTATGTTATAACCATTTTTTACCTCCCCCAAAACTGTTCATAAAAGGAAATATTTTATTGTGTTACATACAAACTATCGCCTCTAAAAGCATTGTGATTTTTTCTTCAAAACCTACATCAATGGATAGTTAAAAAGTAATATTTAATTTGTTAAAATTAAATTTAAAAAATTATTAATATTTCTTAATTAAAATAAAATAAATATTTCCATCTAGTTCTATGTAAACGAACATGTTTTTTGTATGTATGTATGTACTACCTCCTCCATGAAAGTGACATATTTAGTTTTTCATATAGATTTTATTAATTTTAAAAAAAACTCTTAAAATATGATTAACTAAATTAAAAAATAATAATTTCATTATTTTTATTTAATTAGGATATTATTCAAATAAATTACTTTCTTAACTATACTCACCTAAGGATTATAGTTTGTTCTTATTACGGTCGGTTTAACCACCGAATGAAAAAATGCTATATATTTAAATCATAGATGACTAAAGAAACTTAAATAATTTTTTTATTACAAATTATTGAGATTATAATGTTTTATTTATGGTTCTATAAAGTTTATATTAATATTTAACTTATTATCAACATGTCTCCCTTTCTGTTAACAATTATTGAAAAATCTCGTCTCCAAATTCATCATCATGAATCATAAAAAAATAATTATGAAAGGAAATTATGAAATAATAAATCACTATAAAAATATATTAAAGCACCTATAATGACCTCATAATGATAAACAATAATTGTAACTTCCATTATTAATCTAGTATTAAACAAACAAGTAAATATAAAAAAATATCATGATGAAATAAATAATATCTAACTAATATATTTGTTATAAATTATTATAAATAATGTTTATAAAAGGCTATAGTTATGAATAAGGTTCTAAAATAGGTGATAAAAATATTGATTTTTGGGATTCTTCGGAAGTTATAGCATGTTCTCCTAAGAGAGATTAAAATTAAGGGTTTCCACAACTAGATTTTTATTCATTGGGATATAATTTGTATTCCCCAATTGTTCCCTATTTATTATGTATATATTTAAATTGGATATATTTTTATCATAATTTTATTTAAATATAAGGGATTTAAATATCAATCTTAATCCTTTATGATTTTTATATTTTAAAGATAACAAATTCATAAGAGACTTGTTGGATCAATTTTATTCCCATTGTGTCTTGAACTATAATGCTTAAATATTATTTGATATTCTATATTATTATTACATTAATATATTGTAAATGGTGAATAATTTTTTTTCAATTGGTGTAAATTATTTCTTTATGTCAAAAACGTTTTTAATGGTTAATTTCATCCTTAATGTTATTAAATTATTTGGATTAATACCCATCCTACTAATGGATTTTCACCTCTATATCCAAATTTTCTCTTCCTTCCAATGTCATCCTTTCTTATTTGTAAACCCAAATATTTTTTATTTCCTATGATAATAATATTTCTTAATACCCATTTTAAAATGAAAATTTTATTATCCTTTTTAATATGGGTTCCAATAATGTTATTCTATAATATAAAAAGGGAATTTGTTTTATACTCATTTTTTCTCTTATAATCCGAATTTTTTTATTTAATATTTATTTATTTTAATAGTAATTTTGTATTTATTTTAAATTAATATTTTATGAATTATTATATTATTATTATTAAGAAAAATTATTTTGGAAAATATAATAAAAAATGGTTTTTTTACAATTATTTTAGAAAATGTTTTCTAAGAAAACCTTTTTTGGACTTCACATATAATTTCCTCTCTATAAAAGTAATGATCCATCAATAATTTTGTCTTAACTAACCATACACTATTTATAAACATGTTTTTAATTAAAATTTCCTTCCTCAAATAATTCCTTAAGTTTTATTTCTTTGATTGAACAGTGTTCACCTAGATACATCGATTGATTGAGGAAATTATTGACTAAAAATATACCCTTTATTTATATGGTGTAAATACCATATATAGATTCATATTAATTTTTGGGTTTTTAACTATAAGTTTACCTTATATAATTGTATTCCCATTCAATTTACACAATTTATCATTTTAATATTATCATTGAATTTTTTAATATCTCCTTACAGGACTCCATTTGAAAAGGATATAAAAGCCATTTTTATTTTCATGGATTTTTATGATTTTATGAATAAAATCATGTAGAAACCATATAAATGATTTTCATGATGTGATTGGGGGAATCAGAAGTATATATCCCTCCAATGTATTAGGTAATGTTTTCATCTCATGAGATAATATGTATGGTGCATGGGCAGTCATCCTATCACACTACGTTATATTGTTTTAGTTGCGAGGCTTTAATTATACTATGATTTCATGATTTAGGTAATTTATAGATATTTTTTATTTCACGAACATATGATATTATTCTCATATTCCATGTTCCCATGATTGCCTCACACTCTTATTCTATGTTATAACTCCCCGATGCAAATCTCTAGGTTTGAACCAGAATTCCCCATGACCTCATGCATTCCTCCTTATATGTGAGAGGTTGTTGACTAGTGGTGAGGTCCACGAGTGACATCATGGGGATTATATTCCCAAGGTATTAGAAAATTGTCAGATAAAAAAATGGTAGTGATACCAATAAAACCCAGTAAGTAAATATTAAATAATAAATCGTCATAGTAGTAGCATACACATATAGTACTACCCCTTGCAATAAAGTATGGAATGTCAGTCAAAAACTCAAAATCTTGAAAAGGTTCCCCATAATAGGTATATCAATATTTGAGATAAAAGAAACTAATAAAAATAGTTTAATAAATCTATATCTAAATTCCAACCTATAACAACCTACACACTCTTATTATTCTTACTCAACTGCCCACCATAGGGCCCTTGCCTTTCAATGAATCCTTAGATAAGAAATTTACACACACACAAAGATACCCATATAGTGTGTGAGTAAAAAAACCTATTAGGACACCACCAATGGGGACATAATATAATTTCATAATATATACAAGTCTATTCCCTCAAAATAAACAAATTTAAGATAAGTGACAATTATATTATAGAAGCATAACATATATACAAGGTCCTTAGATACTAGAACTCCCTACTTCAGATCTATGCCGAAAATAATTTCATCTTTCCACTTGACGCATCCCCATTGATGGGATAGTATATAAATATGTCTGAAACATCCCTCATAAATGGATTTCACATGTATATTCCAACTGAACATATGACACACCCCCTTTGGGGAGATTGTCCATATGTATAAACCCAAATATGAAACCCTAGAAGGCATATGAATAACAATAAAAATAAATAAATAAATAATTATATATAAATATAACATCATGTTAGGAAAGATTAATATTCATCACAAATCCATATGTGGTAAAAAAATAATGTATGGGTGTCACATGTTGTACATACACACTTCATGTGATTAAAATAAATAATAGGTCTCATAGAATAAAAATGCACACCATATGGACTCAACACCAAGAATATGTATCACATGTTATACACACATTCCAAACTATCATGCTAAGAACCCATATAAATATGCGATAATGATAAAGACTAACTACCTTTGTGCAATGATGTTTCGATGATAGGGGTTATTGTATGAGCCAATTTCACGACGCCTAATCATATAATCATCCCTATTCAAACATAATCTTGAATTATAGGGTTAGGGTTAAAGAGAATCTACACCTAAAAGGTAGGAAAAGATCACATGTACCCAAGAAGATTCACTGCCAATAATGGCCTAGTTCCAAACAATTCACATATTCCAATTTTCTAAATCCATGTGTTGATTCTATAAATAACCAATAGTTCCCTTGTAATACTAGAAAAAATGAATATATTTGAACAATAGGTAAATAATATAACTTTTTTTAACCAAGGAAAATGAAATAACTGATCTAGATCAATATATTACTCACCGGATTTGGAAACATGGGATCAAACCATTGTTACAATGTTGAAGGGAGAAGAAAAAAGGAGATAAGAGATAATAAAATAATTGGAAGAGATATACTAGGGTTATGGGGTCAATGGAGTCCTAAGAGAGTGAGAAAAAGATAGATGGGTTGAGTTTTAAAAAATTTATAAAACTCACTTTCCTTACTGGGCCCCAAGTGATGCCTCCATCTGGAAGATGTATTTTGGGTAGAATACCATACACTCATGTATCCTACTAGTTTGATAGTGGGATCTATAGTCTTACATCATGTCCTATAGACTCCACCAATTGGATGGTGGATCTATTTTAGCTATTAAGGTTTCTAATTCATGCAACCACCCAGACCTTTCCCTTTACATCCACCTGAACACCTCTAACCCAATTCGAAACATATTAAAATGTATATAAAACATATAAACAAGTATAAATTTGATATACCTTAAATTTATGGAGTCATAAAATGTATATGTTTGTTCATTTGATATGATATGTTTTGTTACCATGACTTATGGAAAACTCTTACTCTTCCTTGTAATTTTTATTAAAATATTTCTCCTCTACTCATGTTTTTTCATATACTTATGATCTAACCCATATTGACATGTTGATCAGTTTTCTCTTAATAATCATTTTATGTCACCCTTTTTTTATATTTCCATTCCATTGGTCATGAAGATGGGTATAACCTATGAGGATCATATAAGGGGTTCTAGTGTGGTTCGATTAGAGATAAATGTTCTCATGTTTTATAAATTAAGTTTCTTGTACATATCGTCTCTATGAGAACCAAACCATCCATTTGTGGGATTCTGGTATTATTAAGGGATTTAGTTTTTATGTTATGAAAGATATGTGAAAAATATGTATATTTATCTTGGTTCATCTCACCTTCCATCAAATATTGAATTTAAAGAAAGTATTTTTAGATCAATACCAAGGGGTATGGGTCTAGGTCGCCTTAGTTGGAATTAGATATGGGTTCGATTATTTTTGGTGATTGGTTTAGTTATTTTTTGGTATTAGCATAAGAAAAATATAGTGAAAACCATAGAGATAAATATAAGTATTGGATAACATCTGGAAGTTTGGTAAAGTAGAGATTATGTGGTTTCATAGAAATTACATCTTTTTTTAGATATAGGTAAGTATATATGTATATAATAAAAATATACCTTGGATTAATCACCCTTAAAAATGATGGTTTAGCATAAACTCAATATTATCACAGTATATGATGAGTGATCCTTAGACTGTAAACCTAACAAGACAATCATGAGGGGTATGCTTTGGTTAATACCATTTTATTTACAATCCATTATAGGTGATATATTATATTAATAAATAAGGTCATTAAATATGATATAACCCAAAAAAATTAACCTAGATTGAATTGAGATTGATTTTGGTTGAACTGAAATCTAATGTGACGGTTTCAAAGAGTAATTCATTGCGAGGTTGAGTTTTTTTAAGATTGTTTATGATGAATATCTTATTATTTTAATTGTTAATAATTCACATTAACCCTTATTTTAGAAATGTTTGAATCCTAAATGAACCAATTTATCAATGGATGTCATAGAAAATGAAGGGATTGTCCTAATATGAAATCTAATAGAATAAGAGATAGAGTAAAAAATATTTTAAAAATTAAAACCATATATCCATAATTATGATTAAAAAAATTAACTTATTTGAGTTTCCAAACACAATAATGAAGATAAGTATGGAGTATCATGGATGTTTAGGTGATGAGGGAAAGAAGATTCAATTTCCATTATATAAAAAATGTGGTAATATACACCTAGAGGGATATCTCAAAGGAACTTGATGTTTTTTTTACATTAAAATAAGGCATCAATCAACAAATTTACAAGGAAAAATAATGATTTTAATAAAAAAATAGAGGTGAATAGTGTTCTCCATAATGTACCACTAATAGTTCAGTGTCTAAAATGTGGGAAACATGGGAATTATTAAGACAATGACCCAATCCAAGGGCTAACAATGATGATAGTAATAAAAAATCTCCAAGACCAAGGAAAAAACAGAAATCATATGAAAACACAACTATTTAATTGGGTTGTAAAAATAATGTTGAGTGAGGAAAACTAATCATCTAGTTAAGAACTATGATTGTTGTATTTGTATCTTGCTAAACCCACTCCTTATTTCTAGTATGATTTTATAAGAATCTCAAATCATAACCTCAACGACTAGATGATTGATTATTAATAAAAAATTAATATTGTATGATTATTTATACAAAGTTAATGTTTATACGAAATATATTTTTGGAAATCTTGTTATTATTTCTTTTGATAAATTCAATGTTTTTTCTAAAAATGGATTAGTTATATTTACTTAGAGGAAAAATTGTTTGTCAGAATAAAGAAATCATATTTCATATCACCTTATGAAAATATTTCAATTCAAGTATGATTATGGACACCCATAATAATAAAATTATATGATTTGGGTCTTGATACTAAATAATGAAGGACTCTTGGACTGAATGGTTTAAAAAAACTAAACATTAAGGATTTTCCTAATTTGAGGAAAAAAATTGGCTTCCTAAGTTGTTAATGTTGATAACTCTCTAGGAATTATATCCTGAGTCATTTTATCTTTTATAATACCTTATCTATTTCTATTATTAATTGATAATTACAACCATGAGTATTAAATTTATTTAAAGGGGGAGGGGAGAATGCAATTCCCTAGAACTTTGGAATTAATTTTATAATTAAAAAATAAATACTATAATGAATAGTTTTCTTCACATAAAACATGAAACTAAAATTAAATATTGAATAAAATTATTAATTTTGACAATTATAATATATACATTAAATTAGAAGGTATAAATGATAGTCAAGACATGGTGAAAATTATGTACAAAGGAATGTGATGAGATCGAGTAGTACGAGTCTTATGAGGATCACATGTACGTACTTTGAAAAGAGGGGGAATTACTAAGGTTTCATCAAGACCAATCCCAATCAAAACTATAATAATTATGGTATGAGTGAAATATTATATGAGAGAAGTTCAAGATTACAAAATTTTTCACCAGATCCATTCTACCTAAACCACCACTTCCAATGATCACCAAATCTTATATTATTCTCAGGCCTTATATAATGATTTTGAGAGGCCATGTTAGTAGAAATTAATATGTTACCAAAATTTAATTATCAATGTCATAAATTATTTCAAAAATTATCTTTTAGTGAAAAATAATGTTAATTTTTATTATTAATGTATTTAAATATTTTGAATTATTATAACTAAAAAACTAATAAGACTATTTAATGTTATATATATATATATAACCAATTATGTGATTTATTTTAAGACACTAAATATATTATACATAAAATATATTTTTTATATTATTATTATATTAACACCAATTTAATTAGTAATTGATATGAAATAAGTATAAGAATAGTTAAAATTTTAAACGTTATTTTCCTAAAAAAAGAGTTTTCACTTTTTTTAGGTTTTTATTGAAAAGTTAAATTTTATAATTTTATAATTTTAATTTGAAATAAAAAAATTAATTTTAGAATTATAATATTTTTTCTTAAGTTATATTTTTGGTATTTTATGAAATAATTATTTTTTAGGTCAATAGTAAAAAAAATCAGTTTTTACTAACACCACAGTGTTTATGGAAATATTGTGAGGTAATTATGACTTAATGACCTAAAAAACATTATTTTTGGAAAAAAATATATAAAGAGTAAAATTATTCTTTAAAAAATACAATTTTTAATATATAAAACCCATGTTTAATATTTTGTAACATAAGTGATCTTTTATTCGACTAAAAATAGTTTTTATATTTTTCTTTTAATTATGATTTAACTAGTTAGAAATCTAATTCATATTGATGTTGAAGACATATAAATATTATTTTATTAATGATAAACTAATAAATTTCTTATAAATCCACAACATTGACAATTGTTTCATAAATAATTTTTTTATAGAAAAAATATATTTTTTTTCTAAAAATTATTTTTACGTGTTATGTGAACTAATATTAAAATTATTTTTTATCAAACATTGAAATTTTATTTGAAAATTTGATTTATTATTTGAAATCATCATACCCAAATAATGTGATAAATTTTATTTTACTTTTTTCTCTAAAAATTAAATTACTCAAGTAAAAATGAGATATCATAGCAAAAACCCAAAAATGAAAAATCTAAATATCTACGAGTAAATGACATAAAAACATGTTAAAACATGTGTGAAAAATTAATGGTTGAGTTTTTATAGAAATTATACCTTCCTAAACTCCATTATTTGTCATTATTAGATCCACTCAACCCATAAATAGTGGCTTTACCTTTTATATTATTAAAAAATGCCACTCCTCTCCCTTATAAAAGGATCTGTCACCGCCCCACTTCTCCTCTCACCACATGGATATTAAATTTCATCAATTTTTTACCAATTAACTCTCATAAATATATAAAAATTTATTATATATTATATTCATCTAGAAATTCCACCTCTTAAATCCTTAATCCATTTTGAAAAGATCTATTACAATTAGTAAGGAAAATTTTTCAATTACTACTATTTAATTTATTTTAATTAATTTATTATTCCAACTTATACTAATATAATCAAAAAATAGCTAAATAATTACATATATATCATATGTGATGTCTCGAACCCTGTTCACTCAAAAGTAAGTGGACTCGTTTGGCCACATAACCTTAAGCGCACCTCCCTAAACACCAGAGGGTTCCAACGAGCAGTGAGGGTTTATGACGGTACAATGGGGTGACTATACCCTCATGATGAGAGTGTATAAAAGTGGTATATAATTATAGTAAATATTATAAGTAGTATAATAAATAAACTATTGAATCACAATTTATCCAGATATAATAAACTGGTAGAAATATATCTAGTGTCATATAAAAAATGATGTCATGTATGTATGCTATACAAAAATAGGAATACATGGAAGCAGAGAAGAACAATTATAATATATATATATAATTAAAAAATAAAAAAAATATCTATAATATCATCACAATCATAGGCTCAATCGTCTACTCTTGTACTATGTTCGATAATAGAAAATCAATCATCCATATTTGGGCCCTTGCCTTTGTCCCTACATACAACCAAGATGTTTTTTCAGGTTCCAATTGGTAGCTCAAACAGGGTGTGAGATATAATCATTAGTCTTACAAAAATTAAATATAATATTATTCATATAGTTCATATAATATGGTAGTGTAAAGATATAAAAATGTAATACAAAAATATATATTGTAAACGAGTGAGCTCGGGTCCCTAATAGACACCAGCCTGACACTGCATGCTTCAGCTCAAGTCGAGATACCCATAAATATGTGTCACCCTATATATAGAAGTATATGTATATATATGTGTATATATATATGTATGTATATGTATGCACTATATATATAGTAACATATATATTCGCATATATAGATACATAATAATATGTGTAACTTAGGCATCCATGCATAGTCATAAGAGTCCCATTGGGTAGTAAGGACTCCTAGACTGAGTATCATGAGTAAAAAGGGATTACATTCCCAAGTATCATAATCAATAATGGGTTACATTCCCATATATCATAATCATTACGAGATTACATTATGGATTATCACAATTAATAAGGGATACAATATCTGAGTATCATAATTAATAAGGGACATCATGCCTAAGAATCATATATAATAATAAGAGCTGATCTTGTTTTAATATAATGCAATATATGGTTTCCAATAATTCTATATTTCTTTTAGTCATGTAATAATCTATAATGTATATAAGGGTCAAAATACATAGCCACACCATTCACTTTCATTTAATTTTAAGTATTCAATTCATTTAGGTGTCAAACTAAGACCAAATAGTGGTGGTTTGGTCACATAATCATTTAGAAGTCAAAGGGAATTTCATAAGCACAAATAAATAGGTGGAACTAGTCACATGGGAATTTATCAAATAAATACAGGGTTATATGAGATCATTTTTAACATGTCTACGAAATCAATTTAGGATAAATCAAAATTTTCAAGGAAACATTTGGAAATATCGATGTACAACATCACGATGCATGTTATAAAACCACTAGGATTTAAGGAAAAAGTAATATACCACCTAAATTAAGGATTTAGAAAAATAATCATCCATTTTTGGCCTTTAATTCAAGATATAATGATATAAATCACAATAATAGATTAATACCCTAAAAAAGGGCATATCATCTTGCACATATTTAGCATTCCATACATAAAGATAAATAGAGAAAGGATTTAATATGATTTAATAGGTTATCTGTATGGATCCAATGTGACCAATGGTGAGTGAGGAGGATTCCATATAGATAATATCCTTCAAATCCATGATTGAGGAAAATATATATCCCCAATTCCTATTTCTATACAAAAGAATAATTAGGAGTTAGGGTTAAAGGGGAAAATTGGAAAAATGGAGTTCACCCATTTATTTTTCATTATAACTAGGTTTTTATAGTGTAAATGGGATACTTACACCAAAATTATCCATTTTAAAGAGAATTCCTAATTGAATTATAGTGTAGAGTCATATTTTACACTGTAATATATCCATTTCTTACATAAGTTTCACCCATACTGTATTTTACTGGATCACGAGGTCATTCCACAAATAAATTTTTCATAATAGTGATTTATTATGTAACCCCATAGTTTATGGAATAAACTATATTTAGAAAAAACCTACAAAATATGCATAACCATTTTAAATCCAAAAAAACATTACAAGGTCCAAATTATCTTCCCAACCATAACTAAAGAGGAAACTTTCCCATGGACAAAGTCATGATCTTACATCGTAAGTATACTTTACTATTATTATGTTTTGGGGATAATCATTGTGAACCTTCCAATAAATCATTCATAAAATGAAAATATCACTTGTGTTACATGTTGAATATCACCACCACAAGTGGTATGATCTGTTTTTTATAACAACCTTATATTTATTGTTAGAAAGAATTATTTAATGGATTATTTTTAATATTATTAATATTGTTTAATTGTACAAAAAATCACTATTTTCATACCATTCTATGTAAACAAACACATCACATGTGAGAGAATTCATACTACCACCTCCATGAATATAACATATTTAATTTTTCATATAAACATTTACTATATATCAAAACATCATAAAATATAATTAAACACCTTAAAAATATTAACAATTTTATTATTTTTCTTCACTAATGATATTTAGTCCAAAAGAATCACTTTCTCAACCATACTCACCCATAGATTATAGTTTGTTCTTGTTTGGGTTGGTTTAACCTTTTTCTTGAACAATGCTACAAATTTATATCATGGAGGAATATAAAAACTTAAAAAATTATTTTATTAGAAAATAATTATTAAAAAAAATGGTTTATTGTTCTAGAAATTCTATATTTTTAAATTATTATTAATATACCTCTCTTTTTATTTGTTATAAATTACTGAAGTTATATTCTCACCAACTTAATCATCCTGAATCGCAACTGAAACACATATGAAATGAAATTAGAAAATTATATAATTATAAAAAAAATCCATTCTAGTACATATAATTATGTCAAAATGATGAAATTTTAATCTGTAAACAATAATCAACACTACCATTACGAAACGAGTACTAAATGAATAATTGAAGATAATAACATTTTATGATGAAAATAAAATATAACTAACTAATATATTTTTAATAAATGAGTAAAAATGAAGTTTATAAAATGTTATATGTATGAATAAGGTTCTGAAATAGGTGTTAATGTTATTTTTTATATAGGTTGTTAGAGAATTTTCTACAAGTAGGATTAAATATGAGGGTTTTCACGTATCAATTTTTTTTCATTAATACATGATTTGTATTCACCACTTCTTCCATTTTTTTTTAATATATTTTCATTGAATTATTTTTTATCATAATTGTTTTCCAAAATCTAATGGATTGAAAAATCTAAATCATGTTCAACCTGTATGAGTTTTTTATTTGAAAGATCACAATATCAAATGTGGTTTCTTGACTCAATTTTCTTTTCATTTGGGTCTTGAGCTATCTTTAATATCTAGTCTTTTATAAGTTCCCTTATTCTATTATTACACTATTCTATATGGTAACTCTCATTTTTTTCATTGGGTTAAATTACTTATTTAAATAAAAAAATATTCATTGTTTTATGTTTTCTTAACAGTTTTGACAATTTTAGGATTAATATTCATACTTTATAATTCCATTTTCTACTCTATTTTCATATTTTCCCTTAACACCAATATTCTTATTTCCTATTTGGGAATTAAAATATGTTTTAACTTCTATGATCCTTTTATTTCTCCTCACTGATTTTAAAAATAAATTTTTATCATTATTTTTAATGATTTGGGATTTTACATTAGTATTTGAAACTAAAAAAAAAAGAAATTGTATTTATTCTTGTATTTTTATATTATAGTCCATATTTATTGACTTTAGATTTATATATTTTAAAGGTATTATTATTGGGAATAATTTTGAAGTAATATTTTAAGAATTGTTATCTAAATCTTAATTAAAAATTATCTTTAAAATGTGATTCAAAAATCATTCCTTTTTTATAATTATGTTAGGATATATTTTCTACAAAAAGTATTCATGATTTCACTCATATTTTCCTCTCTATAAGAAAAATTATCCATAACTAATTTTTTCATACATAGTCAACCTCTATTTATTAGAATTATTTTTATTCTAATTCCTTTCCACTATAAATTCCCTAAGTTTCATTTCATGATTGAAGTCTGTTTACCTAGATACACATACATTGATTTATTGGAGAAATTATTTAATAAACTATATACCCTTTATATATATACTATAAATATCATATAATTTATAATTTTAATTAAAGGGTATTTAACTATATGTTCACCTAATATCTTTGGATACACATTAAATTTCCATGGGTTTTCATGTCATGATTATCGTTGAATTTATTAATGTTTCTTTATATTATTCAATTTGAAAAGCATATGAAACCCATTTTTATTTATATAGTTGCTTATTATATTATGATTAAAATCATGTGGGTGGGACCAAAATTACATATCCCTCTAATGTGTTGTGTAATATTTTTATCTCGTGATATACCAAGCATAGTAAATGGGTAGTTCACCTAACATACCATGTTATGTTGTCTTAGAAGTGAGCCTTAACTTATTCTTATGAGACCATTCTTTATGTTTTTGTTATATATTTATCACTCCATTAAATTTTGATATTATTACCATATTATATGTTTTTATGATTATCTCACACACCATGGTATATTCTTGTTTATTTGAGATTAGATGTTTTGATATCATGTGTTATGGACAAATATTATTGTTCTGTGATCATTTTAATAAGATATTTCTTACTTTATAAATTTTTCCAATATTAATATGTTCTAAAACCTTTTGAAGTGTTGATAATTTTCCTCTTAATGAGTATTTGATCTCATCCATTTCTTATATTTCCATTCCTAGGTAATGAAGATGAGTATAACTTATGAGAATTATAGAGGGGGGGTATAGTGTGGTTCAATCAGGGATAAATGTTCTCAGGTTTTATCGAATATGTTTCTTATGTAGTTATTCCTCATATACACTAGACCATAAATTCTTGGGATTATGTTATTATTATGAGATGTAATGTTTATGTTATAAAAATTATGTAATATATATATATATATATATTCTAAGTAATATCACTTTGTATCAGATCTAGTGTTTAAAGAAAGTGTTTTTTTCACCAGACATGGTGGTATTGGTCCGAGGTGCTTCAATATTCCTATTATTTTAACAAACATTTAGGATAAACTCTTTATCATATATAAAACTCCTTTTATCATTATTGAATATTCTAGTATGTTATAGAATTAAATTAATAATAAACCATGTATAATAAAATTTTCACCCCATATTGTTTAAAACGTTAACTTACTTACAAACAATGTATCCTATAATATAGGATAAATAATATGAAAATAAAAATTATTTACTTAGATTCTCCTGAGCATGATTTATTTTATTATATTATGATATATTATTTAAAAAATATTTATTTAATTATTTAAATGTGAACTATATGACCCATAAAATATTCATTTTGATTTTTAACTCTTAGATATTTACAGTATTTATAAAATATAAATTTGGTACTATGTACCCTTTAAACATGGGGACTTGATTTCTATAACACTGATACCTAACTTGTTTTTTATATATTTTATTAAAAATTCTATCATAATTTTACCTACTTTAGGTTTCAATGGAATAATATAACTACTTTAATAAATATTATTAGTCTTTTTATCTGACTCTTCTTATTTAAGTTTAAATTTTTACCCATTTTTTAATATACCGACCTAGGTACCACACACTAGTTCCATTATCTAGTAAGTTACATGACCTTAGGTGTGCCTCCCTATATTAGAGAGCCTTCCACCTAGTAGTGAGGGTCTAATGTTGATAGAGGGGATATTGTACCCTCTTTATCAAAGTATCTCAATAGTGAAAATAAATAGTAATAACCCGTAGATATAACATTACTAGGAAAATACATGTATCACAAGATAACAAAAAAATTGAAATAAAATATCAAAAATAAATAGTATATATGTTTCTCCAAGGTACATTATAAGTGTCAAAATGAACACCTAAAAGTAAAGACACTAAAAAATCCCAAGTGGGTCCCAACCCATGTATCATTCCCTCATCCATGATCCATCCCATATCCTCCATATAATATAGAACCTTTTCTCTTAACCTATCCCACAACCATGAGATCTATTCAGGTACCGATCGGAAAACCCGAGTAGGGTGTGAGTATAACTCAGTAGGCGACCAATAATTATTTATAAAACAATATCTAATCAAAAATAGTGTATGTAATTTAAAAATAAATAAAAAATCAATAATGTAAACATATTAAATTTATTCAATTACTCCTTACATAATCACATAACCCTGAGTTCTAGAGGGAACCCAGACTCTCAATTCATAACTGAATACCCATGTTACCATTCATCATCATAATTCACATTTTAATTCCCATGTTACCATTAATCATCACAATTCACATTTGAATTCTCATGTATCCATTTATCATCAAAATTCACATTTCAATGCACATGTTACCATTCATCATCACAATTCACATTTGAATGCCCATTATAACATTCACTATTTCAATTTAAACTATGGGATTTTAATGCATCATACCATTTTCCACACACAAATATCACATATAAATGCCATTTTTAACATTCATCATTTATTTTGACCCTAAATTCTTTGATGTAGAAGACCATGTCCCACACTTGATTATCACATTAATTAATTCTAAAATTAATTAATCAAATTAAAAAATTCCATTCTCATATCATTAAATTAGTTAATTCAACAATTAATTAATCACATCAATTCAATTAATTAATTAAATGATTAATAAATCAAGATAATCTCTAATAATTAATAATATAATTAATTATTCCAATTCAATGACTTCAAAATAACTATAATTAATTAAATAATTAATTATTCAATTAAAAATTTAATAATCCCATCCATTACCATTAATTAATTATAAAATTAATTAATCCAGTTCAATAATCTCAATAACTCCATAATTAATTCAATAATTTATTATTCCAAATCAAAATTTCAATATTCATAATTTTACATTTCCCTCAATTAATTAATTCACCAAATTAATTAATTCAATGCAGAACTCATTTTTTAATAATCGAATAGAAATTATAAAATTAAATACATGTAATTAAAATAAATACTTTTGGATTTTAATGATAGATCACCTACCAAAAAATTAATGAAGAACACTCACTAATGTAAAACCTCAATTTGAGTGGTACAACAATGTAGAACAAGATCTGGATCAAAATCCCTAATTCATGTTCAAAAAATACATATCCAAAAATTCTAGATCTAGACCCTACAATCCTATATTTATATTCTACATAGAAGAGTATATCTTCCCTCTAAAATATAAGATGGAAATAGGATAAAAGAAGGAAACCACATAGGATTAGATACTCTTACCAGATGGGGTGTAGATCTTCAATATGCCCTTAATCTCCATGAATGGAGGTTGTGAAGGCTTGGAATGAATATGTGAACCTCAAAAAAATGAGAGAAAACGAGTTGGTTTGAGCGGGGGTCAATTTTTGGGTTAATATAGGGGTTCAGGTATTTTAAAAACAAAATTTTGAATTAATTAAAAATCTATGAATGGTTTGTTGGGCATGGGTGCACAAATTTACAAACCATTTACCTTAACTGTGTACCTATTCTAGGGGGGGCATGATTTCTCCTTTTAGGGTGAACAATTTTACATATTTTGCACTATCCATGGGAATTCCTATTGTATAAGGTTACATGATTTGCTTGGATAGGGAACCTGATAATGGAAAACTATGTTCCAACTATGAACTTCCCTCATTCTTCCATTTTTATCAAATTTTCACACAAAACACCCCTAGTTATAACCTGAATGAAAAGTAATCAAGTGAAGGAAAATAAGTACCGTTAAATGAGACTGAGACATCTCGGGGATGTGTTGGGATCCTACAATCTCTCCACCTTATAATAGCTTATTCTCAAGGTGTACTCCCGATAATCACTAAGATTATGATTTAAAAGGATCAGGCCACTAATCCCTAATATTTGCTACTCTCTCCCATTTTTCCTTCTTAACACAACCATGTTTTCACAAAAAATTAACTATTGTCACAATCATTCCTTAGAGAACTTTCTCACCGCAATCCAACACACATATTATATGTTCCTCAAAGGACACATTGTTCTCAAGCTCAACATCATCCACATAGATCACATGATATGGGTCGGGCTGATACAACCATAGTTATGACACATGAAAACAAATCATACATAACACTATATCTTTGTGGAACAGACAATCGGTAAGCCACCAAAATTATTCTATCCATAACCTCAAACAGTCCCATGAAACTAGGCACCAATATTTCATATCTTTGTATCCTATAGTGACCCAATCTAGATGAAACCTAAAATAATACAAGATCACCCTATGTATACTTTAGGGGTAATTAGAGTATATCATCATACAATTTATTTCTACTAAGAGATGTAACTATACACTTTTAATCCAGCTGCGCCTTCTCTTACGTCTCCTGCATGAGACTTGGTCCCAAGAGTTCTGACTCACCTACCTCCATCTTGTATAGAGGTGATCTTCATGGCCTATAATAAAGTGCCTCATATGGTTCCTTCTTAATATTTTCCTGATAACTATTGTTATATGCTAACTCCATCAAAACTATGTGCTTCTCCCAAGACTTAACAAATTCTCTGATACGCGACCAAAGCATATCCTCAAGCACCAATATAGTATGTTTTGACTGATCATCTGTATGTGGGTGGAAATTCATTATCAATAAAACCTATGTACCCAGAGCCTTCTGCAAGACCTTATAGAAGCACAAATTAATGTGTGATTCATGGTTTAAAACTATAGTCTATGTCACACTATACAGATAGGCTTTCTCTTGTATGTTGAGTTCTCCCAACTGATCCACTGATAAGGTCTCCTGTACTAGTAATAAATTCTCCACCATTGTCAAATGGTCCCCAACAACCCAAATAATATCATTATTCTAATCCATCATCGAGAGACCAACCACAAAATCCATAGTCACATCATCCCACTTCCATTCCAGAATGGGAAACGACTGTAGTAATCCTCTAGGTCATTTATTATATGTCTTCACTACTTTATAGGTGTAGAATCATGTCACAAACCATGTTTTCTACCTTTTTCATGCTCATCCACCAAAATATTTTATGTACATCATAATACATTTTGGCCACACCTAGACGTACCTCCAACTTCATGGCATGGAACACACACATTATATCCTCCCAAATTTTTATAGGCACAACAATATGATTCTTAACAAAGATGATATCATCCTTATCTATCATCTAATATGAAGGTGTCTCACCTCCATCACAGATTTCCCTCAAAGCTAAAAATTTTGGGACCCCATACTACCTATCGCTCATCTGACTCAAAAGGGTATACTCCATTGAAACGGATTTGAGATTCATCTACTCTTGACTCTTATGAACCCCAAAATGCATCTCATCTAGAAATGTCATCATCTTCTACTCAACAATAGAATCATGAACATACTGAGTCTATGTTTTCCTATGTAAGGTATCTGCAACACTGTTTCCTTTATCAGGTGTATATGATTTCTCAAAAGCAAATGAATTCATATACTCAACACACCTCCACTGTTGAAGATTAAAATCTCAGTGTGAAAAGATATACTTTAGGATCTTGGGATATATATACACAATAAAAATTTCTCCCAACAGATATTTCCCCAAAAAACATGAAGTCATAAACCTCTATAGATAACGCGAGGTCTTGAGTAGGGTAGATACATTCATGTGGCCCCAACTGATGAGACCCATATGCCACAAATCATTCCCCCTTTATCAACACTAATCTAATTAAAATACTAGAAGCATCATAATATTGCATATACTTTTCACCTAGATCGGGTAGGATCAATATTGGTGTCATAGTCAAATGATTCTTCTACTCCTGGAAAGCATTATCACATGATTCCCCCCATTCAAACATTATCCTTTTCTTGATCAGAACCAAAATAAGTGCTACCAATTAGGAAAATTCCTTGATTAATCTCTGATAATATGCAGCTAATCCCAAAAATCTACAGATATAAAAAATATTCTTAGTCAACATGAATGATACCACTGCCTGAACTTTCTCTGGGTCCACTGAAACACCTTCCTCTAATATGATGTGGCCTAAGAAGTGTACCTGATCAACCAAAAACTAACACTGAGATAGCTTGGTGTATAGTCTATTCTCTCTCAGTGTACTCAGGGTGATTTCAAGATGTTGGGCATGATCTTCAAGAGTCTTAGAGTATACGAAGATTTAATCCAAAAAATACAACCACAAAATGATCAAGGTATGGGTGAAATATTCAATTCATTAAGGCCATAAACAATTCCTTTTAATTTTTCAACCCAAACATCATTATAAAGAACTCATATAGGCCATACCTACTTCTAAAAGAAATAATTGGTATATTAGAAGGTTGAAATATCAACAAATTATACCCTACTATCAAGTAAATATTGGAGAAAACAAAATATCCCCTCTACTGGACAAATAGATAATTGATACAAAGAAGATTATACCAGTTCTTTATACTCCTTTGATTCAAATTCCAGTAATCAACACATAAGAAAAAATGCTTGTCATCCTTATTTGTAAACAAAACATGAGAACCCCAAGGTGAAATACTAAGATTGATAAACCCATTATCTATAAACTATTATTTCTGATTCTTAATATTTTTAATCTCTATCAGTTCTATTATTTAAGGTGGAATAGAAATTGGATCAGACCCCGGTATGATCTCAATGGTAAATTCCACATTTATCTCAGGTGGACTCCCTATGAATTCTTCATGAAACACATCCTAAATATTTTCCACTATGAGTGTAAATAAATCCTATTTCAAAAAACCTTTATCCATCAATAAACTTGAAATATTGGTGGTGAGATCCCCCATTTGATGAGAAACTGGACATGAATGGCCCACCTTAATATCCTATTCTCCATGATGGATTTAGTTCTCACCCTTAGGTGATGTAAACATCAACCTCCTATGGAAATAATCAATATAGGCTCGACATTCTACTAACCAGTCCATACCCAAAATTAGATCAAACCCTGACATGTCAAGAAAATAAAGATCCCATAGAAAGTGATAGTCTCCAACCTCTAGAGAACACCCATTACTCAAACATGTGTCTCTCGTCTTTACTCCAAGAGGTGTATCTATTACCAACACCCCACTCATGAACTCCATCACCATGATAAACCCATTTACAAGTTTTCAAAAAAATAATGGAATGAGATGAACCAATATCAAATAAGGCACTTGAATTTGTATAATCTACAAGAATAGTACCTTTCACTATTGATTTTCCAACCTTGTTATCCACAAGAGTAATCTGAATGGAATATAACTGTCCTAAACCACTTCTTTGTGACGTAGTCTAAGTACCCTAAGCTCCACCACTCTACTAATGCAGGTACACTTTCCCAAAAGCTCTATTTCTACTATCTATACCACCTCATACAGTATAATTCACGCTTTCATAGTAATACAGTGTAGTTTATCCCCTTCCAGGATCCTAGTTTTGTATATCTCTTCCATCGCTATCCATATGTCATGGGTTCCTATAGAACTTCTATAGATGTACCAACTTGCCACATGATTGTCACTCTATTGGTGGAAAAGGGAACTGTCTTTATAATTTTCCCAAACTACCACACTAGAGATAGATATCTTGAGTAATATCCTATTCAATTGATCCCTCTTTTTTGGGTACTCTTCTTCCCACTACCCTGGATAACATTGTCATAGAAATGCTTCATGATCTCAAAAGTCATACATTTTGATCATCCAGTTGGAACCACATTTCCTCCACTATAAGGATATCTTAGGTTCCCTTCATCTATGAGTGAAAGATCCACCACCACAAAAAAAAATTAATATAAATTGGTTAACTTGGGTCTTAATATCACATTTATGTCCATATTGAAAACCTCTCACCATATCTATCTCATACCCTTCCAATGCTTGAGAAAAATAATACAAGTTTGTAAAGTAATAATCATATTCCATCAGAGACATGCTCCCATGAGTCAATCACATGAACTCAATAAATCTCTCTTACCTAAACATATATGGATAGACGTGCACCAAGAACTTATCTATGAATTAATTCAATAACATACCTTCATTGTATCCAATCTGTGTATAAATGTGCCACCAGTACTTTGCTGATCCTCATATCATGTAAGCAGCCAATTAGACCCTCTAATCAATAGGATTCTACAAATAGTTGGGTATGTTTTTGATAGACTCAATCAAAGACTATGCTTCCTCAATTTCACTCTCTCAAGTAAAATTCATAGGGTGTTGAAATTGGACACTCATATAAATTTAGACGTACTCTTCACAACCTACTATGGGTCTCTTTCCATAAACTACATGAAGAGAGAAAAGTTTTCTAATAACTTCTCCCTTTCTTCCTCAACCAATACTATCGGTGCTTTAGGATCTAATAATATAGGGGCATCTCCATCCGTGTCCTCTAGTCATCCTCTCAACAAGCGTCATCGTGGATGTATATCTCTAAACTTCCAAGAACACATATCATGATACATAACACCACTTATCATGTTTACTAAATGGAAAAAACAAAACAAGGCACAAAAACTATTTTCCCCAGCCCTGCAATATAGTTTGCACTGAGGAGCTATCACTACCCTTAACAATCCTACATCTTGGTCATGGTTAACAAATGGTGATGTCAATTTCAATATTCAAGTTTCTCATTTTTACACCCAATTATTCACATTTTGAAACACTTTACCACTTTCAATTTTACATTAGGAACTATTTTCATATCAATTACACAAGAAAGGAAAAATATTTCATGTTCAACGACTTTACCAAAAACATTTTTCCCATTCGTCTTGAAAAATATGCACGTCACAACATTGTCCTAAGTGCCTATAAATAAGTATACATACTAAAATCTTGTTCCAATCCATGACAAGAGTACAATATTAGAAAATATTAGAAATAATAATCACATCACACAATAATTTCATCACTCTAGGTGATATAACATCAATTGTAACAGCATACAACAATAACAACAATCCCACCATGGGTACTTGGATTTTACCTATATGCATGGGTTATATACTCCCACACACATGCCCGTAACCAAGCCCTGAATCATCCTATTCTCTTATCTACCTTTCCCAAATATTATGAAAAAATAAAATAAAATAAAGCACTTATAATACCAATTTTTAATGTCTCGACACGGTGCAGCACACCAGTTCCTCGAGAGAGTTAGTTATGGGACCTTTGATGAACCTCCCTGTACTCCAGAGGTGGTTGAATAGTAGTGAGGATCTAATGTAAATAGTGGGGATACTATACTCTATTTATCAAAGTATCTCAGTAGTAGAAATAAATAATAATAACAAATAGATATAACATAACCAGGAAAATACCAGTATAAAAAAATAACCAAAACTGGAAATACAATATCAAAACTGAATAGTAGGCATGCTATGACAAGGTATGTGCTGAGTGTAAAAATTAAGACCCAAAATTAAATTCATTGAAAACTCCCATGGGGATCCTAGACTTTTTCTAGTTCCATCATACATTCTTGATACCATATCATCCATCTAATGTAGGACCTTTTACATTAACTTGTATTGCAAGCATGAAATCTATTTGGGTACCAATCGAGTATCCTGAGTAGGGCTTCAGTACAACCCAGTAGGTTAAAATCAATAATTTGTAAAATAATATTCAGTCAATAATAGTGTATAAAGTTGTATAAAGAATAATAAAATAAATTAGGCAAACATTTTAAATTTATTCAATTACTCTTTACTTAACCACATAACTCCCAGGTTCCTGAGGACACCAGAACTCTAAATTCATATCTGAATTTCCATGTTACCATTCATCATCATGATTTTAATTTTAATTCCCATGTTACCATTCATCACCACAATTCACAGTTGAATTCCCATGTTACCATTCATAATCACAATTCATATTTTAATGCCCATGTTACCATTCATCATTTCAATTCACACTATGAGATTTTTATGCCGTAGACCATGTCCCAAAAATGATTATTACATATGAACTCCACTATTACCATTCATCAGTTATTTTCACGCTATGGGATTTTGATGCAGTATACCTTGTACCATACATGATTATCACAATAATTAAATTGTAAATTAATTAATATAATTAAAAATAATTCATTCTCATAACATTTCATTAATTAATTAAACTACTGATTAATCACATCAATCATTTTCATAATCACAACCATATCTATAAATTAATTCAAAAATTAATTTTTCCAATTAAAAAAATGTAAATATAACAATAATTAATTCAATAATTAATTTTTCAAATAAAAATTTCATAATCCCCACCATTCCCATTAATTAATTTTATAATTAATTAATCAAGTTTAATAGTCTCAATAACTCCAAAATCAATTCAACAATTAATTATTCTAAATAAAATATTCAATGTTCTCAAGATCAAATTTCCCTCAATTAATTAATTCAATCTAAAACTCAATTTCTAATCATCTAATAGAAATTATATAATTAAATACATATAATTGAAATCAATAATTTGGGATTTGAATTATATACCACCAACCCCAAAATTGATGAAGAACGTTTGCTAAAAAATATCAATTTGAGCAGAACAATGACATAGAATGAGATTTGGATCATAAACCCTAATTCAAGTATGAAAAATCAAGATCACAAAACTATAGATCTATATCAAAAAATCTTAAATCTAGATCCAACAAGGAAGAGGATATATTCCCTCTAAAATATTAAGGACATATGGGAGAGAATAAGGAAACCACACGAGATTAGATCCTCTTACCGAGGGAGGTGAAAATATTTAATCCTCCCTTCGATTCACCAAGAATGGAGGTAAGGAGGGCTTGGAATGCATCCAGGAACTTCCAAGATGGGAAAAATGAGTTGGTCTGAGTGGGGGTCGATTTTGGGTTAATATGGGGGTTTGAGTATTTTAAAAACTAAATTTTTGATTAATTAAATATCCATGCATGGTTTGTTGGGAAAGTGCATATATTTTTCCAAAATCTGTGCCTCTTCTAGGGGGGTGCACAATTTTTCTTTTTAGGAAACACAGTTTGAAAAACTGTGTGCTAGCCATGCCTATCCATAATGTCCATGGTTTCATGGTTTACTGGGACAGTGCATGTGGTTGGGGGAAAATGTCTTCCAACCATACACTCCCCTATTACATCCATTTTTCTCAAATTTTCACCCAAACACACCCCAAGGTATAACACAAATGAAATGTACTCAAATCAAGGAAAAAAGAGTACCTATAAAAGAGTTTGAGACTTCTCTAGAAAGGATCAGGATTTCACAATTATATTATTGATAAAACACTAGAACCTATACATTAGATTCCCTAGTTTATCTTTCCCATAGATAAAAAATGGGAAACATATATTGAACTCATTCATCTTTATAGAACATTTCTAGTAGAATCAATTCCACAACCATAAAATTCTTAAAGAAACCTAAAGACTCTCTAAGTCATTAACAAAGTCAATAGTATCGAGTATATGAGTAGAGACTAAAATATATTAGGTTATCATGAATCTATTTATTTTGAAACCATGCGTGAATCATTATATGCTTCTCATAAGTTTCTAGTTCCAAGTGTTTAATAACATCAATTGTTGGATGCTATGGAAGGGGTTTCTCTAACACATATAATAATTTATTTGATAAGGTATGATCACAAAGATATGTTGGATGATGATGGTATTTATTTATCTAGAATATAAGATTTTATCTAATGACTATCATATTTTACAAAAAAAAATTAAAATGTGATCCCACTAAAATTATGACCCCGTTTGAATTCATCATATCCATTAGTGGGCCAAGAAGCATATTTCACTAACTAATGACTTCAAGTTTTCATTCCTCTCACCACTTATCTATTTAGGTAGACCATCATACTAATAATATAATATATGAATCTATGATGGCCAATCAGAAAACACTTTCCCCAATATATAATATGTATAATTTCAATACAATAATTCTAGTATCCTACCTCTCAGGGTTTCCAAATTAAATGAATCAAAAATATCATAGTGTTTTTTGGTTATCTAATTATTAGGTTTATCCATTTCCAATATTACTTACTCAAGATAATCCTTGGAAAAATTATTTGGAACGGCCTATGTTGATATATGATCGATGTCCTGACAAGTTTTTTTTAGAAATAATCTAAACCTTATAATTTTTAAGGAGGATTTAATCCCACTATATTATATCTAGTATTCTCTTTACATGTAATCATTTTTATAATTATTTAGTTTAGAATCCTTTTCCTTTCACTATATCAATATTTTTAAACCATATTGATGTAAAAATATTTACATAACTCAAGTGAAAACACCCAAAAATTTAACATTATTATTTAGGTTTTTGGGGTTAATATATCCCTTAATTTCAAAGTGACATACGATGAAAGTTTAAGATTTTTTGGGAATTTTATAGGGTCATAAGGTTAGGTGTATGATTATAGAAATTGTACACTATATTTAGTTTCATACAGTGGTTATCACATTGTTCCTACCCAGTTTTGAAAATTTTGTGAGTAAACCATGGGACATACTCAGTTTTTTTTGAATTTTTTTATTTCATGTTGTTTTTTCTAGGGCCCTCCATTGGCTTCCCCATTTTTCCCCATGTAAAGTCTCATATTTATCCAGAGTGTGAAATTCAGAAAAAAAAAAGGAATTTCTAATTTTAGATTCTTAAGAGGTAAAACATAGTCATTTTACTATAGAATGGGATCTTGGATAGATATTATGACTACTAAATTAGTTCTAAAATATGGTGTTTACAGTAGGATAGGTGTTTTGAAACAATACAATCTATTCAAGTTATCATGGAATAGTTTATATATATTAATTAATTAATTAATTAATAATTTATTCACATATGTTTATTCGACTATGTCTTCTAAATGTTGTATTGGATTGGGTTTTTTCTCACCTATTGAGTCTGAAATGGGGGGTTCATCCTAGTGGAGGTATAAAATCATGTTGGGTGTTAGGGATGATCCTGGAAAACTTTTTCCTTTTATTTTTATTTTTATTTTTCTTTTCATTTTCTTTATTTTCTTTTCATTTTTATTCTTTTCTTTTCATATTATTTTTTATATCCTCACCATGTATTTTCACATACTAACCCTATGGGATCTTCTTCACTATGACACAGTGAGAAAAGGGAGAGGTAAAGAGAGAGAGAAAGAGGAAGGGAAGAGCTGGATCATTGTACACCTTCTACATATTGTGAAAATGGTAGAATCTTAGATCGATTCTACACAAAGGTAGTTTATTTTTATGTTAATTCTATAAATACCAATTGACTTACCACTTTTTAATTTTAAGTCCCTATCATGATGCCTATGGACCCCTATTGGGTTGATATATGATTAACAGGGAGAAAACTATTTTTCCTTCTGATTAAAGGGGGTCCCATTTGGGAAATCCCAATAACATGATTTTTTGTTTGATGAACACACACCAAACACTCTTTATGTTCATGAAAGATTAAATTTTGGACTTACATTCCATCTAATTTGAGTACACATCAAGTACTAGTGCATTTCCATGTATCCAAGTATATGTGCCAATAGAATTTTAAAAACTTCAAGTCGTGTACTTAGGGTAGATTTCATGTAGTCATACTCTGCCATGCGGTCAGGAACATAGCCAGAAATCCCATATTGGCGCCCATGGCCATATAGGGTACATGAACAGAATCCTTTTGTCTAAAATTCCATGTAGAAGTGCATTACCTTTCTAGGACACATGGTTAGGCCAAGTGAGGTTCATGGGAATGTACCCCATGTAGGGTACACATTGTGTGTAATACTTACACGTCATGTATATGGATTTTACACACCAAGTCCATCTTAAGTGAATTAATATGTGGGTATATATGGGTATACTATGTTTACTTAAGCATAAACATTGTGTACTCCTCCTTTTATAATCTTTTGATGGTTTTTCATGTTTTAACGCCCCTAAGTTGGAATTTGACATGCAAGTAGTGAATTTCAAGTATTTTTCCACATAGATCATGATGTTAGAATGCATAGGTTTTTTTGATTTATTTTAAGTGTAATTTTGTGGTGATATAATCAATATATAGATTCATAATCTTTTAGATGAATTCATATATTTCTTAGGTTTGAGATAGTGAATGTGATTTAGTTTAGGTTTATGATAAATGGTTAGATACTTGGAATGGGTTCACAAGGATCCTCATCTAGCATATCTTAGGATAGTCCCCAGTTTAGTGGGACTGAGATGTCACTTGATGAGATAGATTTTTTGGGTTTTATGGACAACTTAGAGTGATATATTGATATGATATGGGTCATGATCCATCTCCCTAGAGTAATGTTTTGTGGATTTTCCCTTTAGGAAATCTCCCTTTAGAGATGTGACCCTTCTATCCTATGTAGTTGTGGGTTATTAGAGACTATTTTGTGACTGATGATCCCATGTAGGACGCATCCACTAATGTTTAGAACTAGAGTATCCCCTATAGGATGTATTTGTTTATGTATTATTATAGGATCCCAAGAGGGATTCCTTCATTTATGTGCAGACCTTAAGGATCCTGAGTAGGATGCCACTCATGTGTATTAACCTAGGGGACCCCAGTGGGTGTTCCGATGGATAACCAACTCTCAGCTAGTGTATTATGAGTTTGGGTAGAGATGATAGCATGTGTCACCTTATTACCGATAAAGAACAGATAAGTTCATGAGGCTATAAAAATAGTGGTGAGTTTAAGCATTTGACCACCATAACTCTTTTTTATACATTCACATGGTTACTCTTGACATATATTTATATCTAGATGTACTTCTTAGAACATGACCATGGGTATATGTGTGATGTAATTATATGATTGGTATTAATAGATATACTTCCTAGGATATGGATGTTGATACTTTTAATCAACTATCACGTTATAGGGATTCCAAGCCAAATTTCATTGGATTGGACTATTGATCCTTATTGATTTGATATAATTTATCAGGATACCCAGGCATAATTCATGATATCCAAATTATAAGCCTTATTGATTAGAAATAATTTTTTTGGATTCCTAGATGTACATTATGGGATTTGGCTTATGGGCCATATACGATTGATCACTACTATTACCGGAAGACCCATTTATAACAGGGATTCCTCCATGATAAGGGATTATAGATGAGGTTGTTTAGTTTTCTCCAAAACCCCTATTCGATATATTATTGGGGATTGATTATGATCACCTCAAGTGATTCTAAGGATGATTCTTAGGGTCAGTGTGGACACACTATTACTACATCACCCATATTTTCCTGGTAATTGTTAAATATTAATTGAATTAATCTTGAGTTATTAACTCATATCATAAAAAAATTTCTATCATTTTTTCTAAGGTTCATCCCCCTTATAGTTCATCTAAGTTGCAATGTCATGATTTCAGATGGACCAGGACCTAGGAATCAGACATCAGATTGGATTTACACACATCAGAGTGGTTTGAGATCCAACATAATTCCCTATTTATTGTATGTACATGTATTACCTAAAATAATTCATTATTGTGATTGGAGGCAAGTTCAGGTGATCATAGGGCTTGTACATGTAACCCCATTGTGGTGATATAGCTTTCATGGAGACATTTCTAGTGATGGATGAAGCAGGTATGGTCGAGCAAGAACACGAACCCATGGATTGACTTGATTACACATAGCTTGAGTGGTATGGAATCCAAATAAATACATTATTTAAAGGATTTATAGTTGAGTAGGATCATGGGGCCAATGATCCGAATTTTTTTTAATTATTTACTTATTTCTAGTTGTGTCTAGGTTAGTCTGAGTATATTGCATGAGCATACATTTATAGAACCGTATTATAGCTACACTGTTGGAGGTTGCCTACTTAAATTTATTTCTCACACTTTATATATGCAACTCAATATGTGAAAATAACTTATGTCTGCTTTAATTTTGAGAATATATATGGTGGATGGATATGAGGACTAGGGTTATATGATCAAGCAGATCTACTCATCTGGATTCTTATGATTAGGTTGGAGCAGATCAATAATGTCATCTAGGCTGTGTATGTGGTTCGGATTATAGTTATCATTAGATTTAGGTACTTTTATTTTAGTTTGTTTTTTGTACTCTATATATGTGATCGGGATAATGAACAATCCATTTTTTATATATAAAATGGCCATATGTGTCTTTACTGTATTTTATTTTATTGTTACACCATAGTTTACTGTTATTAATTCTTCATTCTAATTATTCACTACTATGGATTATTTTTTGTTATTTAAATTTTTTCCTTACTCTGATATGAGGAAATATTCTCCATAAAAGAACTCCTTAGGCCCACACTACTATTTAGTAGCTTCTGGTGTATGGAGAGACACACTTAAGACCTTATTTTCAAATTTTTTTAGTTACTATTAATATAGTGATATGGGTTATGATGTGATAAAGTAGTATCAGAGGTGTTTCTTTCCTTTTTCATTAATATTTTGGATATGGTATACATGAGTATTACTAATTTTTTGGAACCTCTGATGGATTTTATACTTGTGTGTTGAGATCACCTATTCAAATAAGAAGTTATAGTTTTAAGGGATTTTAGATTATTATTCCCTATATGTGATGTTATAGTTTTATATGGTTTTTTCTTTGAGTTATGCACATGTGACATATATTTTATGATTTATTTTGGATTTATGTATCTCATCCCATTTGTAAGAGACCAATGATTTATTTTTACTCATGTTCAGGAATGGAATGGGGTATTAGTTCATGCATCATATTTGGTACATAGGATCTACATGTTATAAGCCTTATAGTGTGTGATTTTACTATCGATGATAATGTCAAATTATTTAATGTTTTAAGAATGACCTAAACTATGTTTTCCCGTATAGTTTCTTGGTGGAATTATACTCTATTAGGTTAACAGGAACATATATTTTCTTATTATTCTAGGTCATGTGTATATATAATAAGTTGTTTTACAGTGATGATGATGCCTCATTCCTCTTTAATAAGATGTGTAGTGACCCTAGTGGGGTTTTAAGGAACATGATGCCTATGTTTTGGACCACCTGTATTGAATTTTTACTAGTTTGGTTATTTAAAATATCAGTAACAACCAATCTTGTGTTATCTCATGCCACTTGGAATGAAATTATACATAACTAAACTATGTTTGTGGCATGAAACAAATCATTTGAGATGATGTTGTAAATATATTTTTTACTCTAATAAGAAAACATCAGCAGTCGATGCCTTTCAGTAGGAACTTTTTGGGTGTATCCTTTTTAGGTGCATTTAACTAATGATTTATAACAACCTACATGGAGTTTTCCTATCTATCTTTCTATTATATTTTACTTAGTTTATAGTGATTTATGTTTATCTAGTTGGATCCACTATTAAGAGGCCGATAGGTACCTGAACATTTATATTGAATGAGGATCACAATGGGTATTACCATATGAAGATTATTGTGACCCATGATTCTCATACATCAATATTAGATCTTTTTAGAATAACATTCATTACATTATAGAGACACACACCAAAGGATTATAATATTTTAGGGACTTCGTAAACATGTAAGATAAAATTTAAATCTAGTGAAGGATCTTCAATATTTACCACAAATATATCAGCATGTAGTAATCGTTATAGATATACCCTAAATAAAACCTTTCCATATAACATGGGGAAAGGAAACATAAGAAAGTGTGATATCAAATTCTTAATAAGGGTAAAAAATGGAAATATATAAACAAAATTGAGAATAAAGGTGCGATAGTGTGATAATAACATAGGAAAACCCTACACTACATATCAAATATAAAAATCACGAGTCATGAAATAAATATTGGAAGTTTATAAGATAAGAATCATAAATAAATGAAAGAACATGAGTATTGAGAACATAACATTACCATGGGACATAGATTTGTGTCAAATAGATAATAATGGAAAATCATTTCCCTAGTAGTCAAGGCTCATTTAGAAGACTTATCCGGGAACTCCATGGGTGGATAAAACTCATAGAAAGGACACACCACCATCCCAAGGGGCATCACTTTCGTTATAGTTGAATTGTTTTACTCCCTAAACCATCATATTAGTCAAGGTTCACACCCATGACAATCATAGTTTATAAATTCCTTTACAAAACTTGGTTCACTCCCTATTTTAGTCATGTCTATATTATGATATACTAATCTTTACCAAATAAATTGGAGAGGGATATAGGTCCCACCCCTCTTTGGTTATAACATAACTACAACACTTGGATATAATGTAAACACAATTTTTAGTTTTAACATAACCACCATCACACAATTTGAATCATACATATGTGTGCCATAAGATCCTAAAAAATTTACCATATCATAACCCAAGAAATGAAATGATTTCCATAAACATGTAATCATATCATAACATGTGTAAAAGTGATGGGTTTCATAATCATTTCAATATTTCATCATAGCATAACCCATGAAATGAAATGGGTTTCATAAAAATTTTATGATGGTATACCCTTTGTAAGAAAATGGGTTTCAAAAAAATATTGTCATCATAAAAATTAACCATTTAAAGAAATAATAATAATACCACAATTGGATCATATTCCCAGAAAATCATAAGTTGCATCATAGAATGTCATTTTGGATGGAGAATTATTTTGAAAGAAAAATCACATGGAATGTTTTTTGTGAAAGATAAATTTTATTTGAAAATAAACTTTTGAAAAATAAAATTTAATAAAAAAATTTTGAAAATACATTTCTTTTAAAATATACATTAAAACATTTAAATTAATCTTTAAAAACATTTAAAATATTTCTTTAGTAAAAGTGCCTTTCAACATTGAAAAATAGTTTTTAAAATTTTTTATAAAACCCTTTTTAATTTAAAATCATTTATCGAATAATTTCATATATATTTAATAAATATTTTAATTGAAAATAAATCTTATAAAGTAATATTAAAATCTTTTAATGGTTATTCCAGTGATAAATATCATTCATTCCTTTCATGTTAAAAACAAATATTATTTTCACATATTTGGTAAAATCCAAATGGTCATTATTTAGAAAATAACATGAATATTACATTCATTTTTAAAAAAAATATAAAAATATTGGTAAAAATTCATTTAATGAAGAATTTTAAAAAATGAGAAAAAATTAATTTTTTTGTAGAAAATGTTTTTTAGAAGAAAATGGATTTCGTCCGAAGAGTGAAATAAATTCATATTTTCTTAAAAAAAATTACATATTATTTAAATTACTAATGAGTGTAAAAATGGTGATATTAATTTAAAATATAATGATAACCCAAAGTGTAAGAAAATTCATGAGTTTCTTGAGTGATTTATTAGAATATTTTATCAACAGAATGATAGTCGAAAATAATCATGATAAACAATTAGATTTTAATATAAAATCTTTACAACTTCGGTAATACTGAATCATAAGACCCATGAATGAATAACATAAAATTTCATGATGATAAATAAATTCATGATATTATGTTTTAAATGGTATTTATAACCACCACAAAAAATAATATAGGTTCATCACATAACATATGCCAAAAGAAAGGTAAATTGAGAATAAAATCCCTTACAGGTTTGGAAAATTTTGAACCATAAAACCATGAAATAGAGATCCTAAAATGGGATGAAAATACTAATAATTTTCAATATATTGATCATAAAATAATTTTCAGGGTATAATTTACACCATATAAAATAAATAGGTGGTGAATACGACATGTATCTCACAGAAGTAAAAAGTGAGACGGAAATGCCTTATTGTAAGTATCAAATTCCTTCATACTTATTTCCAGAATCCTATATAATAAATATAATTTTATTTTACATATATTAAAGAACCTTAATTATATATATTATACCATATATGATTCATTCATTTCCATTTATTACTCATTTATTGACAATTCTTTGTTAAAATCATGTTTTGGGTAATAACTACTTTGTTTATCATCTATGATTTGATTTTTTATTTTCATACCTCTTAATATGGTCATGGTTCCATAATCTCAAAAATAATAATAATTAAATTATTATAATATATATACATAATTTATATTTTTCTGACCAATCATGAAATAAGGTTTTGATAAAATAATTTCAATGAAATCATTGAGATGGTTGGTTATACAAATGCATGAGTAAAATTTCCATTTTTCATAAATAATTATAAAAAGGATGTAAGTAATATATTATCTTTAAATAATGATAATAATATAATAAATAAAATATTATTTCTCTAAATATACTTATAAATATCATCAATGTTTTGTGGTGATGAAAAGAGAGAGTCACATCACTTTGTGACGACGACAGTCCACACACACACAAATGATGTTATCGTATTTCAATTATTGAAATGGTAAGAAATAAAATGATATATTTTCTTTTAATAATGAAAAATATTTCCATAATATCATAAATATTTCATTTAAATCAAATATTTTTATCCTTATTATATTCCATGTAAAGCCTTAGTGAAAAATGATCCACATCGCTTTGCGAGAAGGTTGTCCGCTGTACACACAAGGGATGTTATCGTATCCCCTACAGAATGGAAAGTAAAAAAAGGTTGATATAATATAATGAATATATAGTTATAATAATGTTATAAATATTACATATATAATTTATACCTATCATAATACTCAACCGTGATAGGTTGTAATGGAAAAAATGATTGACATCGGTTTGCGAGGTGGTGGTCCACTGTACACACGAACGATGATTTCTTAACCCATTAGATGGAAGTGGAGATAGTTGTAGGTAATTAACTTATAGTAAACATATTATTATATTTAAGATAATTTTTATTATATCATCATGGTTAAATAATAATTTAAGGAGTTGTATGAATAAATAATCTAAAAACGCTTGTTGAACTACATTACATCTTCTTCATGTATCCTCCTTAGTTTTTCACAAAAAGACTTTCTAGGATAGATTTATATCCAAAATAATACTAATAAAATGAGTGTATGTATTTTGTTAAGTGATTATTTCTTGTATTTTATAATCCAAGTGCATTTTAATGTGTTATTTGGAGAGGATAAGTGGTTACCTTTTATAAGTGAGGTGAGTGGCACACTTGTAATTGTTTTCAAAGAAAGAATTCCACCCATGTTTCGTTTATGAAACAAGTCTCTAATAATGGACCATTATCTAGAATAAAATATATAAGGTTGAAATATGTCTATAATTTTTTTACCATGTATTGGGTTATTTTTAAGCCTTATCTTTTTTGTTTAACCCCCCACTAAACTCATTTTTTAACTTTAACCACTGTAAATATTTTTTAATATTTTTACTATTCATTTTGGTAAAAAATTAAGTTGAACTTATTATATAATTTGAATTATTATGTTTGAAAATATGGAATCAAACTTTTCAAATTACATTTACATAGGAGGAAAATTTTAATTTAAAATTAATCCCACAAGCATGATGAGAAAGAGGGTTTTCAATGTGAAAATGTTCAAAAGTTTATAAATTTTTTATATCAAAATTAAAAATGGAAATGATTCAAATGAAATAAATTTGATTAATAGATATTTTATTGTTCTAATTTTACTTTTAAATCAATTTTAAATATAATTTATCTTAATAAATAATTTAAATGAAAATGTAGTTTTCAATTAAAATTCAGTATTTTGTACTATTCATCAAAAAACCAAATCGTTTTTTAAAAAATTCCTAAATTTTACCCTATGATAATTTTCATATTATAATTTATAAAATTATGTTTATTTTTTAATCTAATTATTTTAATTTTTGTAAAAATTAATTTTAAAATTATTATTATAAATGTTACAAAACATTTTTTTAGAAAATACAGTTTTAAGGGTAAAATTGGATTTATTCTTATCTCGTGTATAGAAAACACATAAGATGAATGATTAAAATTTTATTGAATATAAAAAATATATATATTTAATTAAAAATAATTTATTATTTTTTTTTAAAAAAATTATTAACTAAAATATTTTTATGAGTATAAAAATAGTTATTCAAAAAATAATTTCCATTATTTTAAAAATGTTTTTATTTTAATTTCTAATTAATGGGTCAAAAAAAGAATTCATTATATATAAATGTGTAAACGAAATTTTTTAATAATTTATTTAATCAAATTTATTAACTCTATTCTAGTATCTAGGTGATAGCAATCATATTAAATAATAATATTTCAATAGTATTTCATGTTTCATCTAAACTCGGTGTTGTGTATAACGTAAGCTAAACTAGATATTGTGTGTAACAGAAGACAAACATGGTGTTTCGTGTAATGAAATCTTAACTAAGTTTTGGGGTTATTGTTAAATATCCAAAATAATAAATTCATTTGAGAAAATATATTTCAAAAAATCTTGGTGTGTTACACTCTACCCCCCATAAAATAAATTTCAACCTTGAACTTCATCTCGTTCATAAAAGGTTAAACTTTTGAAAAATCTTTCATAGAAAACCACATCATAAAAAAGGTTAATAAAACATCCTCTATAAAAATAGGAAGTGATATTTTAAATTCATCTAGAATAAAACATACTAGGTTTCCATATAATTGAACATAGGTGGGATGTGAAAATATAGACATATAAAAGAAAATAAACACCCAAATACTAATAGAGAGTGATAAAAAATGGTCAGGAGAATGTTAATGAACAAAAATTTATAATTCAAAGAGGCATGAGAACTTTCAATAATATCTTAAAAAATAATGATAATAGAAAAAAAATCAATATCCTTTTCCTGGTGTTGGGGAATTTCTTTTCTAACTAATCAGAGAAAATATTAAAAATGTACTTACTTGATATCTTTTTATTTATAGGTACAATTTCATCCTTTTGTAGTGAATTGATCAATTTCTACTTAATCTATAACTCTAAGAGATGAATTTTTTGATGTCTTAAGAACTAAATAAGATCCATAATATAATGATTTGTCAATATTTATATCTATAGTAAAAAAAGGTTAGATCTTTTTATAAAAATATTGATAAATATTCAAATTGTTAAGTAATATTTTAATCTCTAAAACCTCATCTAAAGTTCAACATAAACCATTACATAAATGGCTAACTATATAACTCTTCCAAAATTAAAAATTTATAATTAAATTTATTAAATTTCTTAAAATCAACATAACATTAATCCCCTATATATTAAAAAGTAGATCTTGATTGTCGCATACAAATCATGTGAATACTGTTATCATGTATTCCCTTAAAACATGGAAATAAACTCAATTATCATAAAACCATAATTAAAACTTATTTAATTCCTCATTACTTACATAAAACATATATTATTTGATATATTACTTAAAAAATTTCTATAAACTCGAACAATGATAACATAAATGACTTTTTCAAAAAATCCTTTATCCATTATGAGTCCATAAATACTATCCAATTTACTTTATCCATATCAATAATATCTTTATCCAAACTATTTTTTTTATCAACCTCAGGAAGATATTGAGGATTATCATCTATTAAAAAAAATTCTATAATATATTACCTATCCATTAAATAAATTTTATAGGTCATTTTTATTATTCAATATATTCTTTCATATCCATAATGAAAACCTTATAATGAACAATCCTTATATGTTTCATGATTCATATAACATAATCCTTGAATTCAAATAAATTAATAAATTGATCATTCCACCTGATCCTTAATCCATTAACTAGGCATAATCATATTATTACTTAATACCTCTTTCCTTCCATATGTCACTCATAGTCTCCTCACCATCAATAGAAAAATCATTACACATACAACCTTGATGATTCTCTTCCTGATATTTCCCATTAAAATAATTATTTTCATAATTACCATACCTTCCACATTTAAAACATTCAAAAATCATTGTTTCATTTGGGATACCATTATTATCATCTATTAAGATGACCTCGCTTTTTATTTTCCCCTATAATTACTTACTTTGTGTCCTTCTTTTCCATACTCAAAACATCTTCCCGTCCCTATGAGATATTCCCTTGGTCTCTTCTTCCCAAATTATTTATATATAAGAAATTTAATCTTCTTTCCTCCATAGTCTCCACTACCTAAACACTCATAGAACACTGTCCTTTTATTGTTTGGTGAGTCTGGGATTTGGTTAAGGTGCATGTTTTTACACTACTACAAATATATCCTTTAACAACGATAAAATTGGACATTGTCAGTGAAAAAAAGAACTGAATACTTGAGTGAAATTACAATCCCAAGAATTTTTTCAGTGTTGATAAATATACCCCTTTATCAGTGATATTGAAATCTCTAATAAAGTGGTAAAATGATGTAGTGTACTCTTAAAATTACAACACACTACATAAAAAACAGTATAAAAAAATAATAAATACATGTTGAAAATATAGAATTTAAATGAAATAAAACTTACTATACAAATAAAATAAAAAAAAATATACAATATAAATTTAAAATATTTTTTTGTACAATTGCATGAGTTAGTACAAATTATCACATACATTTAAAAACATCAATGCCCTTTTGTCTTTGGCCCCTGACCCCTGATCATGTTATTGCCGAAAAAACTAGCAGAACTCAAGTAAAAGAGTGAACCTATATAAGAAAAATATTATTAGGTTAGTAAAACTATATTGAAATAAGTTGAACACAAAGTTTCAATTTTAAACTAAAAACATATATTTTGAGTCATACGAGGAACACAATGTATCATATTGAGTTGTAGTTGATTCTTTCACATCACAACCTTTATTTTTCACCTCCAAGAATATATCTAGGAAAATTAACTAAATAAATATAATATAAAAATTATAAATAAATTATTTAATTAATATATGATAAAATAATGAGAATCCAATCTGATATCACTTGCTCAATTTTGGTGATATGGTGTCTGTTTTATTCTAAAATGGAACTTATACACAGTAAACATGCACTTTGAGTAATACCAACTACATCATATGTCAAATTGACATGAGGTAAATTCATAAAACTCGCAAATTATTTTTAAATCATTTTCCTAATTTATCAAAACTATATAATCATTTTTATTATTTTTCAGTAAGTGACACACTTTTTGAAATAAAATGTCAATTTTAAATTGATAACAGACAATTTGACTCATACTGGTTACAGTTTGTATCATATTGATGTATGCCTGATTCTTACACATCAAAAAAGACATATGGATAATTTTCCTAAAGTATTAGAAAAATCTGAATGTTTTTGCTCAGTTTTAGGTATGTCACTTTCCTTTTTTACTAAAATTAATTTCAATTTTCAACAAAAAGAAAAAGTTGGAGTCATAAGGGTCAAATTATGCATTTAATTGCAGTGAGGATGATTTCAATAAATCATAAATAAATTAGGGATTTTTTACTTAAGTATAAAAACTATCTAAATATATTTTATTGATTTTTCATATGCCCCTTTTTCTACTAAAATGTGTTTTTGAAACTGGAAACACACAATTTGAGTCTAACTGGTCACATCATGTTTCTGTATTATGTAAGAATGATTATTATACATAAAAAATATCTGATGAATCATTTTTATAAATTTTCAATATAATCTAAGTGTGTTTGATCTTTTTTTAGTGAGTGAAAAAACATTTGGAACTAAAATGTCAATTTTAAACTGATAAGTAACACTTTGAGTCATACTGGGCACATTATGTATTAGATTGAGGTTATGATGATTCATACATATCTAAAAAGACATATGGATCATTTACCTCATTTATTAAAACAATATGAATTCTTTTTCATTGTTTTGAGCATGTCACTTGTCTTTTTTACCAAAATAAATGTCAATTTTAAATAAAAAGACACCCATGGAGTCATACCTGTCACACCATGCATTGTATTGAGTTGAGTCTGATTCATAAATATAAAAAATTACATATGGATCTTTTTCTTAAGTATTTAAATAATCTGAATTTATTTTCTATATTTTGATTATGTCACATGTGTTTTTTACTAAAATGTCTTTTTAAAGTAGAAACATGTACTTTTAGTCAAATTAGTATCATCATGTGTCGGTTTGATTCGAGACTAATTCATACACATAAAAAATGACATATGAGCCTTTTTATTAGACTATTAAGACAATCTGAGCATGTTTTTTGGTTTATAGAGAGTGACACACATTTTGAACTAAAATGTCAATTTTAAACTGAAAATGGACACTTTGAGTCATATTGGTAAAACCATGTATCATATTGAGGTGGGGATAATTTCTAAATGTCACAAATTAATTGTAGACAATATCACCAAATTTTCAAAACAATATAAATTCATTTTCTTATTATTTATTATGCAGCTTTTATTTTTTACTAAAATTAATGTCAATTTTAAATAAAAATACACATATAGTCGTACTAGTCAGATCGTGCATCAGATTGAGGTGGGGATTATTTATACACCTCAAAAAAGTCTTATGTAACATTCTCCAAAATTATCAAAATAATATGAATGAGTTTTTTTAGTCTTGAGTATGTGACTTTTGTTTTTGTCTAAAAAATCATTTTAAACAAGAGACATGAACTTTGAGGAATATCAGTCACATCGTGTGTCAGTTTGATGTGAAACTAATTCTTATATGTAATAAATTAATTATTATCTATTTTCAAAAATTATCAAGGCAATACAATACTATTTTCATAGTTTTAAGTGAGTGACACATGTTTTTAACTAAATTTTCAATTACAAAATTGTAATAGACACTTTGATTCATACCAGAAACACCGTGTATTAGATTGAGGTGAAGCTGGTTCCTACATGTCATAAATTACTTATGTATTTTTTTAAAAAATTATAAAAATAATATGAATGTGTTTTATTATATTTGACTATGACACTTATGTTTTTTTATTAAAATTAATGTCAATTTTAAATAAAAATTCACATGGAGTATTACCAGTCACACCGTGTATCGGATTGAGGTGCAGATGATTCCTACATCCCAAAAATAACATATAGATTATTATTATAAAGTATCAAAATAATCAGAATTTGTTATCTTAGTATCAAGTATGTCACTTTTGTTTTCTACTAAAAAGTCATTTTAAACTGGAAACATGCACTTTGAGTCATACCGGTCACATCATGTTATGGTTTTATATAAAACTAATTCATACATGTCAAAAATGACTTACGAATAATTTTCCTAAATTATCAAGACAATTGATCATATTTTCTTTTTTTAGTGTATGAAACATGTTTTGAACTAAAATGTAAATTTTAAAGTAATAAAGGAAACTTTGAGTCATATTGGGCATACTGTTTATCAAATTGAGGTGAGTCTCATTCTTACATATAAAAAATGACATATATATCATCTTTCTAAAGCATCAAAATAATCCAAATGCATTTTCTAGGTTTTGAGTGTGTAACTTGTATTTTTACTAAAAATTAATGTCAATTTTAAATAAGAATATATACTTGGATTCATACCAGTCATTACATACATCATATTTAGTTTAGGATGATTACTACAATGAAACATGACTTATGGATTATTTTCCTAAAGTATCAAAACAATTCAAATGTGTTTTCATATTATTCAGTATGTCACATTTGTTTTTTAAAAAATGTAATTTTAAATTTTAAATAATAACTTTGAGTCATACTAGTCACATTATATATTGGATTTACATGATACTGATTCCTAAAAGTCACAAATTACTTATGAATCATTTTCCTAAAATACCAGGATAATATGAGTGTGATTTCTTGACTTTTAGTGAGTAAAAAACTTCTTGAACTAAAATTTTTATTTCAAACTGATAACAGATACTTTGAGTCATACTAAGAACTCAAAATATCAGATTAAGGTTTAGCTGATTATGACATGTCACAAATTACTTATGTATGATTTTACTAAAGTATAAAACAATATGAATGTGTTTTCTCAGTTTTTATTATGCAACATTTAATTTTTTACTAAGATTAATGTCAATTTTAAATTTAAAAAATACTAAGGGTAATATTGTTTATATCATTTGTCAGATTAAGGTGAGAATAATTTCTACAAGTCACAAATGAAGTATGGATCATTGAACTAGATTACAAAAAAATGATTTTTTTTGATTAGTTTTGAGTATGTGATGTGTGTTTTGAATTAAAATGTAAATTATAAACTAAAAACGTAGAGTTTGAGTCATACTAAGAACAATTTGTATCATATTGATGCGGGACTTATTAAGTACCTGATCTGTGTTTTTCATTCAAAAATTTGAAACATTTCATAAAAGAGATAACATGTTATAATTTGATAGAAGAGGAAACCTCATTGTACATGAAAACTTTCACATTTTAGGCAGTATGGGGTTTCCTCTTCCATCTAAATGGAACATGTTCTCTCATCTATAGATTATTATAGAAATTTGAAAAAAATATTAATTAACAAAATATCTATGAAGAAACAAAATAAGGAATCAATAAAAATGATAAGGAAATTAAATTAAAATTAATAGATAAAATGATGAAAAAATAACTTAAAAAGTAGTATGAATTCAAATTTTCATGATGTTTGTATACATTCTTAACCTATTTCCTTTTTTCCATTATCTTAGTTGTGGAAGTAAAGTCCAATATATTATGAGCATGAGCAACATAGAACAAACCTCCTTAATTCAAGAAAATGAATCCACTTGTATAAGAAAACAATTATTTTTTAATACTTTTAATAAATAAATTAAACATAAATATGAAATAATAAGTTAATAAAATTACAATTTTAAACTGAACCCACACAATTTGAGTCATATTGGGTACACCATGTGTTGGATTGAGATATGGTTAATTCCACCATGTATTTTTATCCTACAATGCATTAAATATCTTGGTTTATCTAATAATATTTTTATTTTATTATTTGAAAATTTTATTGAATTAGAGAATAAAAATAAAACTACATCATCATGAGTGTATCATCCTTGTTGAGTGAACGATCAAAGTATATGAGTAAATCATCCTTGTTAAAGAATTTATTTCATCATGATCTCTATACAAATTAAAAAAATAATTATCAAATAAAAATGTCAAGGAAATTAACTTAACAAAGTAGTTAAAGTTGTGATAAAATCAAATAAATAAGTAGTAGAAAGTCACATCATCATGATATATGTGTAAAATATGAACTCATTCACTCTATTTTGACTATTTGTTTTATTTTTAAACTAAAATGACACTTTTATATTCAAAACTTGTACTTCAAGTAATATCGATCACATCCGGTTTTAGTTTTACATGTAGTCAATTCTTATATATAAAAAATTAATTATGGACTATTTTATTAATGATTGAAAACAATCGAAGATCAGTTTCTCATTTTGGACTATTTGATGTACGTTTTAAAATAAAATGAAAATTTTTATTGAAAACATGTAATTCAAGTCACACCAACCACATCAGGCTTTAGATTGACATGTGGTAAATTCCAACATGTCACAAATGATATATGGATCATTTCCTAATAGGTTTAAAAAAATTCCAAGATCATTTTATTAGTTTTTATCTTGTGATGTTTTTTTAAACTAATGTGTAAATTTAATAAAATAAGTATCATTAAAAATGATAATGAAATTAACTAAAAAAGTAGATTAAATTATGAGAAAATTAACTAAATAAGTAGTGCGAAGTAACCTCTTCATGACATTTGTATACATTCTAAAACCATTTATTCTGCTCAATCATTTTTAAACAAATTGATTTTCTCCATTGTACCTTTTCTTGAGAAATAGATAAAAAATAATATATAATTATTATAATACAAATTATTCACACACCAAATATACTTCTAAGGTCATATCCCATACTAGATCATAAACACAACATGTAATAACCTAAATTTAATGATGGAAAACATTTTTGACACCATGTATGCTTCCCACTCATCTTTAAACAAATTTACTTCTTCTTTTGAGTATGAATGTTTTGAAAAATCTTGGTAGTATTGAGAAAATATAGATATCCAAATAATTAAGAATTTTTTTAATGAAATTTTAATTACCTTCAAAAATTACATGTTTGGGTATACTATTCTTTCCATAGTTTATGATATGTTTCCTAAATTTTCAAACACAATATCCACATTCATTGTTATTATATTACTTTAAACACCATATATACATTGACAAAAATAAGAATTTTTTTGAAATCTTTTTTAATTGTTAAATATTTCAATATATACTCTAATATATTTAAATTTTATGTCATCAAGATGATTCTTATATTGAGTCATCGACATCATACCATGATTTTTTCTATATTTGGAAATCAACCTATCATAAAAAAATTATTTTTTCTAAAAACAGACTAAAACATGTAATTAAAAGTTCATTAATAAAATGTTGATTTATGTTCATTATAAATTCATAATACACATATTTTATGCTTAGTTTATTTTATATCCATGCATTGGTTCCAAAAAATAAATATTTGGGATATCCATATTGAACACGATTTGCATCCAGTTCTTCTTAGAAAATAAAAACAAATAAGTAATGAAAAAATAAAAATATATTTTATATAATTAGATTGTAGAATTATACCTCTACATTATAAGAATAAAAAATATTCTCTTATCTATTATTTTCTTATCAAATGCATCATTTATCACATATTTTTTATTATATATTTTTTCCGAATCCATAGAAATTTCATATGTAGAAATGATACTATGATTAATGAATCCAAATCATGATTTACACAATTTTCCCTTTATATAGTAGTATTATAAACCCATGTAGAAAATATTAATAGTTATTAACATTAATTTATTTTTTTTATTTATTTTTTTGAATGAAATTTTATAAAAATATACCTTATGTATGTATTCACAATTGATAATCCCATCCATTCAAACTTTAGAATATCATTTATACTCTCAAGAACAACCAAATCTGTAATGAGAGTTTTTAATATTTCTTCTTCATATGAAATACAGAAAATATATAAATCCTTTTATGTGGTGTATTTATGATTTTTTAATATTAATATATGTTATATTGAAACTAGTGGGGAGAAGGTACTCTTAGAGGTTATTTTTATTTTCTTGGACAATTCACTAGATTATATTGATCAGACCTTCCATTTCCCCATAATTTTTTGCATCTATAATACCATACCACACTGTGACCTTTTCATAAACTATTACAGGTGTTTCATTTGAAATTTTTTTTAAAGGACACACCTCATGTATCTTTTAAATATTGGTTTAATATTCTATGAAATTTTAAATATCATCATTTACTATTTTAATATTTAGATCATCAAGTGGAACAAGAAACTCAAAGCTTGGATCTTGATCAACCTCAATGACCACTATCGAGTGATCTTTTAGGAATTCTTTGTTGTGTATCATGTATATCAGGATACTATATACCGTAACCCTCACAAAAAGGTGGTGTGTGAGTCTTGATATATAAAAATAACATAAAACATAACCCTGTATAATTTTAGTAATATAAACATGCCAAAAGTCGTTTGATTCACATTTAGTATAAAGAGTAACGAAAAAAATTGATTACCTCAGGTAAAGTATGAGGTTAAGAGGAATAATTGGCCTCTATGAAAGTTGGGTTATTTTGTTTTTTGAGATGCTGATATTTTTTCCACAACTAGTTCTCTTTAATCCTTTCACATATATTGGTATGTCAAACTAGACCAGACAATAATTTCTTTCAAATCATCTATTTTTGCATAAAATTATTTCATCATATTTTATGTATTTTATTGGGGTTTTATCTTCTCAAAATATGAATGAGGATAAAATCAATAACTTACACCTCTAACGCAACAATATTTTTATTGTCACTTAAAACTACCTAAAGTAGTTTTTCTTCTGGTACGATCACTACTGATTTTTGTGTCTAAACCGTATAAAAAACCTAAGAACATATATTTATATTTTTATGTAACATTGTTATAAAGTATAATCAATAACTATTATATCATACTTACACATTTTTCCCATACTTATTTTTTATTTTCATAAACTAGTTTACCCTCCATATTTATGTTAACCTCCTTCTATAACACATGATGTGGGGTAGATATGGATTCATATTTTGATTCATCAAACCATATACAAACAAAGGAACATATGTTCTTTCATATAACATTAACATTTTATTGTTTATTCAAAATACATAATAATTTCTCTAGTGAAGCTTACCCCATACATTATTTGTGATAGGGGTATAATGGTTTTGATACACTATATTTATTTTTAACACTCCTTTTTTATTTAATAAAATAACAATTTTGAATCAAGTTATATAAAATATATAATTTCAAAAAATATAGTATCAACTAAAATACAACTAAAATAATTTATCATCCTGATGGATGATGAAATAATTATATGTTTCTAACTTTAAAATGCGTTCATAAGTAACAGGGGTGTGTGGATTTTCATTCCCCTCAGCATCTATAAGATGAAACTTGGTAAGAAGAGTCTGGAAACCTCAATGGAAATTTCAAGTGTCCATTAAGACACATTTCTTATGGAAATCATCTAAAATAAATGAACTCTACAAAGACTAATGAAAATTAAAAAACATTTAATTATTGTTTTTTTCTATAAAATATAGAAATGTTATCAAAAAATAACCTTTATTTCTTCCCAAATGGATTACTTCATTATCAGATTCACATCTAACCATGACTATATATCCATTGGCACATTCATCCTCATTGTGTCCCCAAAATAATTAATGAACATTAAATTTTTGGGGTCAATAGGTTGGCCACATTGATTCCATCCAACCTAAAATTTTATACCCTTACTCTTACCTTGATAATTTTAGTCAACACTCTGATGTTATTTCATTCTTATTTTTATCATCAACATGTTGTTTATCCCCTAATAATTTTTAAGCTTCAACACCAATCACTTATTTTTCCTAAAGTTTTGTGACATCATAATATGAAAAAGAAATTGTATACATGATTATTAAAACAATTAATTTATATTATGTTAATACAGTAGGGAACAAATAATATTGTAATAAAACTATTTTATATTAAAAAAAATTAACATTCTCATTAAAATATCGTCATTTTTTTAAAGGTTTAAGGGATTTGGTGTAACACCAAGAGATTTTTAGGAAATATATTTTTAAAGAATTTTATTTATTTGAAATAATACATTATATAATACATCATATTAATATTTCACTGTACACAACATCGGTTTATCTTTCTTTAAACACAAACACTGAGTTTCTATGAAATATCTTTTTATAATTGTAAATATTTAAACAATACAATTATAACATAATTTTTAAAATGGTGCGTATGAACAAGATTAACTAAATTATGAAATTATGGTTTAAAAATGTATATATAATTCATTTTCCAATTAATTATAAATTAATGTAAAATGATTTTTTAAATTAAAAGGAAATTATTTTCTAAAAAACTATTTAAATGTGCACAAGTGTGTTTTATTCCAATAAAAAATAACTCTAATTGGACTATATTAATGAAATATAATATATATATATATATATACATATCAAATATTATTTTAACATTCATATTATGTTTTTTCTAGACATGTTATAATAATAAATCCAATCTAAGCATAAAACAAGTTTTTTTTTTCTGAAAAGTCAATTTTCCACCTTTTGATGGAACACTTATTAAAATTATAGTACATGAAAATTTTATAAATTATATTTGAAAAAATAAAATTCTTCTGTGATATTTGAAAATAAAGAATTACTTTTCTTGAATTTCGGTATTTTTCTGATAAGTTTCACGTTTTGATAAATAGTGAAAAAATATTGAATTTTAATTGAAAAGGATTTTTCATCAAAATAATATATAGTGATAAATAATATTTTTTTTAAAAAAATATGTATATAAATTTTTATCATTTAATCAAATTTTTGTCATTGGAATCAATTTTACATTAAATTCAGATGTAAGAATATTTCAATCTTTTCAACGTTTTCACATTAAAAACCCTCTCTCACCCCTCTACGAAATTAATTTTAAATTAATTTTATCCATTTATTTTTTTTAATTTTCAAAAATAGATTCCATATATGCAATCAAAAGGTACAAATTTATTAAATAGTTCCCTTTTCTTTTTGTCTAATATGTATAATAACTTTAGTAATTTTTATTACCACGGTTAAGGTAAAATTAAGTAATTAAGCGTAAAAAAATATAATGAATATTATAAAACTAACCTAACACTTTAAAAAATGTTATTGGATGAATTTAATTATAACATAAACACTTAATGTACATAATGAAAATGAATTAGATATTATTAAAATTAAAGAGAGTGACAAAATGTCACACTCTTACTTTTAATAAGCATAATATTTTTAATTATGTGGATATATATAAGATATGCTTGACTATATATAATCTTATAAAATAAAAAATATTTTTCTACATCATAGAAATTAATTTTTTTAATAAATAAATAATTATAAAAAATAATTACACAAGGAGGATGTTGTAATTATTCAACTAATGAAGTAATCAATTAAATTGTATTATAAATAATAAAATTAATATTATTTGGATTAATTAAGGTTCTAGAATAATTTTACAGATGAATATGACATTGTAGTGGTGTATTTAAGTAATTTTTTTGAAGTTAACATGATTTATTTATTTTCTTAAAGTCAATGTAATGAATAGTATAAAAATTGAGAGTAATGATATTTTATGTAATAAGAATTTATGAAATTAGTTTAAAATAATAAAAATAAAAAATATAAAAAATGGGGAAAATTATGATCTAAAATATCATAAATTTATTATTTATTTTTCAATTTACACCTTATAAGTAAAAATCTACACCTTTTAATATTGAAAATATTGTTACCATTGTTAAAATTAAAATAGGTTAAATACGGGTTAATAAAAAAATATGGTTTAAAATTAGAAAAAAAATATTTAAAAAAATATTTTTTTTTATAAAAAACCCTTTAATATCTTATATTTGAATCAATGGAATTTTTTTAGTTATTTTTAGTGATATTGAATTTATTATAAATTAATATTTTGAGAAATTACAAAAGTGCCCCTCCCCTCTCCTTTAAAAGGGAAACTCCTCTTCTCCATTATTTATACATAAAAAAATATTTTTCTTAGAAAACATATTTCAAAATATCCTCCCAAATACCTTAACATAATCTTAGAAGACTTTATTTTTACATAAATCAATCCAAGGAAGTCTTTTGGTGAAAACTAAATGAAGATACCCAATAAAGAGTTAACATTCATCAAATAACATTTTTGTTTTATTTCTTCTTGAATACATTTGATTATTTATATTTCATGTTCATATAATAACTTTATCATCCTAAATATTTGGACATATTTTTATATTAGGGTTTTTACCTAAACTCACACACAGTTTCATCAAATTGGATATGCAATCATTGTTCATGTGTACGGAGGACTACTGCCTCACAAATAGATGTCATTAGTTATTCCATTTTTACCATTCAAGGTTTGGAATAATGATGTAATTTATATTTTTATATTATATATATGATATATAAGATGTATTTATTATTTTATAATTACTATATAACACATACCTTCATTCATTCCATCTTGTGTAAATATGATAACTTCATTTGTGGATGTGTGGGCTACAGCCTCTTCAAAGCAATGTGATTCATTCACACATTACATGGGATGTGTTAAAGATGGGTTTACTGAACATATATGATATATATAACATAATAATTCTAATGTAAATTTATTATATATTTTATTAACTTTCTTTTATTAAATACTAGTAAATAATGGAAACAACTTTCATGCATACATACGACCTACGGTCTCTATGAATGGTGAATTTTATTTTCTATTAATATATTTTATAGATTATTATAAACAAATATATAATTAATATTTATATAATATTTATATCATGTTTATAATTATTTAGATGATGAAATCATTTTAAAGGTATATGACCAAAATATAACAAATCAAAACACATGTGAAAAACAAAGTGGTTATTACCTGAAATGTAACATTAACATCAAATTCTTAATAAAAATATAATATAAGGCTATAATTAAATATTATATGGTATGATATAATTGAATATGGTTCTATAAAAGATGTGTAATAAACTTATATTTATTATATAGGAGGTTTTCATGAGTACTATGAGATTCAATACATAAGTAAAGTGATTTTCATCTCACTTTTATTTCTGTGAGACACGTACCATACACACTACTTGTTTCTTTCTTATGATTTATATACTACCCATGAGTGTATTTTATGAGTATTATCCTGATTATTATTGTATTTTAATTTCCATATAATTTTATTTATTTTATGGGGCATACGATTCTACTAATTATAAAGTTGTAAGGGTTAATTTCACAATGTCATTGTTATCTTGGATTGTGTATTCGTAAGTATTTACTAGGGAATATTTATCCTTCATGCCCATGTTTATTAAAAAAAATCCAAAATATTTTTAGTATTTTTATAATAAAAATTAAATTCATTTTTACCCATTTTTGAATTTTTACTAAATTTTTTAAAAATAAATATCATTGTTTTTTTTCTAACGAGGTACTTTTTGATTTTTCCAAAAAAAGTATGAAAGTATTGTTCTTTATAACTTACACGGAATGAATGGATTTTTCAAATTTCATAGATTTTTAATGCCTTAAATATTCACTTATAATATTGAATATTTATCTTCAAATAAAATGTTTTATTTTAATTTTTTTGGCATTTTAAGAGAAGATAATGTTTTCAAAGTAGAAAGAATATTTTCCTCAAGAAATATTTTCAAGTGATTTGTCAAAATTATTTTTCATATATGATAAAATTATTTGATGTTACTTAAGTTTTAATGTTTATATTTTCAAGTATATTATCCCTATTATTCCTATGGTTGGTTTATTTCTGTTATGTAATGATAATGAAACCCATTTTTTTTAATGGGTTATGTTATGATTGAATGATTTTATCAAACCCATTTTATTCCTTGGGTTCTGATATGATGAATAACTTATGTTCTTGTGGTGAACATATGTATGTTTTTTATTATAAGATGGGTGATACCTATATATCCTTCCAATTAATGGGGTGATAAATTACATCTCATGAGATATCTAAAGGAAACAAGTTGATGTGCTTGATCTGTAATGAGAAATAAGTCGTTGTACTTGATCAATATTGAGAAACAAGTCGATGTGCTTGATTTGTAATAGGAAACAAGTTGAAGCGATTTATCCATCAGGGTAATTAGGTGATAAGTCATTATTAAAGAGTCTTGGTAGTTAAACTTGACTTATAAAATTGTTTTATATACTTATTATTATTCCACACACATTTATGATATGAGATTGTGTTTGATGATTGATCTGTGATAAAGTTTCGTTAATATGATTCATATCTTTGGAAGAGATTATCATCAATGATCCAAACACCCAGGTTAGTACTCTACACTAGGAATTATATAGATTTTATGACTCTAATAATTTTAGTCTAGTGTTTAATCAATTTGTGATCTCTTTCATCACATAGTGGTTTCTGTGCTTTGTGAACTTTGGTTTCCCACTTTTCCTTAAAGTGGATTAATAAAAATTTATATTTGGATGGATCATTGATGAAAGGATGGGTATGAACTTTTCCCATGATCACATACACAAATTTATTATCTTATGATTTAACAATATAATAAATTTATATCTTCCATGTTTACCCTTACTCAGCATCTCATCCCACCCTTTTCATAGGTTTCTTTTCCAAGGTTATGAAGAATGGTTTTAAGTAGGGATATTAAAGGGAAGATCTTTGCGGGAAACATTAATGATCATTCAATAGACTAGATGTTTTTTTTTCAAGATTCCAAAGTCAATAAACTATTACAGTCCTCAGGCCTCTGCTTTTGAAATATAATGAAAATTCATCTAAAAAATGTATTATCCTTGAATGAAAGGACCATGTTATTACAGTTGTTATTATAACAATGGTTTAGTCAACTTTTGTAAAGTTGTATAATAAAACTTTATTGAGATCCATAGAGATATGATAAGGATATTTCTGGGGATGTATCTAAGGATAAGTATAAGTACATGACACAATCCTAGAGTTTTTTTAATAGTAATGAATTACCTTGGATTAAACATACAGTGTCATAGATTGAAATTTTATAAGTAATTTCCTTAGATTATGTGTTTTTCTCACCATGATTAATGTTTCTCAAATTATTATTTTAGTTTTAGTCAATATATGGAACCCAAAGGAACTGTGTAAATGAGGAACAAAATGGAAAATACAATGCCGATCCTCCTGAGTAACTAAATATTATGGAAGATGGAATGAAAAACTACATTGTTATGATCGAACAACCTTATCAAGCCATGAATCATGATGAGATTCTAAATTACCAAAGGAGGTAACAATGTTTTCTTGAATCCTTTTTAAAGAAACCTCCACTTTATTTTAGAAGAAACACCAACCCACTAGTTGCTGAGAAATGTATATATACCACTGAAAAGATATTTTTTATTCTCCATTGTTTGTAACTCGAAATATTTAAGTTTGGTACTTAATCTTGGAATGTTAGGAGAATCAATGGAGTAAATTTATCAATAATATGGTCTAATAAGACAAAATTTAATCCATGGATTGGGTTGAGCTCCATAAATTATTTTTTATTTTGTACCTTTCTTTTATTCTTCTTCTAAAAAAGTAGATTGATATTTCTCATCAATATCATGGTTTTGATAAGAAAATACAGATATAATTCAATGAAAAATATAGAAACCATAGATTTAAGAATATGATTTTTAATTTCTCTCAATGTGTTGAATGATACATGTAGAAAATTTTATTAAGGGGACTGGTAAAGGTTTTAAGTATGGGAAATAAGTTCATCGGGCACTTGAATTCCAAATTGAAGGAAAAATGTTATCTAATGATGTGAATATTTAGAAGACTACATAAACTATACCCCCTATACACTTCAATGCTTCATGTGTAAATAAAATGGTCATTATTCTAATCAATGAACAAATCTAAGGATTAACGATGATGATTTTCATTAGAAAATCTATTAAATACAAAGACAAAGGGACATCTCAAGAAGTGTATGGTAATGAATTAGGGTAATTATTGAGTTTTTATGTTATATAATTCAAAAATAATTTTATAGAAGTATATTTATGGTATTATGGAATAATTAAACATCTATATATTAGACTATTGTAGTTTTTTCATAAGGATTTAATATCGTATGTTGAATGATACTAGTAACCATGAAAAGTGATTGAGGTGGTGAGGTGAAATTTTTGGAAAACACATGATTAAGGGAATAATAAACCTTGATATGTGCATGATGTTGGTATAATGAAATAAATAGGTGTTTTATTGTAATAAAATAAATGGGATAGTATTGATGACCTTGTGACTGTTAATATAACAAGGTGGTTAATGATAGCATGCATTGATTTTATAGAATTTTTGGATTTATGGTATAAGGAAATAGTCAAATTTTGAAAGCATACATGGATTCACTATGGTTTTGTGGTAATTAAGGTTATTACCATGTTTCGAGAGAATACATGACAATGGCCATTACATGTCTGGTGAGTAATAATTAAGAGCAACATCAATTTTTGGGGGATTATTGATGAGTTGATTTTTGAAAGTTACTTAAAATATTTTGAAAGTTTTAGATTTTAATATTTTGGAAGGCTCATAAGGGTAACCATTTATGAAATTTTTTATGTTGAAATTAGGATGAGGATTTAGAGATCAATGTATTACTTCACCATATGAAGTTTATAAATATTATATAACCTATACTAACCATTTTGTTATGACGATAAATAGTTATATAAGGAATGAATTGTAATACCAATGTGGATATTAAGATCTAGTTATTTAGGCATTATAATTTCAACATCATTCTTTAGAGTAATAGATCAAGATAAAATTAACCAAGGCACAATTGATGGATAAGATTGTTCCAAAATACTGTAATTATCTCTTATCAATTGATTTTAAAATTAAATTTTATCTGATTATTATAATTTATGATGATATAACTAACATTTTTCAATCCTATTTGTTCCACAGTTTTTTGGTTATTAACAATCTAATGAGCATATTCTCTATTAATCTCCATTAGAGATTGATAGTTAGTCTTCACTTCTATGTCCATGTTTTTAATTGCCACATGTATTCACATATATGGAAACCTAATTATGAGTTACTTCGGGTAACCATTTAGTTTCCAAATTTCCATTTTAAATAAAGTTTTAGTTTTTATTTTTATGATTTGGGTTTCTATGAAAGTATCATTAATGTATTAAAACTTTTATGACCCTGAAGAATTTCAATAGAGAAGTTCATTTTTAAGGGGGGTAGAATGTAACACCCCAATAGTTTTATGAAATATATTTTTAAATAATTTTATTTAATTGATATATTTCATTAAATTCTACATATTATTAATATTGCGCTATATGCACTACTGACTTAGGTAATGTTAAACGCAAACACTAACTTTCTACAAAACATCATTTTATTATTGTAATTATTTAAATAAGACAATAATAAACGAGATATTATAATGTTGGTTATGAATAGGATTAACAAAATATGAAATTATGGTTTTCATATGATTATATAATTCTTTTACCTATTAATTAATAATTAATTTAAACCCCATTTTTAAAATAAAATGAATTGTATTTCTCAAAAACTATTAAAATGTGCACAAGTGTGTTTTATTCTAATAAATAAAAAATAAATATCATTGGATTATATTAATGAAGTATATATATATATATAATATTTGATATAATTTATAACATTCATATTATGTGGTTTCAATATATGATATAAGAAAAAATTCAATTTTATGCAAAAGAGAAGTATTTTTATAAAAAGGTATTTTTGTCACCTTTTGATAACACACTTTTTAAAGATATATTTTTTTACAATTTTATAAATTATATTTGAAAAAAAACTTATTAATTTAAATAGTAATATAAAAATTTACATAGGTTGATTTTTTTCTGATAAGTGTCATGTTTTTATGAAGAGTGTAAAAATTCTGAATTGTAATAGAAAACAGTTTTTTCATCAAAATAATTTATAGGGTTTAGTTTTATTTTTGATTGATTGAAAGTATAATTAGAGAAAATTTTAATCATTTAATCTACTTCATGTCATTGGAATCAATTTCACATTGAATTTTTATATAAAAACATTTAAATGTTTTGAACTTTTTCACTTTAAAAACATGTTTCCTACCCCATATAGAGGATTAATTTCAATATAATTTTATCCACTTATGTATTTTTAAATTTTTAAAATATATTTCATATTTATAATTATACGGTCCAAATATTTTAAATAGTCCTCTTTTATTTTATTCCAATATTAATAGTAATGTTAGTAATTTTTATTACCACGATTAAGGGTGATTCAGTTAATTTTGGTAACAAATAATATTACAAAAGTATAATAAAACTTCCCAAAATGGTATTATATGATGTTAATTCGACAATTAACCAAAAAAAATTTAAATTGATATTTTAAATGGAAATGTTTCGATGAAAACGACTTAGATATTGTTAAAATTAAAGGGAGTGAAAAAATGTCACACTCTTACTTTAAATAAGTATAATATTTTTAATATCTTAATAAATAGAATATAATCTTTACTATATATATTATAATAAAATAAATAGTTTTATATACATTATATATTTTTTTTTAAAAATAGTGAATTTTCTTTTCATAAATAGTCACACAACGATGATGCAGTGATTATTCAATTATTTAAATAATCAATTAAAAGATATTATAAATATTAAAAAAAATTAATTTGACTTAGTTAATGTTATGGATGAATTTTATAAGGTAATATGAAATATTTTGGGTGTATTAAGGTAATTTTTTAGAAGTTATGTTTCTGTATTTATTTTCTTAAAGTTAATGTAATGAATTGAGTCAAAATTAACACTAATGATATTTTATGAAAATAACATTTTATTAAATTAGTTAAAAATAATAAAATAATAAGATAGAAAAATGGGATTATTTATGGTATAAAATATCATAAATTTACCATTTATGGTTCAATTTAAACCATATTAGTAAAAAACTCTACCTTTTATTATTGAAAATGTTGTCACTGTAGTTAAAATTAAAATATGTTAACTAAGGGTAAATAAAAAAATACAGTGTTTAAAATTAAAAAAAACATGTTTAAAATATATTGGATGATGATATTAAAATCTTATCATATATTACCTTATAATAAATGTCATTTGATAGTTATTTGGATTGAGATTTAATTTATATTAAATTAATCTTCTTTAAAATTCCAAAAGTTCCCCTCTCCGCTCTTATAAAAGTGCACAACTTATTTTATTTTATTTACACTTAGGAACCTATTTTTATTATCTAAAATATATCCAAATAACCTCCCAACACCCCTCTATTAATCCTATAATCATTAATTTGGGAATAAATCCATGAAAGGTATTCCTTTAGTGTAAACCAGAAAGAGATAAGCAAAGAAGAGTTAACATTCATCAACAGACAATTTTATTTTATTTATTTCTTGAACCATCATAGTTTTTTTTCTTTAATGTTTAAATAATAACCTCGTTATGATCAATATAATAATATTTTTTTATAATAATGGTTTTATTTAAGGACCTGACCTTATACATTACATAATATACTAAATTCTTTTGGAATGAACTTTCTTATATTCCTAAAGATCTTTTTGATTTATAGATTTTGATAATTAGTACATAATTCATACATATAAAACCATAAGAATAAAAATTGTACCCTACTAAAACATTATCCATTTATTATATAATACAAAAAAAATTAATAAAAAAAGAAATATTTTCATGAAAAATCCTTACAACATTCAACTTTTCTTTTTCTTTTCTCTTACCCATACTTAAACCCAATGAAAAACATTTAATACTTGGTATGAACACAAAACTATCAGTAAGGTACATAAAAATAAGAAACCATTATTCCATTAATACCTATAAACATATCAAATCATTTTCACAAAGTCATACTTCTCACACATAAAGCATGATATACTTACTTTGTGAAAATAATTGATTTCCACAAAACATAGAAAATATGAATAAAACCATAAACGTAACATGGTGAATTACTTACTTCTTATTGTAAAATTAATTTATACCATATTATTAGTAACACTAATGTATACCTTATGATGTAACCATCATTACTACCTTACGATGTAACTCCCAAGATAACCTTAATGTGTAACCATCGTAGTTACACTTGGAATAACCATTACAGTCAACCTCCATCATAAACATACCCAATGAGTTTGAGGGAGATATTGGCCACACACATCATCATAAAAAATTTCCAATAACTGTAATATAATCATAAAACATTAATACTTTCATCATAAAAGCATTCCTTTTGAATTTGGAAAATAGAGATTTAAAAGAGGAGGTTTAAAGAAAAGTCCCTTCTGCATGTTCTTCTAACATCAAACATTTTAAAAACTCCAGTATAATGGTTTCAATAGTGTTATTAATATATTATATAACTATATTAATAATTAGAATACCATATATTATCTTTTTATAACATATTTTCACCCATTTATTGATAATATATTGTATTTTTATTGATTCGAGTGCATTTATTTCATGGTTTCCATGGTTAGTTCATTATGAATATTATTTTTAAATATAAAAAACTCTAGAAGTGGAATGAAGTGGTATTAATATGTTTAAAAAATTTAAATGATACCATATATATTTTTTATGATATGAGGATGATTCATTAGATAAAACATTAATGAAAATGATTTGATTTATTTTGGCAGTTTTTACGACCATCACGAAGTCGTATTATTTTATTTAATATCATGTCAATATATTTGTTCCAAAAAATTATATAAATTATAATATGTATAATAAAATATTATTTAACCATAATAATGGTTTAATGACCAGCATTGAAGGTGATAAAAGAAAATCAAAACATATCATCCATAATGATGGTAAATAAACACATCAAAAACAATGTTTTCGTTTTTTAGAAAAAGAGGAGAAGAGGAGAGGTTTGATGATGTTTATTCCATTAAAAAAATAATATTAAAAAAATACATATTATTTTGGAGTTATCATTTCACCTAAATTATGGGAGGTTAAGAGATAAAAAGAAAAGAAAATAAATTGAAAATAAAATAATATAAAATTAAATGGATTTTACATCTTGAATACTCCTCTTTGTGAACCTTCTTAAGGCAATTGGTTTTGGAATTTTGGTGAGACCGGTAGGTCTTGGACATGGAGGAAGTGTTTTGAGAAGTGAATTGGGTATAAATTAAACAAGATATAAGGCTTTGACATGTGAGGTGAAGAGGTGGTATTTATGGTGCAGGAGAGGGGTGTTTTCTCAATGTTATATACAATAGTTTATTACTTTAGCTCAATATTATGAATATTTTGAGAATTATAAGTAAATATATTAAAATAATGTATAATAGTTTGAGATATGGGCTTACATTAGCCATACATCATCAATAACTCAATATATCTTATATTTTTTAAATACTATGAATTATTGTATTTTACTATTGGTGGAAATGTCATTGAGCGCACGTAAATTAAATATTTATAAACTATAAAAACTAATAGTTTTGTGGTAAGAATGGTGTATAACTACATGGAAGTAATTAGTGAATGTGTTATACTAAAAAACTAAAACAATAAAAAACTATAACAAAAACTAAAAATAATAAAGAAGTAAAGTTAATGGAAGGTAGTGAGTGTGAAAGTAATGGTGATATGGTGTGACATAGTGATTTATGGGGCTAAAATAGAGAGAAAACAATGATGAAGAATTCATGGTAATAAATACACTTTTAAATGATAAAAAATTATATTCTCCATTCCCACTTAAATTAATTCAATTACTCGAAGCATAGGAAAACAATGATAATCTGTTGAGTTTACAATTTAGTGGATTAACACAACTCTGTTCAATTTATTGAGTCTCTATATTATGATATTAACCCTTTAATTAATCAATTTAATATAGAGAATAGATACATTGACCTTTTCTAATTTTTGATACTTTGATCAATGATCCAAGGTGAAATGATTCACCACCCTCACTTGTCGGTTATTAGGTAGTGTAAATTGTAACTCATAATTAAATAAGAAAGAAAATAAAACTAAACAATTTCACTAAACAATAAATTAAAATATAAAAAAAGATAAAAATAATTATTTCATCACTTTTATTTTACCTTAATATAATTAACTACTCATGTATAGGAAAAAAAAGAAAAGTTAAATAAGAAGCATTAAAGAAATATATTTGGTGTGCATGTTTCCTCATGCTCGAACTGCTCCTTTGATTCCTACTCCCTACTCCATTATCAGTTTTGGGTCTCTGATCCCTGCCCTATTGAATGAAGATGGAAGGGATGATGGCCATCAGAGAGAAAAAATGGTGTGAGATGGATGTTCTAGAGGGAGTCTGGTTAGATGGAAGGATAAGATAGTATGGATGGAATGGATTACAAACAAGTGAATCGATGGTGATTTGGGTGAATGAAGATTATCGAGGGTGTATGATTGATGGATCTGGTATTGGTTGATCTCCCATATACTAGAAAAAAAATTTGAAATTCCATGTCACCCCATGCTTGTGTGGTAATAGTATATATCCTTTTGGAATCTCTTACTCCTCAACTGAATACCCCATGGACCCCCTCCCATAACTGAATGATTGATTATTTCCATAAAGCACAACCTACCTGCATTTATTGGTTCTTGCAAACAAAACATAAATTAAAAGTTTCAAATAATATGTGTTTAATAATATATATATATATATAATCAAATAAAAAATATTGCTGCTTATAAATATTGTTATATACAATTATTATATATATACACAAATTAATTAAAATATGTATGTGTAATTATATACTAATTAATTTTAATATTATATATAAAAGTACTAAATAATGTAAAAAAATCTATATTAACATAATATTTATCATTAATAATAATTACAGGAGTAAAATAATTATTTCAATCAAAAATATTTTTTTTTAATAAATAAATACATGTTATACTTATTATTATTAAAATATTGATAACAAATTCCTTATTATTATTATTGGTATTATTATAATTATTATAATAAAATATAAAATGAAGATGAAGATGGGGGGGTTCGGGTTTAAGGGTGAAATAGGGGAGTGGTGCGAAGGAGAAAAGCGGGAGGAGGGGAAAGGTGGTGGTGGGCGTCTGGAAGATTAGAGAGAAAAGTACGGAGGTGGTGCAAGGTTAGAGAATGAGCCTTCAGAGGAGAAACTATGTGGTGGTTTATGTTTGACCCCTAAAGCATTAATTCTGGGTGAGGGAATTGGCAATGGACTAGGGAAAGGGGCTTTGGTTAACGATACTTCAGTGGCGAGGATACAGGAGAGATCGGGTGGCCTCATGTGGTCAAGTAGGATGGGTCTTCATCTTCAGGTGTGGTGGTGGTTCAGATTTAAATATTTGGGGTTTTAATGTGTGGGGTGTGACTTCAAATTAAGTAGTTTATTCAATTATGGTATGATATGGTTTGATGATAATAAAAAAGATCGGTATGATTATCTATTGTTATTTTTTTCTCTTATGATATTATTATATTGTTGTTGTGTTTGTTCTACTGGTGGTAGTTTGGATTTGTGATGGTGATTCAAGGGAGAAGGAAAGAGTGGTGATGTGTCTGGGGTTGGTTGAGATGTAGGGGTAATAGTGAGTGGTGGCTAGGACGCTGGTAGTGTGATGGAGGCACTACCAGGCTGAGAGTGGGGAGAAGGGAGAGTTGGAGAACCTTCCAAGGTCAAAACGAGACACCGTTAAAGAGGTTGGTTAGAGCAGGGCGTGGTGGAAGGAAAGGGAGGCACCGCCAAAGGTTTAGGCGGTGCATACATAAGGGAGATCTGGTGGAAGTAGGTGATGGAGGGCTAGTGTGTGGAGACACCGCCAAGTAGTCTGCTGGTGTGCAGTATATGGGGTGGAACAGAAGTTGGTTGTGAGTTATCTAATGGTGTTAACACCTAAAAACAAACAAAATAAAATAATTAATAAACTACAATGATTAAATTTAATTTATTTTTGTAAACAAAAATCTATTAACTAATCATCAACAGAAAAATAAAATAACGACATTCAATATTTTTTTAAATTTTTTGGTTAAAAATAGAATAAAAATAATATTAAATAATTAATTTATTTAAATGAGTTTAATTAAATTAAATTAATAATTAAATAAATAAAATAACCAATAAAATAAAATAATTAAAATAATATATTATTAGAAATTAAAAATATTTAATGAATGTAATTGAATTGTTAGAATTAATTTAATTATTCAATGTATTAAAAAAAGAGTTGAAATTTATTTATTTACATATAAATTATATAAATTAAATAACTAAAAATTATTAAATTGAAATTCAATTAACTAAATAATTAATTAAATAAAAAAATAAATTAATTTTATTATTGTAAAACAATGAAAATAAACACTTGAAATCACACTTTTAACACAAAACTCATTTTTTTACAATTTAATCTATAAAAAACAAAATTGTTAATTATTACAAAAAATACATAATTTTAAAATTAAAAAGAGAAGAAAAGTGAAAATTCTTGTGGAAAAATAATCGAAATTAATCCACATCAAACTCCCCCACACTTAAATCATTGTTTGTTCCCAAAAAAATGAATGATTTTGAATTTTGAAAACAGAAAGTATGATTTGTGACATTCAATTCAAAAAAAATCATAAAAAAACATTAACAAACATAGGCACATAAACTGGGAAGTCTATTCAAAGAAAGTGTTCACAAAAGTGTTCCTCCCTAACTTCAAATAGATACTGCTAATCAGAATAAGTATAGATTCATTAACTATTCAAATATTTCATGAATCCTATATGAAATGACATACTATTATAATTTAATTCCAATTCATGTTCTAATTTAAAAATTGAATACATGTTAGATAAAAGTTGAATTGAAACCTTAACCAAATTCACCATTAATTATCACATTCTCATAGGTTCCAAAAATCAAAGTCCATTTTTTGAATCACTTGACAGATACAACTCAAATGTTCATTAATTATGTAATTTGTTTCGTTCTTCATTTGGGTTCAGAATTCACCTCACCTAAATGAGTTTATTGTCTAACAGGGCACTTTATTTTAATTTTTCCCAGCCATAATTCTTTGGAAAAACACTATTAATAGCACTTATTGATATTGAAAATGGATTTTATTTATTAATAGAAATTCACCTTGTGAACATGTCTCAAAGAATATATGTGGGATCCCATTTTCCCATTTTACTTTAGTTATGAAAGACTTAAATAATGATCATTTGATTAGGTTCAATTGGGTGATTTTTTTTAATTAAAATATGAGTCCCCTATGATCTAGTTAAAATTTATAGTTACCTAAATTCATGATACTAATTCCAAAAAAAATCTATCCTATCTCATTTTCCTTAGTTTCTAAACATAAAATCCAAAAAATAGGAAAAACTTAACTTACCAATCATTCATCCCCTAAAATTTTATAATCAATGAAACCCTTAACAACCAGTAGATTTGTTATCCACTAGTAAGTATAAAATTGATGTGAAATTTGAATCCAGATGATCCAAAGGTTAAGAAATATAATTTGAAGAATATGGAAGAAAATTTTGAAGAAAGTGAAAAAATAGAGCATTTTTTTAAAAAAAAAAATTAAAGGGAGAATTACAAGTGACCAGAATTACCCTCTCCCCTACATAAAATTGAGCATTTTCCCTAATATTGACTCTCAAGGTAGGATATATCTTAGTTCAAAAAAGATGCACAATTGAACATAACGATAACTTAAAGGGGGGTAATAGTGAATTTAAAAATAATTGTTTCCACAAAAAAAATAAGAAAAATGAAAAACACAAAAAAAGTAAAAAAAATAACAAACCTGTCAACACCACCTTAAAATCGTACACAATTTTAAAGTTAATGCTTTTAAATTTTGAGAGAAGATAAAAGATTTTCTAACACAGTTAAAATAGTAGCATGATATCACAATTTATACAATAATAATTAAATTATTTTGAATACAAAGATTGCAATCATGTTTCAAAAATAAGATAAAAATTTTCAACTCTCTAGATTTTAGTAGCCTAAAAACCCAAGAAGTAAAAATAGAATCACCAAATCAAAAGAAAACAAGGGGACTCCCAACACTTAGTCCCTAGTATCATGCAATATGAATGGGAAAATATTTAAAATTTGAAAATTTAAAATAATACATCCCAATGGTGCAAAATTTCATTCACTTTTTTTAAGCCTCCCCATGTTTTATTTCTGTATTAACTCTAGATTCACTATTTAAGTACCAATAATATGTAAAAAAATTATCATTAGGATTCAAAATTTAAGGCTAAAATTACAAAAGAAAAAAAATCAGTTAGTTATGTTTATCCAAAGTTCTTAAACTAACATCATTCTTCTTGAAATTATGTTTCATATGAGTCTGTCACTCTTAAGAATTCATACAGGCAACCCATACTACCAGAACACATATACCTCAAGTCAACTGGTAAAAAACACTTTTAAACAAAAATCTATCATTCTAGAGTAAAAATATGTTAATGAAATTCAAAAATTATGGTCCACCCATCTAGGGAGAGAAACAATCGAGAAAGGAGTAGTTATTCAGACTAAAAAAACTAAAGCAGAAAAAAAAGGAAAACCATGGGTTTCCTCCCATGCAGCGCTAGGTTTAAATTACCCTTCTTGAATTTATTCTCCTAAAAATCCTAACCATGGTCATTCAATGGGAATGAATTATTAATTGTTTGGACTTCACTATTTCCTAAGGAATCAAAAGTAGGATCGCTTAAGACATTCTCATCTTCTTCACCAAAAAAAAATCTCCAAAACGTTTCCATCACGATAAGAGGGAACATGTTATCTATATCAATTAGACCTCTAAAACCTAATTTTTTGTCTCTTAAAATGTTCAAAATCAGACCATGAAAATAAATTAATTGATAATGAATTTTTTCATGTCCACCTCCACATTTAGAGTCTTACAAATTATAGAAATAGATAAAAGTACAATATAAAACTACTCATAATTTCTTAAATGTGTTCTCAGCATAAATTTTAAAAAAGAAACTTAGAATACTCCCCAAAGAAGTAATCATACTTAGTTTCTAATAGAAACTTCCCAATGTCCATATAGGACTCAAATGATGTTAACCTTTCAAACTCTGGTTGGAAATCATCACACATTACATCAAACAAGGTAGGTAAAAAAGATTCAAGGAAATACACTTGTCCATAGTGGAAATAATCAATATTTTAAGTAGGGTACAACCCATAACATTCTATAGATTTAGGAACTTTAAAAATGTCAACTTCACAAGGTAAACATTCATAAATAGTTCCATAAAACTCAAGAAAAAGTTGTGACTCACACTCTAAGTTGGTTTCCAAGGAATGAATCTTTTCAACAATAGTAAGGTGTGGTGAAGGGGCAGAAGCCAGAGTAAGACTTTCAATGGGTTGGGGAATCATATTCTCTACAACCTCAATAGGTAAAGAACCATACTCAGCTCTAACCCCAATGTTAAAACATTTATTCTTAGAAACATCTATTAAATCACAACTATCCTCACGTTAAATATTTTCAAACACCAAAATTTCCTCCACATCATCAATAGCTTGGAGGGTTATTTTCACTTTGGACACAACAATGATAGAACCACCAACAGTGAGGAAGAGTCTTCCTAGGATTATTTGGTCCTTTTCCTCACATTCTATATCAAGGATCAGGAAATATTTGGGTATTTTGAGTTTTCTTACACTCACTAATAGATCATAAACCCTCCCATGGGGGAGAGTGAGAGACCTATCATCATGTTTAAGAGAAACAGTAGTTAGTTTCAAATCCTTAAGACCATACTTCATAAACAAGGATTAACGATTAATATTGATACATTATCGTAAGTCACAAAGGCAATTCATTTTCCCACTTCATTCTATTAAACATTGAATAATCAAGCCGCCAGTGTCTTCCAATTTTGGAGGCAGCTTCTTCAATATAATCATTCTACATTCCTCATTAAGATCGATTTAATCCAAATTATTCTAATAATAATTGTTTTTTAGAAACTTTTTGGTGAATGAAACATATGAATGGATTTTATATAATGTTTCTAATAATGTAATTTTTATGTTAAAGCTTTGAATAATTTTTAGGAACATCAGGTATTCATGTTCATTACTCTTTTTCCACTCTTTCAGGAAAGGGAATGGGAGGGGAATAATATTTTAGAACATATTAATCATTCAACTTCTACTCAAACCCAAATTTCTTCTTTTCTTATTTAATATGTTCCCTCTTTATTTTCCTTGGTTCTTTATCTTTTTCAAGTGGGGGTTTCACATTATGTTTATTTTGGACCAAGCTATCCAGATTTCCAGATTTGTCATTTTCCAGGATTTAATTTTTAGAAACAACTTTTTCATCATTTTTAGTTTTCCCATTTAGTTATTTTCTGTGTTCTTAGGTTTGAAATCCAAATATGGTGGTCACAACAATGAAATTATCTATTGGATTAGAAATTTAAGTGTTAGGTATCTTTCCATTTTCCTTTCCACCTTGATCTATAGCCATTTGATCCATTTGAAGTTTTAAATTATGAATCATGGCATCTGTTTCCTTCCTCAATGAGATAATATCACCCAAAACATTCTAAAACAACCCCCTTAACTCTCCTAGATAATTAGAGGACTCAGATAAATATTTATTTTGAAAATATTTTTTGGGTTTTGGTTGATAACTTGGGATAATGAGCTATTTAATGACACCATGCTCCTTCCATGACATGATAGGGTGGTTTTTATATCCAAAGATATATTAAATTCAGAATTTATCAAATAACCCTTGGTTCTTAGATCTAAAATCTATAAACTCGGAACAATCATCATATTGGACAAAGATCTCAATGTTTTCTAATATCTTTGAGTGTGACCGAACATACCACAATGAAAACACCTCTACCTAAGAACTCTTTCATAATCAATAGCATTATGGTGGTTTGTTTTATCTCTATGAATCACTCTCTTCCTAGTGGGCATGTGTTGATAGTTTTTAGAAATTTTATTAAAAATTCAATTAAGATATTGTGATGTATTATTAGAAAATTCACCTCCACAAAATTGAACTGCAAGATTATAATTGTGTGGAGTGAGACTATTTTTAAAATATTCCATCAAAATATGGGGAGCTAATTGGTGATTGGGAGATTGGATAAGTAGAAATCTAAACCTATCCCATGTCTTGTGAAAGAACTTTCTATCATCATGGAAAAAATGTATGATCTTATGTCTCACCTCGATAGAGGTGTACCTAGGATTGGATCTTGAGACGAAGGAATTAAAAACTTAATCCTAATGATCAAAAATTACCTTATCCAAATGTTAGAACCAACTCCTAGTCTTTACATTAAGATAGAATGGGAACACCCTCAACATAATATCATCCTCACTCAAAACGTGGAGAGGTATTTGTTAAACAAAACTAAAAAAATCTCTAATTAATTCTATTGAATCCTTGTTGGGATGATCAGTTAAGGAAAGAAACAAAGAGTGATTAGACTGTTATTTACATAGTTCTTGGAACTAGGAGTGAGACTTATACAGGAATGATTTCTAGACACAGACAGGAATAGAAACTTTTGAAGTCTATCCATCCCAGGGGATTGATTTTGAGGCTATTCTAGATTGGGAACCAGATTTTCAATTTGAGCTTCTATAAAAAGCAAATTATCTATTTAAAAGTAAATTGAAATAGTTTTACATACATTTTTTATGTTTTTATTTTATTAGATTTTATATTTTATATTTTTTATGTTTTTTTATATTTTTTTATATTAAATTTTTTTACCTGGTCACACATTCCTTCCCTAGTAACGGGGGAAAATTTTATTGGAATGTCATTATGCACGTGAAAATGTAATATTTAAAAACCTTAAAAACTACTTTTAATATGGTAAGAAGGGTGTCGAGCCACAGGGAAGGACATAGTTAATGTGCTATATAAAATAAACTAAAACAAGAAAAACTGATAATAAAACTAAAAGAATAATGAATTAAAGTTGATGGAAGAGAGTGAGTGTAAAAATGAAGGTGAGATGTTTTGACATAGTGGTTTCTAGGACTAAAATAGAGAGCAGACAACGATGATGAATTCAAAGTCCTCGGGCCAGTTTGAACTGATTAAAAATTATATTCTCCCATCCCACTTAAATTAATTTAATTAATCAGTTCATACGAAAGTGGTGATAATCTAAAAAGTTTCTAATTCAATAGATCAACACATCTTGGTTAACATTCTTGAGTCTTGATCATTTTATCTTAACACTAGAATTAATTCATTTAATATAGAAAGGATATACATTGACCATTTCTAATTTTTGGTAAATAGATCAATGATCCAAGGTGAAATTATTCACTATAATCACCTTTCGATTATTAGGTAGTGTAAGTTGTTATTCATAATTAAACATAAAAAGAAAATCGAACTAGAACAGTACAATAAATAATCAATTTTAAAAGTATAATGGATAAAAATAATCAGTTCATCACTACCTGATACCCCTAATCTAATTAACTATTCATGTTTGGGAAATAAATGATAAAAAGGCAAAGAATAATAACTGAAGAAAAATATCTAGAGAACATGTTTCCTCGAGCTCAAACTCCTACTTTGATTCTAACTCCATGCTCTAAGCTCAGCTATCTATCTTTTTTCTTTGTCCCAATGAATGAAGATGGAAGGGATGATGGTCTTCTATGAGAATGGATGGTGTGAGTTGCAGGTTATGGAGGGAGTCTGGTTGGAAAGAATGATATGATAGTATGAATTGGACATATGAAAATGAAGTAAAAGGATGGTGATTTGGTTGAATGAAAATGATAGGGGGTGTGTGATGGAAGGATCTGGAATTTGTTTATTTCCCTCTCATTAAAAAAATGAAGTCCCTTATTACCCCTACTTATGCTAAAACAGCACAGATCCTTCTAGAATTTCATGCTCCTTAATTGAATTCCATGCCCCCCAACAGAATGATTGAGGACTTCTATATAGCACAACCTAACTGCATCTATTGGTTCATGTTAACAACATGTAAAATAAAATATTAAAATAACAAGTACTTAATAATATATATTTGTAAATAAATAAAAAATACTACTTATAAATACAGATATATATAGATTAATTAAAATGTGTATATGTAATTATATACTTATTAATATTAATAGAATATATAAAAGTAAAAAATAATGTAAAAAATTATATTTTAACATAATATTTATTATTTATAATAAATATTTAAGTAAAATAATTATTTAAAATAAAAAATATATATTTTTGAATAAATAAATAAATTTAATAATTATTATTATTGAACTATTAAAAACAATTTCATCATTATTTTTATTATTATTATATATAATATAAAATAAAATGAAGATAAGGTGGGAGGGGGTTCAGGGAGAAATGGGAAATTGGGGAGGGGTATAGAGGAGCGAAGCAAGTGGAGGGGAAAGTTGGAGGCGAGAGTCATGTAGATGGGAGAGGACAACATGATAGCGGCACAATGTAGGGGTAGGGGAATTTGTAGAATTGGCGATGCAGTGGTTTAGGTTCAATCTTGAAGGCATTCATGCTGGGTGAGGGCATTAGTGGCGGCCAAGGGAAAGGGGCTTCGGTCAGTGGCACTTTAGTGGCCAGGATACATGCAAGATCTTATAGTCTCATGTGGTCAAGATGGAAGGATCTTATTTACCAGGTGTGTTGGTGGTTCATATTTAAACCTTAATGGTTTTGGTGTGTTATTTGTGGCTTGAACAGAAATTTTTTCTTCGATTATGGTTAGATCTGGTTGGGTGATAAAAAAACTCGATTCAATTGGATGTTGTTATTCTGCTTCCCTTCTTCAATTCTTGTGTTGCAGTTGTGTTTTACTACAGAAAATTGAATCATTTATGATGGGTTATTTGTGACTGGATCTATTTCCATCACAAATAGTTTAGCTGGGCTTTTTAAAAAATGCCTTTGTGAAAGTATTTCATAAATCAGTATACGCCACGGTCCGTCGCAGAAAAAAAATAAAAAAATATTAATATTAATAAAATATAATAATAATAATATTATAATCAAAAATAATAAAAATAATAAAATTATATTTATAATTATAAAATTATAAAACAACAAGTTAATAAAATAATCAAAAACAAAATATTCACAACAATATTAAAAAAAATACTAATAATAAAATAATAAATAAATAATAAAATAATAATAAAATAATAAAATAATAAAATAATAAAAAGCACAAAATTCGAAATAATATAAAAACATACTATATAGAAATGTAAATATAATGATTAATAAAAATAATACAAAAAAATTTAACATTCTAATGTTTATCAGAAAACATATATATATATATATATATATAACTGAGGGGAGGTTCATCTGGATGAGTTGGAGTAGTTGGTGGGAGGAACTTCATCCCTAAATCATGAGTCAAACGTCGTATATACTCCATTATTTACTCATGTTATTGCTGCTTTCATCAACGAGAGACCATAAACCCTACAAATAATTAACAATATCAAGTTATTAATTAAATAAATTTCAAAATAACTATTATTTATTTATGTACCATCTAGTGGTAGAACATATGGTGCTAAACATCAATGGGAACCTGATCCCATGTAACCCATGCTCCAAAAAAATAAGTCTATAATATAGCACTTCCCTGTCTAACTACTATATGAGAGAATTTTTAAAAAAGAGAGCGAATAATCAAATAATTAATATATAAATAAATTAATGAAAATTAATGAAAACTAACTAAAATACATAACTGAACATACATATGAATTTGTGGGTTGAATTCAATACATGGACTTTTCTCAATTATAAGTTCAAGAATCATCAATCTCTCAAAACCACAACCCCTCCTAATTCACCACTGAACAACCAACATTTTGATGGTCAGATGATGCAACATCATACTCATCAATAGGTATATTAGCCTCCTCCAACTCACAAAACAGATCAGAGTCAATCTGAAGCACGAAATGATTGTTGTTGGAAAATAGTTGAAAACAACTATTATATGTATATATTAAATATGATTATAATAATAATTTAACTCTATCAATATTCATCACCTCCTCATCTTCCTTCAACTTCTGTCATCATTGTGTCACATATGACCTGTCACGGTTCTGGTGACCAAATGAAATATTTGGACATGGATGACACAAATTGGTCATTTCTAATCACCTGAAGATTAGAAATTATATGATTTAATAAAAAAGTGAAAATAATAGATTTTACAATATTTAGGTGATAAAACCAATTTATTCTAAACATGTTCTATCATCGATGTATCTCCTCCTCCCGATTCAATTAATTTTATCAATGCGTCACATCATGTTTTTCCCGGTTCTGGAAACCTAATAACAAATTTTTTACATGGATGGAATAAATTGTTCATTCATTATCACTTGAAAATTGGAAATTATATGATTTACTAAAAGGTATAAATCATAGATTTTACAATCATCAGGTGATGAAACCAATCTACGACAACCATGTCCAAATTTATCAATACACCAATTTATGTCAATTATGTCATGTCACTGACATACCTCTTTCTTCGACTGTTTCTTCCATCAATGCACCACATCACATCTATCCCAGTTCTAGTGACCTAATAACAAATTTGGAGATGGTTGGTGTAAATTGGCCATAGCTAATTTATAGCAACCATGTATGTACACATTTGTGGTTGGAATAATTTTCTTATTACTAATTTGTGTCAACCATATATGTACAAATTTATTAGTTCACATGGGTTGAAAATTAATACTAATTAATACTAATAATTACTATTTTTTACTATTTTTTACTATTTTTTACAAATTTATTTTTTTAAAATAATTTGATATAAGAAAAAGATGATCCAAAAAAGAGCTGAAAATTAAAGAATTGGAATTAAATGGTAAATATTAAAAAAAATATTTTTTCCATATTTTTCTTACTAGTTACCACTAATATTAATAGATTTTTTATAAATGAAAAATTATTAAAAATTACTATAAAGTAATAAAATATATTATAAATAACTAAATGGTGTAAATAATTTAATTTCCAATCTTCAGGCTATGAAAAAGGAAAAAAAAATTCAATCATGTTTGTAAAAATTTGTTGTTTCTCATGGCCAGAAAATTGATGAAAAAATTCACTTTCACCTTTCTAGTAATTTATAATAATTTATATTATTTTATAATAATTTATATTAAATTGATATTTATAATAATATGCAATAATTTTTAATAATCTATACTAATTACAACTAATTATTACAAATTTTCACTAATTATTACTAAATACAACTAATTAGTACTATTTTTTATTATTCTATAATAATTAATATTAATTAATACTAATTATTATTATTTAATACTAATTAATAATAATTAATATAAATTATTACTAATTTTAATTATTTTATAACATTTTGTACTAATTATCACTGATTATAACTAATTATAACAAATAATTACTAATTACTACTAATTATTACTAATAACAGCTAATATTTACTAATTACTGCTAATTAACACTTTTTATTACTAATTTTTATTAATTCATAACATTTTTAATTAATTACTGCTATTTTTTTATAATTATGTCGTTTTATCGCTATTTTTTTACTAATTACAACTTGTTAATACTAATTACGACTATTTTTACTAATTATTATTAATTTTTACTATTTTTTGAAAACATTTACTAATTACTGCTATTTATTACTAATTATCGCTAATTATCACTAATAACTGCTAATTTTTTCTAATTACTGCTAATTATCACTTATTATTACTAATTTTTATTAATTTATTAAAATATTTTACTAATTACTGCTAATTTTTAACAATTATATTAATTTAATTCTAATTTTTACCAATCGCTACTAATCAATACTAATTAACTCCATTCTTTAATAATAACTGCTAATTTTTACTAATTACTTCTAATTATTTCTAATTACTGCAATTTTTTTACTAATTACTACGAATTAACACTTATTATAACTAATGTTTATAAATTTATAATAATATTTTACTAATTACTTCTAATATTTACTAATTATATTGATATTTCACTAATTTTTACTATTTATAGTTAATTTTTAATATTTATCGCTAATTAATACTAAATATCGCTAATTAATACTAATTATCACTTATTAATACTAATTACCACTAATTAATACTAATTTTTGATAATTTATAATAAATACTGCTAATTCTTACTAATTACTGCTAATTTTTACTAATTATCCCTAATTATTACAAATTACCACTATTTAGAGCTAATTTCTGCTATTTAGAGCTAATTGTAGTTAAATATTACTATTTACTTTGATTTTTTACTATTTTTTACTATTTATTGCTCTTTATTTCTATTTATTACTATTTATTAATATTTATTACTAATTATTACTAATTATTAATAATTATTACTATTTATTACTAATTATTACTAAATATTACTAAATAGTACTAATTATTAATAAATACTAGTAATTATTACTATTTATTTATATTTTTACAATTTATTAGTAATTATTACTGATTATTACTTATTATTACTAATTATTACTGATTATTTCTTTTTATTACTATTTTTTTACTATTTTTTACTATTTATTTCTATTTATTAATATTTATTACTGTTTATTACTGTTTATTATAATTTATTACTATATTTTACTAATTATTTCTAATTATTACTAATTATTAATAATTATTACTATTTATTACTATTTATTATTATTTATTACTAATTACTACTAATTACTACTAATTATTTCTATTAATTTGTAATTATTTCAATTTATTACTAATTATTACAAATTATTACAAATTATTTCTATGTATTACTATTTATAACTAATTATAATAATTATTACTAATTATTATAAATTATTACCAATTATTATTATTTATTACTATTTATTACTGCTAAATACTACTTAATACCGATATTTATTACTATTTATCACTATTTATTACTATTTATTACTATTTATTATTAATTATTTCTATTTATTTCTATGTATTACTATTTATTAAAATTTATTACAATTTATTAATAATTATGACTAGTTATTACTATATATTATTAATTATTACTAATTATTTTTATTTATTACTATTTATTGCTATTTATTGCAATTTATTTCAATTAATTACTAATTATTACTAATTATCACTAACTATCACTAATTTGTATTAGTTTTTATAAATGAATAATAATTTATTACTAATAATTACAAATTAGAGATAATTAAAATAAATTATTGCAACTTAAATCTTTTAATTTTTTATTAAAAACACTAATGCAAATTATAACTGAATAGTACGAAAAAAATTGATTCAAATAAAAACTAATAAATTATAATTAAATAAAATTATTGTTAATCAATAATTATTATTTCAAATATTAAATAAATTAAATTAAATGAAAAATAAAAAAATACCTTGAAACTATATCTTTTTGCAGATGTAAAACTTGAAAGTTGTTCACTTATAACACTTCAAACTCTTGAAAATTTATACAATGAAATATCGTAGCAGAGAGGGTGAGAGAAATTTTGAAATGTTTTTACTGAAAAAAAAAATTGATGGGTGTATATCAGGGAGATTATTTGCGGCGGAAGTCATGTTGCAAGAAGTAGTATTGGAGATTAGACATGTCATAAATACTATATTTGAGACACAATATTAGTGATGACCCATCAAATGTTTTTGCGACCCATCACAAATAATTCAACGATTATTAATTGAAGTTGCAGAAAAAGATAGTATTTTTGGCGGGACTCATCTCAAATACTATCTTGATGACAAATTATTCTCGACAGGTCATCGCTAATAATATCCTACTGATTTATTATTTGTGACAGGGATCCTCTCTCGTCCCAAATAATAGAGAAACAAGAAGAGTATTTGCGACGAGGGTTTAGTCCCCATCGCAAATACTCTTCCCGTCCTAACACATGCATGGAATGCCAAAGGTATTTGCGAGAGAACGTCACAAATACCTTTTTTTATTTATTATTTGTGACGGGTCAAAATTTCTGCCGTAAATAGTTTTTTTGGAGGACTATTTTGCGATGAGCCATAAGTCTGTCACAATTGACCTGTCACAAATAGTCAAAATTCCCATAGTGTTTGTTCTACTGCTGGTGGTGGATATGTGTGATGGTGAGTCGCGTGATATGGAAGGAGTTGTGGTGTGTCCAGGGTGGGGTGGAGTTGCATGGGTAACAGTGAGCGGTGGTTGGGATGCTGGCAGTGTGATTGAGGCATTGTCAGGCTGAGAGCAGTGAGAATTGGGTGTTGGAGAACCTGATGGTGTCAAAATGAGACACCTCCATAGAGGGCAGTGAGAGTAGGGTGGTGGGGAAAGGAAATGGATACACCTTCAAAGGGTCTAGTGGTGCACGCGTGAGGAAGATTTGGTAGAAGTAGTAGATGGAGGGGTGGTGTGCGGAGACACTACCAATAACCTAGTGGTATGAAAATGAGACACCACCAGGTAGTCTAGCAGTGTGAAGCCAATGGGGTAGAACAGATGCTGGCAGTAAGCTATCCAATGGCGACTGCACATAAAAACAAAAATATTGTTAATAAACTACAATGATTAAAATAAATTTATTTTCGTAAATAAACAAAATTAACCAATCATCTATAGAAAAACAAAACAATGACATTCATAGTTTTTTTAATTGTTAAAAATAGAATAAAATTAATATTCAATAAATAATTTAATTAAAATTGTTTTATTAAATTAATTAAAAAATTAATAATTAAAAGAATCAATAAAATCAATGAATTAAAATTACATATTTTTGAAAATTAATAATATTTAATGAATAGAATTGAATTGTTAGAATTAATTTAATTATTCAAAGTATTAAGAAAAAGAGTGAAATTTTATTTATTGAAAGATGAATTTTTTAAATTGAGGAATTGAAAATTATTAAATTGAAAATTAATTACATAAATAAATAATTAAATGAAAAAAAGAAAAAATTAATTTTATTGTTAAAAGACAACAAAAATAAAGAATAGAAAAAACACTTTTAACATAGAAATGTTTTTTAACTATTTCATCTACAAAATACAACAATTTTAAATTATTACACAAAATAAATTATTTTAATAATAAAAAGAGAGGGAAAGTGAAAATTAATGTGGAAAAAAACAATGAAATTAAGACGCCTCAACTTTTAATAAAAAAATCAACTATTTTAGAAAAATCTCCAAATTTCACCCTAAATTTTTTTTGACGTGTATAATTCAAAAATTATTTCTATTTTATGAACGTAATTTTCTAAATTAGAGAAATTTAATTTTTAACAAATTCATCATTTGTTCAAAATATACCAATTTCAACATTATAACTGATTTAATTACAATTTGAAAAAATAATTAAGGTATCATAAAATTATCTTATAATCATATGAACATAAAATATTAATTTAGAAATCTATTTTATAAAGACAAATTTTCTTTTAAATAATTAAATTAAGTATAAAATTATATATAAACATTTATTTTTCATAAAAATATTAACAGTTAATTTATCACTTTCAAAATATTTATTTATATATTCCATGATATAAATACATCATGTTTTCACTTTTAAGATACTTAAAAAAAATTATACTTTCATAGGTGACGTTACTATTTTGTTAGTATATATTTCTTAATTTCTATAAATAACACTTATTTCATTATACAATTATAATGAATTTTACTATTTAAATTTTGAATGAAAACAAATTATTTTATAAGTACCTAGGTTGTTATATTCTCCCCACATTTTGGAAATTGCATCATCATAATTTTTTTTCACCTATTAACCAAGTGAGGATACATTTCCATCATAGTATTTTTAGATTCCCATGTTGCTTCTTGAACCATGTGTTTTCTCCAAAAAACCTTCACCTGGTGAATTACCTTATTCCATAATACTTGCTCTCTGTGATCATGAATCATAATAGGTTTCACTTCCTATGAAAGGTTCTCTTCCAACTGAACTACTTATAGGATCAAAACATGATATGAATTTGGCACATACTATCTCAACATCAAAACATGAAAAAAAAATTATATACCTAAAATAAACTCCGAAACAAGGCTACTCTGTAGGAAAATTATCCAGCCTTCTCCATGATTTCATAGGATCCAATGAACCGTAGACTCAATTTTCCCTTCTTACCAAAAAAACATCACACTTTTCCATAGAGAAACATTGAGAAAGACATGATCACCTACCTCGAAAGAAAATTATTTCCTCCTGTGATCCACATAACTTTTAGACATGTTTTGAGCTTTCCTCATGTTTTGTTGGATCATCTTTACTTTCTCATCCACCCCATCAACTAATTTGGGTCCTATAAACTTCCTTTCTCTTACATCATCCAAAAAAATGGAGTTCAACACCACTTTCCATATAATTCCTCAAAAGGTTCCATCTATATACCAGAATGAATACTGTTATAATAAGAAAACCCAACTAAAGAATTATGATGATCCTAACTTCCCTGGTAATCCATTGAACAATCTCAAAGCATATCCTTAAATGTCTGAATAGTTCTCTCTAACTGTTTATCACATTGGGGATAAAGGGTTGGGATGGAATATAATTCTATTCCAAATTACATTTGAAGGCATTTCCAAATTTTAGAAGTGACCTTGAGATCATGGTCAGATATAATGGATAAAGGAACTCCATGCAACCAGAAAATATCGTTGAGGTATAGTTGAGAAAGATGATCTAGAAAAAGAGTGTCTTGAATAGAAATCAAATGTACATATTTAGTTAGTCGATCGACAATAACCCGAATCTCATCGTTATCTTGATTAGTCTTTGGTAGTCCCACCATAAAGTCCATGAATATATTTTTCCATTTCCACTATAGACTAGAAAAGGATGAATCATCCACTTTGGTAGTTGTTTATCTACTTTAATGTATTTAAAAGTAAAAGATTTCTTTGTAAAATCAGCAATATCTTTTTTAATTCCATCCCACTAATAATACTCTTGATGGTCTCAGTACTTCTAAGTGCCTCCAGTATGAATTGAAAACAGAGAACTATGAGCTTCACACAACAATTCTTTCTTCTATTGTTAATTACAAAGCCCACATAATCTTTTCCCAAATCCCAAAGCACAATATTTATCAATGATAAATTCTAGAAACATACCCTTTTTAACCAATTCTACCTTTTTATTTAAATCACAATCTTCCTTCCTCACTTTCTTAATTTTATATGAGATAGATGACTACACTTACACTTGAAACCAAATAGAGTAATTTCCTACACCAACAACTTCAAAGGAAAAATTCCTCAAATAGTTAATCAGGGGGTTATGTTCCAAACATAACACGGTTAATTTAGCATGATATTTTCGACTCAATACATCCACCACTTTCCTCCTTCAATGGACAAAAGCCCTTCATTTTTTTATTGATTTTGATAATCCACTTTTAAAGGGGTGAGGTGGAACCCTTACAAGGCCCATAGGTGTATGTATTACATAGCACATAGGCCTTAGAGGAAATCAATGCCTGTAGGTTTCAAACATTACATACAACCTAGACTGACTACTGGAAGTTCTCCTCCCCAGCATCTTTATCTTGAAATCAGATCTCCACTTTCGCATGGCCCTTCAGATAGGATATACCATTCATGAATAGGCTTGTCCTGATGGAAGGTTCCATACCCTCTCATTCTTTCAATCCATTTAGCTTCTCCTATGGTGAAAGTTCCTTGCTTCTACAACTTCTGAAGCTTGTTCCTTGTAGGTTGTCTGGTTTTAATCTACACTTAAGGTGGCCTGAAGGCCTCGAGGTGGCCCGAAGGTCTTACTGACCCAAATTCCTAGTTAGCCCGAAGGCCTTAAAGGACTCGAGGACCAAATCTGTGGCCCAAAGGGCCAAACGGGGGGAATATTCCTAGCTACTACAGTGCTAACAGTGCCTTCTCCAGTTCCCGCTATAGTGCCAAATAGTGCCTACAACAGTTCTGCTACTGTACCTGCTACAGTTCTACACAATACCTGCTAATTTATGCTACATTAATTCTATAGTACTGCTATAGTACCCCTTGGAAATTAGCCTTATCCTAGATTTGATCCCAGGTCTCTTGGATGCACATAAGGAGTCCTCAACAACTGCATTGAAGCTCATGTTCTCTAGTCAACCACAACTTTTTTTTCTTTTCAGGAATGGTAATTGACAGTGCAATCATAATCCTTTATCAGTTCAAATCATCTTCTCTACATCATGCTCAATTACTTATCAGTAAATATTTACATCAAACTTTTATAGTCAGTATATATTTCCCATTTAGATCCGTATAAATGATCCTCCAAATTTTCATTGTGAAAACCACAAATGATAATTAAAAATCAAGTGTGGGATAATTATATTCCTAAGGATTTAGTATTCTTGAATCATAAGGAATTACCTGATCATTCTACATTAGAACACAACCAAGCCCTATCAATGCAATGTCACTATAGATGCAAAAAACACCATTTTTAAAAGGCAGGGCCAATAATATAGAATTCACTGATCACCTCTTCAGTTCCTAAAAACAACCATCACATTCTTCTATTCAAATAAATTTAACACATTTTCTTGTTAACTTTGTTAGTGGGATAGATATCCATGCAATGTTTTTTAAAAACCATCCATAGTAACCTGATAATCTATGAAAACTAAAAATATCTATAATATTTTTGGTTCTTGGCCATTCATCAACCACATTTTTAGGGATTAAGTATTATACCATCCTTATTTAAAATGTTCCTAAGAAAATAAATCTATTTCAACAAAAAATCACATTTTCTAAATTTTTCATATAACTTATTTTCTTTAAGGGTTTTAAAAACTATCCATAAATGGTTTTCATGATCCTCATAAATTTTTGAATAAACCAAAATTTAATTAATAAAAACAACAACAAACTTATCCAAATAATCACAAAATATTCTATTAATCATCTAATTGAATAAAGCATGGAAACTTTTCAAACCAAAGGCTATAACAAAAAATCATAATTCCCATATGTACTATGAAAATCTATTTTTTGGATGTTAAACCTCTTTACCTTCAGCTGATGGCACTCATATCTCAAGTCAATCGTCGAAAAATACTGATCTCCCTGGAGCTGATAAAACAAGTCATCAATATGAGGAAATGGAAACTCACTCTTAATAGTAATGTCATTCAAATCTCTAAAATCAATAAAAGCCTCATGGAACCATCTTTATTTTTAACAAACAAAATAGCATGACCCTATGGTGAAGTGATAGGATGAATGAAGCCTTTATCAAGTAACTGTTGAAACTGATTTTTCAATTCAAAAAGTTCCAATTGGGACATTTGATAAGGTGGTTTTAAAATTGTATTAACATTAAGAACCAATTCAATAGTAAACTGAACATGCTGATCAGGTGTAAAACTGATAATCTAATAAAAAACATCCAGGTATTCATTTACCACTAGAAGATCATTAATATTAATAGTTACCTTGTTTTAACAATATGTAAAAGATACATTTCATTTCCATATTTTAACAGTTTCTTAACCTCCTGATATGTTATCAATGGTATGGGTTAATTCTTGAATACAAATTGAAACTCTTTTTGAAAAATAACTTCTTTATATATCATGGTAAACAGAAAGCCAATCCATACCTAGAATAACATCAAACTCTACTAGGGGAGAACATCAAGGTTTATAGGTAATTTATTTCCACACACAACAACAAGAATATTATTATAATACCTTTTTCCTTAACATTTTCTATAGATATTTTAAACATAAGTATTGGTTTTATATCTTGAGGTTAAATTTTCAATTTACGAAAAAATTCTTTAGAAATAAAAGAATGTGGAGACCTCATATAAAACAAGAAATTAAAAATTGCAAGTAAACAAAAAATGAACTTTATACCACTTCATTAGATGGACCAATATTTGCTGATGTAGTTGAAAAGGATTTCACTACACCTTTTTTCTTATCATATGAATGATTTCCAACATTAATATCTTTCTTTGGGCAGGTATTTTCATAATTTCACATATCATCACATTTTAAAAAATTTATTGTTTTTTTTCAAAATTAAACATCAGATCTTTTTCATTAAAATATTGGGCCATATGTCCAAACATACCACATCAGAAACACTTCTCAATTTTTTTAAGGAATTCCCTAGGGTTCTTCTTACCACACTTTCCACATACTAGAAACATCAATTTCTTACCTTCCAATTTATTTGATTGATTCATACCCAGTACCTACCATCAAGACCTTGTAATTTTTTTATTTTTAAAGTACACATGATCATCATCAAACTCAGTTTCTACCCTCTCAGCATAACATAAAAGTTTCTCATAACTTTTAAAATAACCAGAGGCTAATGACCTTTAATATCTTGGCTTCAATCTTGAGTAAAAATGATTGATTTTTTTATCAACATCCCTAAAAAATATTTGAAGCATACCGTTCCAATTGAGTGAAGTTTTTTTCATACATGGAAACTAAATCTTCCTCCTTTTATTTTAATTAGAGTAATTTTTTTTATTGTTAATATTTTAAAAAAATTTAAATTTATTTCAAATATTTAAACCACCCAATTTTATCAATTTGAGTTTACTTTCCTCAATTTTGGATTTGTGGAATATTTTTTTCTAAAATTGGAATGTTTCTTAATTTTTTCAATTTAAAATATTTTATGTATTTTGGTAATTCACACATATATTTTAAAATATATATCAATATTATATGATTCTTTTATGTAGGATCCAATGATTTATGTACTAAAACTTTGTCTTCTCGGACATGAGATAATTCTTAAAGGCCTAGAAAAAATAAATCAAGTTAGAAAATTCTTATGGATGACTATGTGGACCCCAAATCTGTGAATTAATCATAAATCATTCATTAAACCACCAATTGATATTTTGAACAGGCAACATTCAATGAATATTTTTGAAAATCTCGACCATAAAAGGACATCCTCAATAATAATTCCATATCTTTCTCTAAAAACGTCCAATTAATTTGAGATTCTGAAAAATGGAAGGAAATTCAATTTGGATCATCTTGGGATAATTCGAAGTAGGGTGGTGCCAAATGATAGAAAGCATTCAGGGGACAGAATCTACTGGACATTTTTTCTTTTTTCTTTTTCTCTGTTTTCTTTTTCATAGCTTTGTAATGCCTTCTTCTTCCCCATAAATCTCTATTACCCTTACCATGGTGGTTTAAAACTTTTAGTTATTGGGGGAAGGGTAGGTTTTCTATTTTTTAGTGCTTGATTTCATGAATTTTATTAAAGAAATATTTTATCTTTATTCAACAACATTGTTTTCAATTTCATATAGAGGTTTTTATTATCAAGTGTGATTGTATATAATTTTTGACTTCGTAATCAATTTTTTCTTTGGTTAATGATCATTATCTCCCTCTATAATATTTTGGTATATATATGGTGTAATATACCAATTATTGGGGGTGAAGTACTTGACGATTTTCTATACGTGAAATAAGGGTAGTGAATGTTTATGATTATTTAGGATAAACAAGACCAGATCGGGTATTTCCAACGTCAATTGAGGATATTTACTAAAACTATCATTCACATAGAAGGAGAGTTGAAAAAACTAAAATCTTGGTAAGGTATTATCTCACTAAAACCATTCGACCAATGGAGTGAGAGGAAACAATAATAGAATCTCACTTTAAAAAACATAAAAGATGAAGTTTGAATAAAATAGATCACCGATATCATTGAAAAAAGAAAACTGACCTCGACTTAATCACCCTTCTCATAACATAGTTTCCAACCTCTTGTTTTGTCAATTTGTTTTAAATAATTTTCATAATTAATTTCATTCTCATCTCATTCCAAAATCAAATCAATTCAAAAACCACCCCTTTTCCCTCTAATTAAAAGTGACAAACTATTTTGTGTGCACTCCTCCTCAGGAGACTTCCTAGGGTTAATCAATAGAGTAGAATTAGGGAATATTAAAAAATCGTTTTTCCACTCCTCACGATATACATGCATCAAACATGGAATTGTTTTCGGGGAGGTAGTTTCACAATAAAATTGTAAATATTATACCTTTTCTAATAATTTTTTCCCATGTTGTTTTCAAATGATTATTTAATTAATTCATGGAACAATCACACACCATTGAAAGAACCAAATATTATCTTACCTTTTTCTAAGGAGGATGGTTTTTATATTATTTTTAGATAGGTGAGGATATTTTTGATGTAAAATAATGGGGGGAATGTATCCAAAGAGTTCATATATGGCCTAAGGGAGAACATGAACACACAAATTTTTGATGCAATAGATGGGGAGATAACTTAGTTCTCCCATTACGTTCTAGAATTTTATAATGATTCCATTGTCTATAAATATCCCCACTTATTCTTCCCTTATTTTTCTATAGAGATCCAAGAAATGGAGGAGACTGACTACCTTACTTTATCTGCTATTATTATACTCCAATAGGTGCTTCCCACTAAAGAAGATATTGAAGATGAACAAACTAATGGATATTATATTTTATTGAAATTTTTATCTTCTAATTTCATTAAAAATGAATTCGGTATTACCTCCCCTTGTTTGAAATTTTCAGATTCAGATAACATTTGTTTTTCCATGGAGGATGATTATGAAAAAGAAGTTGAACCTGAAGTGGAATTTCTAGATCTCCCCAAACATGTTGATAATTTATTGTAGGGAGCTCAAGAGGAGATTAAAGTTGATTTTCCTAAGGAAATAGAGACATAAAATGCATACTTTGAAAGAGAAGAATTTGATATTGAATCTTCATGATTAAATTTTTTTCAAATAGAAGTACACTACGACATTCCCTTTTATTATTCCATTAATGCAACATAACTTAAGAAATCACTATAGAATGAACAAGATGTTGTGAAAGTGGAATCCAAGAAAAAGGAGGACTCATTTATTGTCCTACCCCACCATGAAAGTTTTATCTCATTCCCATGGGGGTGGATTTGGAATACTATATCAATGGAGTCCTAGATAAAAAGTAATAATTTCATCTTGTAAATAATAATTTATATTTTTTCATGATCAAGAAAAATTACCCACCATTATATTAGGGATAACCAATTAAAACTGCCCATTTAAAGGCAGTCAAAAACTAGGGCCCACTTGGGGGATTAAACCAAGATCTCTTCTTCCTTTTTCATTCTATATTTATTTTTCAAATCTTTAAATAAATTTATTATTTTTTCTAATTTTTCTTATATATTTTCAGAGAGAGACACTTGGGAGATTAACTCAATGTTGCACCACCAATAAGTCAGGTTTTACATCTCGTTAACAATGTCTTGCCTATTTTGATTCAATTAAAAATCTACTTACATATTAAATTCATTTGAATTCACTGAGGACACCACATCATTTAATTGTGAGGTAGGGAACCCTTGTAGTTTAGATTTTCATTTTTTTTGTTTTTTAGTAATGTGTTTGTTTTTTTTAATACTGAAAATGAATTTATTTCAAGTTCAAATATTTGGGAATTTTATGAAATGTACACTGATATTTGAATCCCATGCCACATCTTACCAACTTTATTTTTTTTAAATAACTTACCAATGAATCTTCTAAACCATGGTTTTCATATTATTTACATTCACCCTCAGTTATTTAGAGAAATAATCCTTGTTTTTTTTAACTAGAAATTGATATATTCCTCTCAAAACTCGAGGGTTTTAGGTACATGTGTTTAAAATGATTGAGGAATATATTTGGTTTAAAATCCCTAATTTCAAAAAAAAAATATTATATCCTATCATGTACATTTAATCCTTTTATCCCTTAGAATCCATGAACACACTATTAGTTTAGACACATTATAATCCAATTTTCTTTATCCAACGTGATCTTGAAGTGAAATTTCATGATCTATTAGAAGTTAAGTGTGGAGGGAGATGTCTTGGGGTGTACTACCTCATTTGATGATATTTTGGATGGAAATAAAATGTTTAAGTTTTGATTTTGTTGCTGAAGAATTCATTATTTTAAAAAATTTTCCCTTCTGGAGCATTTATTAAAATTGAATCTGTTCTTTTTTGGAGCTTCCAATGGAGAAATGAAGTTATGACTATCTGGAGCTTTCAAGAAAAATCTTGTTTGAAATGATTGAAAATTTTTCTACCAAATTCATGAAAGATTTTAACTTTCCTATATTTTTCATTATGATGGATCTAATTTTCTATTAAGTGAAGTGAGGAGGAGACTATACTTGAGTGACTATTATAATCTTACAATATTTCTTAAAAAAGATCCAAACCCTCTTTATTTAGCCTCAGAATTTTTAACATCAAAATCCTACCAACTTGAATCCATAGAACATTTTTTATAAGTCCTCAAGATAAAAACATGTCCTTGAATCTCATCAGGTGTATATATAGGAATTTATTATGCCTATGGTGACCCTTACATGAGTTTGGATGACAAAATCTGTGTTGGAAATTCACATTTGTCAGATGATAAAAAATTTATGTGAGGTAGGTGTTTTGTGTTCATGGGATGAGAAAATTAAGTTGAGATATATTAAATGATCTAAATGGAGAACTTGAAATAATGTTTTTGATGAGGCATGCTATCTTTTAATTTCACGGTATGGATTTGGTGAATCTCATGGGTATGCATTTTAATTTTTTTTATTTGATTTTAATTCTTACTTTTCCAGGATTCCAAGTTCTAAGTGTGGGGGAATTGATAGAGTTAATATTTTCAACATTTTTATATATATTTAAATTATTTAAACCTCCAAAATTTATCAATTTGACTTTATTTTCATCAATTTTAGATTTGTGGTATGATTTTTGCAAAAATTTTAAGGTTTCTTAAATTTTGAAATTTAAAATAATTTATGTATTTTTCTAATTCACACATATCTTTTAAAATATATATCCATTTTATGTGATTATTTTTAGGATTAAATGATTTATGTGCTACAACTTTATATTCTGGGACATGAGAAAATTCTTCCATCTAAAGGGCTGAAAAAATCAACCAAGCTAGAATTTTTTTGGATGACCACATGGACCCCACCTAATTGAATTAATCATAAATTGGTCCTAAAACATCCAATTTAGATATTTAATGGGAAACATTAAATGAATATTTTTTGAAACCACATCTATAAAAATTCATACTCAATAATAATAACATATATTTCCCTAAAAAAATCTAATTAATTTGAGATTTTGAGTAAAGAAAGGAAATTTTATTTGGAGCTTCCTATAAGAAAGGACCTTGTGCTGATTCGAAGGATGGTGATGAAAAACTAGGGAAAACATTTAGAGGATAGAATCTACTGGATATTTTTTCTTCTTTTATTTTTATCTATTTCATTTTTCATAGATTTGTAATGCCTTATTTTTCCCCATCAATATATATTACTCATACCATGGAAGGGTAAACCTTTGAGTGATTGGGGAAGGTAGGTTTTCTATTTTATAATTTTTGAGTTCATGAACTTTATTGAAGAAAAATTATATCTATCTTCTACAACGTTGTTTTAAATTTCATATAGTGGTTTTTATTATCAAGTAAAATTTTATTTGATTTTTGACTCTGTTATTAATTTTTTTCTTTGTTTAATGACCTCCACTAGGTTTTTCTTTATATATGGTAGAATAGACCAAGGCTTAGTAGTGAAGTACTCAACGATATTCAGTATGTGAAGGGTGGGTAGTGAATGTTTTTTCTTGTTTGGGATAAACAAGACCTGATTGGGTATTTCCCAAGTCAATTGAGGATATTTTTTACAAATATCTTGCGCATGGAAGGAAATTAGTTCAAACTAAGATCTTGGTAAGGTATTATTTCACTATCACCATTCGACCAAAGGAGTGAGAGGAAACGATTGTGAAATCTCACTTTAAACGACTTAGCAGAAGAAGTTTGAATAAAATAGAACTATGATAACATTGCTAATAGAAAACTAACCCTAACCAAATCAACCTTCTCATATCACATTTTTGAATCCCTTATTTTTTAAAATTTTTTTAATTTTTTTTCGTAATTAATTTCATTCTTATCCGATTCCATAATCAAATCAATTGAAAAACCACCCCATTTTCCATCTAATTAAAAGTGAAAAACTGTTTTCTGTAAACTCCTCTTCAGGAGATATCCTCAAGTTAATCACTAAACTACACTTAGGTAATATTAAAAAAAATTACCCATCACCCGTGACAGGCATTCATCACTTTTATATCATAATTCAAAAAACCTTCAAAAAATATTTTTTAAGGAAAAGATTCTTAAATTCATCCAATTCCTAGACATCAATATCCTCTCTATCTCTGATATTCTTAACCATTGAACACCACTGGTCAGCTTGACCTTTAAAATCATAAATTTAAAGACTAAAATTTTAATTATATGAACACCCCATGACATCATATATCATATTCAGGGATTTAATCAACTCTTTAGCCACCACTATGTCAAAAGATCCACTGAAAGAAGGAGAGTGTTGCCTTATAAAATGTTTCACTATCATCTTGTTCCTTTGTGGTAGCTCTATTTTTTCTCTTAAATTGATTACACAACCATTTATAGCTTGCATAAACTAATCCATTATTGTCACAAATTTCCTAGTTCTAATTCCCACCATTCCATGACACAGATTCAAAAGTATATCATTCTATCAGTGCCTTCATACTTCAGCAAACAAGTTTCTTCTATGGAAAACCATTCTGAACATACATGTATTAGATGAAACAATATGGTAATATTTAAATGGTATATGATTTAAAATTAACCATAAGGTTAAAATAATTTATGGGTATTCTATTAACATAATAATAACCCCTAAAGTTATTTAAATTGTTCCCTGATATAAACTATAAAGACCTAGCCGTAAACATTACATAATCTAGTAAATTATTCTATAATTCACATTCTTACATTCCCAAAAAACTTTTCAATTTAGAGTTTTAGATAATTATTTCATAATCTATACATTTTTACGTAGAATAATCCAAAGTGTGTAACACAAAAATAATATCCATTTTTTCTATAATACAAAAAGTTTTAATAAAACATGAAATTATTTCACAAAAAATCTTTACAACATTCAACTTGTCTTCTTCTTTTCTCTTACCCATCTGTAAACCCTATAATTTTTTTAAAACATGGGATGAGAAAAAAATCTCAATAAGGGATATATATATAAATAAGAAACCATTAGTATATGAATACTCATAAACATATGAAATCATTTTTATAAATACTTACTTCTCACCTATAAAGTATTATATATTAACTTTGTGAAAACAAGATATTTCCATAAAACAGAGAAATCATAAATAAAACCATAAAAGAAACTTGGGGAATTACATAATTATTATTATAACCCTAAAGGATACCAAATGAATTGTAATCCTCACAACTTCCTGAAAATTTAACAATCATGGCTACCTTATGATGCAACCCTCATGACTGCCTTATGGTGTAAGCATCGTAGTTACACTTTGAATAACCATAATAGTTAACTTCAAACATAAAAATATCCAATGCATTAGAGGGAGACATAGGTCTTTAAAGTAATAATAAAAATTCATAGGGACTATAAACTAATCATAAAACATGAATTCTTTCATCATAAAATCATTCCTTTGTAATTTTTAAAAATAGAGATTTAAAAGAGGGTTTTTAAAGAAAAGTCTCTTACCTTATGTAATTCTTAATTAAAATATGTTAAAAAATCATATAAAATGTTTTAAAGAGTGTTATTAATATATTATAGAAATGTATTCAAATTTTTAATACCTTATATGATCATTTTATAACATCTCTCTACCCATTTATTGATAATATTTTGTTATTTTTTTTAGGTGTATTTAATTCATTGTTTTCATGGTTGGTTCATTATGGATTTTCTTTCCAAATGGAAACAAAACATCATAATATGAATTAAAGTGTAAATTAATGTTTCAAAAAATTTAAAGGATACTATATATAATTTTTTTATATTATTATGATTCATTAGATAAAACATTATTTAAAATGATTTAATTTATTTTGGTGGTTTTTACGACCATCACCAAGTCATATTATTTTATATAATATCATGTTTATATATTGGTTCCATAACATTATATAACTTATAATATGTATAATAAAATATGATTTAACTATAATAATGTTTTTATGACTAGTATTGAAGGCGATAAAAGAAAATAAAAACACTTCATCCACGATGATGGTAAATCGACACATCACCGATAATGTTTTCATTTTTTAGAATAAGAGGATAAGAAGAGATGTTTGATGATGTCTATTACATTTAAAAAATTCTATTATATATAAGATGATGTATTAATCATATCTCTTGGAATATGTGAGTTGAGGATAGAAAATGAAAATAAAAGAAAATGAAAAGAAAATTAATGAAAATGAAATAGGATTTTACCTCTTGAATTCTCCTCCTTGAGAACCTATTAAGGCACTTGGTTTTGGAATTTTGGTAAGACAAATAGGTCTTGGACACGGTGAAGTTTACTGGAAAGATAATTGGGTAGAAATTAAACAATATACAAGGCTTTTATGTGTAATTACAAGACGTGGTGAGGGGTGATATTTATAGTGGAGGCGAGGGGTGTTTTCTCATTATTATAATCATTAGTTTATTATTTTGGCTCAAGACTAGGATTTTTTTTAGAATGGTCACTAAATATATTAAAAAATTATGTAAATCCTGATATTGTGGGCTTAAATCATCCATACATCATCTATGACAAAATAAATCATGTATTTTTTAAATACCATAAATTATAGTATTTTACTATTCACAAAAATTCAACTATTTTATAAAAAACGTAAAAAATCACCCCAACCATTTTTCAAAAAGTATAATTAAAAAATAAACTCTATTTTATAAAAATAATATTTTATATATGAGAAATTTATTTTTAATTAAAATCAACATTTATTAGAAAAATACCAATTTTAAAATTAAAACTTATTTTATAACACTTTGAAAAATTACTTAAGCTCTCATAAAATTATACTATAATCATAATAAAAAAATTAAGTTATTAATATATTATATGAAATAAATTTTCTTTTAAACCATTAAATTAATTATAAAATTATAAATAAACATCTATGTTTCACAAAAAATATCAACAATTAATTTATCACTTTTATAACATTTATTTACTTATTCAATGATATATATATATATATATATTACATTTTCACTTTTAATATACTTGAATTTTATTTATACTTTCATAGGTGAGGTTACTATTCTATTAGTATAGATTCCTTAATTTCTATAAATACCACTTATTTCATTATACGATTATAATGAATTTTACTATTTAATTTTAAAATGAAAAACAAATTAATTTATAAGTACCTGGGTTGTTAAATTTCGCTTACACCAACATACACTACCATAAAATGAGATACATAATCATCATTCATATATACAACGAACTACCACCTCACAAACTGATGTCGTTCGTTCTTCTATTTCCACCTTTCATGGTTGATAATTTTTTTAATTTCAATTATTATATGATATATATGGTATATATTATGTATTTATTCTTATATAATTACAATATGACATATACCATCACTATTTTCATTTTTTTTAAATATGATAACTTTTTTGTGGAAGTGTGGACTTCCCCTTCCTCAAAACGATTTGATTCCTTCACACTTTACATGGAATGTATTAAGGATGAGTTTAGTGAGATTATATGACATATATAACATAATAATGAAACTTTAATGATAATATATATGTCATTTAATTTATTTAATTCAATACAAGAAGAAAATGGGAACAATGTTCATGCATATGTACAACCTACTATCTCTATGAATGATATATTTCATTTTTAATTACTATATTTTATATATTATTATGAATACATATATAATGAATATATATGATAATTATATCATGTTTATAATTATGGATATTATAAAATCATGATATAATTAATATAAAAAAAACAAATCAAAACTCATGCAAAAAACAAAGTGGTTATTACCTAAAACATAACTTTAACAAGGAATTGTTAACAAAGAGATAATAAAATGCCATAAGTAAATAATATATGGAATGATATAATTGAATAAGGTTCTGTAATATAATTATAATAAACTTATATTTACTATACGTAAGGTTTTCATGAGTATTATGATATTCAAAACATATGGTAATGGATTTTAGTTTTATTTTTGCGAGACACATGCCTTATACACTACTTGTTTATTTATTGTGTTGTATATACTACCCATGAATTTATCTTATGATTATTGTCATGATTATTATAGTATTTTAATATCCATATAATTTTTATTCCTTCATGGGGCATACAATTCTATTTATTATAAATTTTTAAGGGTTAATTTCACAATCTCATTATTATCTCGGAATGTTTATACATAAGTATTTACTGAGGAATATTTTTCATCCATGTTCATTTGCTTAAAAATGTTTTCCAAATTTTTTTTAATATTCCTCTAATTTTATCCCTTGTGTGAATTTTTACTAAATGGTTCAAAATGAATCTTTTTGTTGTTTTCCAAATGAGGTACTTTGTGACTATTTCATAAAAATGTACCAGAGAAATGTTCTTTTTAACTTATATTACACGATAAAAACTATGATTTCATGACATCTTAATGACTTGAATATTACATTATAATATTTCAAGGTTATCTTCAAATAAAAATTTTTCTTTTAAAATTTTGTGTTATTTTATGAAAATAGAATGTTTTAAAAGTAGAAACGATATTTTTCTCAAGAATTATTTTCATGTGATCTCTAAAAATTATTTTCCATCTATGATAAAATTATTTTATGTTACTTATATTTTAATAGGGATATTTTTAAAGAAATTATTCCTATTATTCCTATGGTTGGGTTTTTTTACAATGCAACGATATTTATGAAACCCATTTTTTTCTATGGATTATGTTATGATTGAATGATGTTTATTAAACCCATTTAATTTAATGGGTTCTAATATTATGAATCATTTATGTTCTAATAGATCCCATATGTATAGTTTTCATTATTTGATTTGTGGGACCTATATCTCCCTTTAATTCATTGGGTAATTAAATATATCTAATGATATCTATAAGGGAAATAAGTAAATGTTCTTGATCTGTGATGGGAAACAAGTCGATGTTCTTGATTTGTATTGGTAAACAAGTCGATTTTCATGGTGTGTAATGGGAAACAAGTCGATGTGCTTGATCCATTAGGAGAAACAGGTGATAATTCTTGATACAAGAGTCTTGGTAGCTGACCTGGAAAAATAGAATGGTTTTATATACTGTTGATAATGCCACATACATTTATGATATGAACCTTTGTTTCATGATTAAGTAATGATTAAGTTTCTTTCATACAAATCATGTCTTTTTACATATTAATGTTTTATTTCATGATTCATTTTTATGATCCACTAAAGGTTGGGTATAAAATTTTCTCATGATCACATAACCATATTTATTAACTTATTATTTCATAAGATAATAAATTGATATCTTCTATATTTACCCTTACTAAGCATCTGATCTCATCATTTTCTTATGTTTCTTTTCCATAGGTTATAAAGACAAGTTTTATGTAGGTATACTAAAGCGGAATATCTTTGTGGGAAACATTGATGATCTTTCACTAAACTAGAAGTTTGTGTTCCAATTTTCCAAAGGAACTAAACTATTATGGTTATCAGGAATGTGTTTTTGAAATTTAAGGAATACTCATCTAAAAATATGTAATATCCATTTATAAAAATCCTGGGTTGTTATGTTTGGCCCCTCTATCAAGATTCCAAAATCCTTTCTTTGTGGTATCTTCTAACATACAAGACATTGTCTACATTGGGACTTCCATGAACAAATTATGATCTCCCAATGAAAGGGGTATCCTCTATTAAACTTTCATTTGAACCTATAATTGTTTTATTTTCCAGCAGAATAATCAAACCAATAATTATTTAATGGATCTGAGATATATAATACTTGAACATGTTGTGATTCCATTATAAAAAACTCATCCTTTTCCCCTTCCACACTGAAATTTTCCTTCCAAAAGACCATTTCACCAACTTTCACTACACTCTTGTTCTCAACCTAGATGCAACAGAAAAACAACACTTGAAATATTGTATAATCTATCTCATATATCAGTTTGACAATTATAGAATAGAACGCATTCAAATAAAATATATTTCTATCCTTGGGACTAGATATGTTCATCTCTTCTAACACAAGCATATCTCAACTATTTTTCATCGTACTTCAATCATCATTTTTTTGTATAGAATTCATAACCTTTGATTACAAACCATTATAAGATATAACATTTTCATTTTTTCCCTAGTAATCCATCGATGTAATTTTTAAATGGAATTCATATTTTTAGATAACTCCTAATAAATATGATCTTGTAAACATCTTATAAACTATTAATTATGTGTTTTTGAAATCCATCCTTTAGCCCCTGATGGATTCAAATCTCTAAGAATTTATTTGTGGGATTCAACAAATGGATAAATATCTTTTGTATTATGTAAAATGTAAATGTGTGACTGATCCTACTCAAAAATGATAATTTTAACAACATTTATTCTAGAAATCCTTTTCCCTAAAATATGTTCACTATTATTAGAATTTGGGAGGCTGATGCTATTAACATTTTAAAGGTAATTGCTATAAAATTGATCATCTTCTTCAACAATATATCATTATTCAATACAACCTTCTGGATGATTTTGATTCTTAATACACCCTTTCAAAATCTTCATATACCATTCAATGGGGAACATCTATCTATAATGGATATGACCACATATTTTAAACCCTATAACAAATTGAATCATTAGGTGGGCCGTTATATCACATAATTATGGTGGGGATAATATCTATAATTCACATAATATGACTGAAAACTCCTTCTTCAGAATTGAAAAAATTACTATATCTATAACTTTACTTCACATGGATTTGAAATTGAAGAAAAGTTTTTTCAATTTATGTCATACATTTTAAGGTTGAATGAAACATAATGTGAAGGGCATCCAATATTTCATCAAAAGAAGATAGTATGGTGATTAAAGTCCCTATAACATCAAATTAGTCATTGAAACAACATTCATAATATTTGATGAATACCCCTCTGGAAATTTTACACTATTGAGGAAAATGAAAAATTGAAAATTTTCATGTCTGGATAAAGTGTAAGCTAATGGAGAAAGAATCATATGCCCTTTACCCTTCACTGGTTTTAACTCTTACCTTATCTCTCTGTCAATCATGTCTAACCTGGCCTTGATTCCATATTTTTTTTTGATAGGAACATTTAGTAATTCCTAATAACACTATCAAATACATTTTTTCTACAGGTGTGACATCAAGAATATGTATGATTTATCAACAATTGCAATATAGTAATTCAAAGAAAATTTATCTCTTTTCTAACCTGATTTTGAATGGTTTTTGAAAAAAGTTTTACTAAAAATAGTGTCAATATATTTTAATTAATTGAACAGATGATCACCCATTAGTGGATATGGTGTTTAACCTTGTTTGGTATTCCTATCGAATGATGTGTTCTAGGATCGATATTTATTTTGTCGATGTAAAAATTTCTGACTTCCTAAAAAACTCTGTATTTGAGGAATGTTTCAACTGAATGGAGTGTGTAAATTCTTCAAAAATAGGACACCCCAAAATTCCTTTAATTCAATATCCTAAAAAAATCTCCATAAGTAGGATAGTCATTTATTATCCCATACAACATGACCTTCAATGTGAATTCTTAACTTCTTTGAGCATCATACATTTTAAAACCTTTATCCCACATATATTTTATATCATAGATCAATGGTTCCAAATAGACATCCATATCATTACGAGGTTGTTTTGGTCCTGATATATGTAGAGATAACATAGTGTATTTTTGCTTCATGCATGAACAAGGTGGAAAGTTATAATTTTCCAACATGAATAGACATGTACTGTGATTTTTACTCTATACAAAAAAAAGGAATTTTTACATTTGTGGATAATGAAAGATTTAAATTTATCATCTCATTTTCAAATTTAGGATACTCATAATCAATTATCTTCCATTGAGGAGACTATGTTGAGTGAAATAGTTCCCCATCTTTAATTAATGTATCTACATTCCATGTCAATTGTCTCTCTATTTCTTGACATCTATCTAGTCTTATAAACCGTGTAATGATAGGAATGTACCACATAGATTTTGAAGAAATTGATTCACCTATCTTGTATGGATCCAAATTTTATGAGTGATTAATGGTATTTAAAAAACAATATACAATTATTTGGAAAAGCATGTAATTTTTAGAGATCATTCCCATTGAACTTAACATTCTATTAGTATCAATTTTTCTCCACGTAAGTTCATATTTTTCTAGTATCATATCATTCATGAGACCAAGTAGTTCTATAAATGTGGTGTTTCTCTATCTGATGCCATCTCTCAAAATGTAAAACCTATATCATTTTACAATGTTGTGTATTTAATACAACCCGTTTACAACGGTTTCTTATCATAGATATTTAACTTCTCAAATAAATTTGGAATATCACAAACATTATCTTCAATTCCATTTATAACTTCTTCCATACGATCTCCATCATTATTTACACTGGTACTCATATCAAATGATCCATAAATCATAGTATCATCCCAATTGGTGTGGAAATTCTGTTTTCCCCATGTTTAGTCCAACGTTTATAGATCAGATATATTCTATGACAAATCAAATTTTCTTACAACTCTTCTAGAATATTTTTTCTTCAATAATAACAACATAAACACATACAAAGGATTTGAGAAGGGTCGTATGAATTCTTTATTACAAACTTGATGAACTCTTTAACAATGTATTTATACTATTTTGTTATACGATTAGTGTGAATCCATTTTTGATTCATATCCATCCTATTTTATTTATAAAATATACATTTTGTATAATAAATAATTAAATACACATAAGATATTAAAAATTAAATGTGAAAGTTATAGATAATTCTAATAAGGGGAACCAGAAATTTGATTGTTTTAAATAATTTTAGTATTCATTGATGTAAATGGGTAATTAAATTTAATAAAAGAATTACTACACTAGTGGTAGGTTTTATCCTCTAAATTCATCCAAAATGATCCCCAATACTCAGTAAGGGGTGACTATTAATCAATGTAGTTCAAGAAACAATGGTGCATGCCTAGAAGTGATGGGGGATAAGTATCAAGGAAAAAAATGAAAAAATAATTGTTTGATAGATGAATATGATGACGTTGAAGTTTTTATTATTAAATCTAAATGTTCATGGGATTGTTGTTAGTGATTCATTGGATAAAATTTATTAGTTTATTTCCTAAAACTAAAAAAAGTAGTAGCAACAACCTGATACCTATAATGGGATCCTTAATTAGTGTGACTATGACAAGGTATAAATGAATGATATTACAAAAAATCATGATGAAACATCTATTATAGTTTCAAATTTCAAAGAAATACTTATATTACACAATGAAAAAGAAAAATAATTTGGTATGGAGGCTAAAATTCATAATTTCTTAGATTCATGTGACAAAAAGGCAGTAATTCTAGGTTGGTTTGTGAAACCTTTCTGAGTGATAGTCCAACAAATTTTTGGAGTTTATTTTATCCATTTCCTTACTTAGTATGTGATGGTTCAGGATGTGTTTCATTGATTATATGAGTAGTGTTTTAAAGGATTGGTAAATTTTAGGTGGCCATCACATATCAGTGGACAAATTTCATGTGTGATTAATTTGATGATCCAAAAAAAGTAGTGAGAATTTGAAATCATACGGGACATTTAACCGCTAACATGTATCAATCAACCATTGGTCGTTATTTCTAATAATTATGAAATATTACTAATGATAGTTATCCACTTCATGAATAAATGTTTCCTATCTCATTTAATTCCATTTACCGTGTTCTAATTCACTTTATATCATAAATTAAGGGATTTAAAATCACTCTTTCATGTATAATTATAAAACATATCCTTACCTATGTGAATAAAATGGATTTCTTGCTCAAATGAATAACTTGTAGACATATATTAATCTAATTATCACTTAATAATATGTTGAAAAATATATTATTAAATTTTTTGAAGATGAATAATTAAATTTTATTGGAGGTAGTTAAAATAATTTAATATTAAAAATAGGTTATTATTTAAAAGAAAAAAAAATTATGTATTGGGAATTTTAAACACAATAAATTATATTGATCAGTGATGTTACCATAGGTTGAAGATATATTTTTTGTGATTTTTTTGTCAATTTAAAGAAATGTGAATGTGTTTTAAAGAAGAATTAAGTTGAAGTTGGAAATCATTGGACATGAAATTGAGAAATTTTCATACTTTTGAAAAGGATTGTGGAAGAGTTTTCTATTTGGTGAGTAGCCCTTCACATCAGATGACTAATGGGATAGTTTTTATGATAAAGAAAAGTGTTGAAGGTTGGATAAATATATACAATTGTAAAAAGAAGTTGGAAGATTATACAGATACTAAACTATTCTATATAGCTTGTATTAGATTTATTTGAAATGGTTTAAAAAGGTTTAATGATTCAGATAAGATAGATCGAGTTTTAAGGAAACATTTCTTGAGTAAAATAGTATATTAGCTACTAAAATCATAGATCTATATCTCCAAGAAGAAGGTTCATTATGTGTGTAATGAGTGGAGGTAGTGAAGGATATTGAAATACTATATCTTGAGTATTTTATATGCTACAAAGGTGATTTAAATTAGATAAAATATATTTTCAATTATTTTTATAATTCCCTCAATTATTGGAAGATAATTTAATGTGAATTAAAGAGTTTGAGATGGGTCAACAAGGACTTAATGTGTTTCTGAATTAATCTATTGAATTATGGAGTTTCAAAGATAAAAGTATGAAAATGGAAAATTCTTGATCTATGTAAAAATAAATATAGAGTGATGTCGACACAAACTATGATATGTGTAATGATGAATTAATATGGATAAGCCTGGATTAACTCTATATAAACATCATTACTTCTCTTTGTAAACATTTTTGGACACATGTAAGGATTATTTTTGTTCTACGTAAGGATTACTGAGGTTATGTAAGCATCATATTTGAACACATCAACCCATTTAAGAGTCATCCCTCATTTCTGTAAGCATTAATTCCATTATAAGAATTAATTATTTAGTAGATAATCATGAATACTCAATGCATAAGTTTCATTACATGCACTATGTAATAATCAGAACATAGAAAAAATTGGAGAATTCTACCAAATATAAAGAGAGTATATAGTTTTAAAAAAGGATGAAGGGAATTAATTGTGATGATTTAAAATCCATTCTTTCATGTCCAAAACAACATGAAGCCTTCCTAATCTTATCTATAAGAAATATTTTAGGAAGATGAAATGAGATGAAAGATGATGCGATAAAAATTATTTATATATTGAATTTAAAATTATGATATTTGAAATTTAATATTATAGATCAATATAAATAATAAATACAGATGATTACCAAGTTGATATTCATTGTTTTAAATATAAAAAATATTTTTTTTCTATCTAAATGATAATAATAACTGTATAGAGTTGTTGTTGTTGTGTACAGATTGAAGATGAATCTATAAAAATTTTATGGGAATCTATCATGAAACAATGAAGATGCTAGATGCTAAAAGCTGTGGAAGATGAAAATTTTATACAACCATAAATTTTAAATTAGTTTTTGATATTAGGGGAATATTTTGTGAACAAAGAAACATGATCATGTTGTATAAAATTTGGAAGAACAATTCAACCGAGACAAGAAGAGGAAGATATAATTCTTGAAAAAAATTCCTATCTAAGGAAAGCAAACCAATTACATGGGGGTCATTGAACTCATTGGGTGAGGTTTAATCATCCATGCTTGTGAAATTCGTAAGACTCAAATGAGGAGTAAAAATCCAAAAATTGGAACCCATGATAGCATCGAGCCAATAAAAATCCTCCCTAACACAAACCATAAAACCCGAACAAGAAAGCAACGAGAGAAGAGGAGAAAAAAATAGCATACCTTAGATTCGAGGCTTGATTCTTTTGAGAAAATGTCAAGGGGGAGTGACAACAGTAGTGGACTTACTTAAGAGTTTGAGAGGTGTGACTGAAGTCAGTTTGGTTAGGGGTGTTTTAAAAAGATGATGGATGGTTCTTCAGCACTTTCAAAAAAGTGTGGATAAAGATACCTTTTATCAGTACTTATATTTTAGAGCTGATAAATTATTTATAATTATAATTATAAATAAATATATTTGTAAATATATTTTTAAATATTTGTATATGATTTTAAATTTATTTATTTTATTATATATTTTTATATAATTATATATATATAGTAAATATGTTAAATATATTCATTATTTAAATATATTAATTATAATTTTATATTTATTTAAATACATAATTATTTATTTATAATTATATAAATTCTTTTTAAAAATTTTATAGTTATTCACTTATAATTATAAATATATAATTTTACAAATATCATAAATATAAACTTACAAATATATTTAAAAATTATATATATTTATATATTTATATATATATATTTAATACATAAATATAAATATAAATATAAATATAGCTTTTATATTCATTATTTAAATATATTTATTATAATCTAGTAATTATAAATATATTTATATCATTATATGTATTTATATAATTATATATACATATTTTACAAATAAATATTAATATTAATATAAATATAAATATAAATATAAATATAAATATAAATATAAATATAAATATAAATGTTGTAAATATATTCTTTATTTAAACATATTTATTATAATTTTATAATTATAATTTTTTTATATTATTATATATATATATATACTTCTATAATATATATATAATAAAGAAAAATAAATATAAATATAAATATGAATATAGTAAATATATTCATTATTTAAAAGTATTTATTATAACTATATAATTATTTAAATTTAAAATTATTTATTTATAATTATATAAATAATTTTAAAAAATAATATCTACATATCTATATCGTTATATATATTTATATTGATATATATATAATAAATAAATAAATATGAATATAAATAATGATTTAGTAAATATATTCACTATTTAAATATAATTATTATAAATCTATAATTATTAAAATATAAAAAAATTATTTATAATTACATAACTAATTTTTTAAAAAATAATATTTATTTATTTATAATTATAAATATATATTTTTATAAAAATAATAAATATGAATTTACAAACATATTAATATATTAATATTTATTTACCAACATATTTTTGACATTATTAATGAATATATAATATTAAATACATGCATGTCAAAAATGAGGGAAACTGAATAATTAAAAATGATTCCACTTTAAAAATATTGAAAAATGGATATGTTTAATTAATTAAATATAAATTAAAAAAATATTGATTTTTATTAAAATGAAGATGAATTAATATTGAAAATATAAAAACATAGTATATAAATAAATATAAATATATATTAAAAAATGAATAATTTATAAAAAAAAATTAAAAATGATTAAATAAAACCTAAAATTAATAATATTAATAAAAAATAAATACAATTTATTGATTATAAACATAATATATTAAATATATTATGTTACTAAATGAAATTCTAAAATGAATATTAAAATTCGAATAAATTACATAAATATTAGGAGTATGCGTTTCTATATAAGATTTCCATTAATTACGTAAATATTTGGGTGTGCATATTGTATATAAAAATGAATAAATTATATATATTTTTGGGAAATCAAAGTAACCCACATTTGATTTCATAAAATTGAAAAATCAACAACTTTAAATTAATGTATAACATCTTGGGATTTTGGAGCAGGTCAAATTCTTTACCAGTTTTGAATTTTCAAAGATTGGTGGGTTAACAAACTCCTTTATCAATCCACAAAACTTAATTTTGAGTTTTACTTTGACTTAATACCTTGATTTTTGATGATTATGGATGCTTGACCAGTGCCTCAGGGGTTCGGTTGGGTTTCGAGCCCATCGATGGTTGAAAAAAAATTCCATATGCACAGAATGAGGCGCATAGTTTGGACAAACCACATGGCCTTTAAGGAGTAGCCATACAACCATCTAGGTCTACTGTGAATGGTTTACCAAACCTTGTAAGAGGGGGTGCATGAATATGTGACCATGTCTGGAATTTTTGATAGAGGGCTCACACATGGTTTTCTTAACTGTGCAGGAAAACCATATTTCCCATTAAAGGAGAGAAATTACCCATTTTACCCTCCTGTTTTTTTCTTATTTCCTCCCCATTTTCTTCTTCTCCACCAGAAAAATAATAGAGTGGAATTCCATTTCTCCTCCTCCCCTAGGTGTTGAGACACACCTCTCATCCGAACTCCATTTCACAATCTGTCTAAGGTGTTTGATGCATATCGATAAGTCTCCAACTCCTTTGGCCTCTTTTATTCTTTTCCCTCACCCAATGGATCACTAAATCCATGCGACCTATTTTACACTATTTCTAGGGAGTTCATCTAAAATTCCAATTTCTTATAAATTGGATCGATTTATAGGCTAATATCTGATGAGTGGATGTTTACCACCACGTGGTAGGTGGTGCTTATCTTTTTTTTTTGATTTCAGGGTTTTTTCGGGGGTGTATCTTTCTTCGCTTTGTTGGGTAGTCCGAGTGATACCATAATAATTCAATGGTTGCCTATAATTAATTAATTTAACCCATTAGAGATTTTTATGGGCATTCTCCTCATGTATATAAATGGTCTAAGAAGTGGGAGTGGCTTGGGACCATGGGTAGTTCAGGCCGGTGTGATTTCCTTATTTAAATTGATTTTTAAGTTAATTACATTGATTATTGGGATCCATGGGAATGATATTGGATTATAATGAGGATTAATAAGGTTTTGGATATCAGGTATGAGGTGGTTTAATTTTCAGGTTGGGAGAGGACCAGATTCTATGAGTGATATTAATCATAGGATGGGAGACGTGGCCATTGGGTTGAGGCGATGACGTCGTTAGGTTGGAGGAATTGCCTGATTTATATGAGATGGTGATAAACATCAGATGAAGGATGTGGTCGTAGGGGAATGTGGTGCCATATAGTTGTGGCTTAGAGACGTAATTGGTGACTGGCGCTCACCCGTGTGGGAAAATGCTCCATTTGGAGTCATGTGCACATAGGAGGACTCAGAGAATGAGGTTGTATTGTAAACTCATGTAGTTATAGTCTTCAATTTTCTTCGAATTAGGTAATTATTTGGATGATATTTCCATATAAATCCAAAAGGATGTAAAAAAGCCATCTGTTGATATTTTCGAGACTATCATTCAGGGGATGAGGCCCACTATACTTGAGGTCGTTGGTCTAGGAATTGTTTGATAGGGCAGACATAGTCGTTCCTTGGGATGTCGGCTATTGATCCAATAGTGATATTACTTGGAGGGAAGAAATCACTATGCATCAGACATCATGATATGAACTGATAAGGTTTCTTATAAAATGATGCACATGGTACTAGGTACTGATTATTGGGGCCAACATTCAGGACATCAGATATTGGTAGGACATGAGGTATCAGTTGGTACAAGGTTCTTGGTGATTTTAGTAGAGGTAGAACCTGGGGGTTCAATTTGGGTGATTTATATCAGGGAAGGACTTTGACATAGGCTAATAATCCTATTCACTACGGTATTCTAGTGTTGGAAAAAGCAGGTGATTTCTTCCTTGTGGCTATTGAGAACATGGGATGCAGGTTATATATATGATGATCTTGATCTATTTATTTACTTTTGGTACACACCTGATTAATAAATGATGTAAGATAGGAACACATTGGTGGTTGACTATTGAGATTCTTTCTTAGGCCCTACATGAGCCCTTCATCATGTGTGTAGACATTATTAATTTTCATTTAGGTAAAGTTTGAAGATTAGGAGATGGATCTCAGTGTTTGAGTTAGAATGGGATGGAAGGAAAGGGTCCATAGGTTCTTGCCTAAAATTGTGTTTCTTTTTTAGTTTTCTTCTATATCAACATGCTATTATATCTATGTGTTGAGGTTGACCATTAGTTAACCTTAGGCTTATTGTATTGTATTTCATGATTTGGATGCATGCTTCACTTTAGTAGCTAAAAATGGTATCTTACATTGTTTAATTCTATAAATGGTTATTTCTAAATTGTTGATTTTTTTTTTTTCTTTCACCATAAGTGGGTTACTAGTACAATGTCTATTGGTATTTAATTTATGATAAATTTTATTATATAAACCATTAATATATCATATCTAGAGGGTATTGTCTCCCCACTATCACCTCTTTTCACCCTCACTATTAGTTAGAAACCTTTGGCGTATGGGGAGGCACACCTAAGTCCTAGTGGCACTCAGCCCGAAGCACTATTCGGGTGTAAAATTAGGTTGGGGAGCTACATATGGTATTATTGGGTATTATTTTACCTCTCTCATGGTATTACTATTTATGTTATTATAGAATAAATAATAGAATGTTGTTAAAAATAGGTTTAGAAATTGTTTTTGGTTGCTTGCATCCCCGTGCTCGGGGGAAAACCGAAGTTTCCAAGGGTGGTAATTGATCTTCTTTTTTTGATAATTTTACAGTTAATATGATTTCCACCTTGATTGGTTCACTTGGATGTGATTTTTTATCTATTATGATATGTTACCCTTCGATTGGTATGGAAGGGGAAGAGATATTGGACGCTTGGCCCAGAATCAAAATGGGTATTGTTATGTTTTTCTTGATAGGTACATAGGAAGTTATATATATATATGTGTGTGTGTGTGTGTGTGTGCATGTTCTTGTAAAAAATTGTCTTGTGATATGTGGTAAATTTATATTTTTGAGACAAGATCTTATAATAGAAGGAAGAGTTGATGATATGGGGTCATATTGATCACCATGTTTGGTGACATGGTCATCAGTTTGAGGTGACATGATTCATCAGGACTTGTGTGGCCCGAGGCATATTTGATATTTGATATGGGTATTAAATGGTCCAAGATTCTGGATTTCATGAGACACAGTTGCAATGGGGGAGTCTAAGGGTAGTGAGTTCACACTTTCTGTTATTGTTTTTCCATTTTCATGTTATATGTATATATATATATTATCTTGTATGTAAGACTGTGGAATTTTTATTCAATGGGATCCCACATAGATGGTCTTTAATAGAGAGTCAGGTAGGTGATGTGTTGGTTCATCTTGAGCATGCAAAGGTTGAGACCCCTAAGGGTCAGGCTGAGGCCCCAAAACTTCAAGAAGATCCTGAGATGCAGGTATAGGATTTGATATAGGTAGTTTAGCTACCAGTTTTGATAGATTTTGGGTCATTGATTTGTGATAATCTTAGATTGATCCCAGTACATGTCATCTAGGTGTTTGCAGAGGAGATCCGAGGAAAAGCCTTCTATGACGTACTTGACTAGAGAATTACAGTCGTATCACCCACTACTATTTCAGGGTGAGGTTCGACCACAAAAGTTTAGAAATAGATCGAGTTGATGTAGATTATCTTAGAGAATCTTAAGATGCCTCAAGGGTAGAGGGTGAATATGGATATGTATATACTAAGAGGAATGAAAACTAACTGGTGGGACATGCAAGTCTAGGTGGTCAAACAAAAGGTATTGGACGGGAAGGATTTTGATACTAGGTTCTTTGATCACTTATTTCAAGAGATACTAAGGGAAGACAGCGATCATCAGTTCTTGATCATATAGCAGGGAGACATTTCGATCTTGGACTATGCAACGATGTTCATCAGGTTGTGATGTTTTACACCATTTATGGTGGTTGATGAAACCTCCAGGGTGATGCATTTTGAGGATGGCTTACGAAATGCTATTCGGGTGTAGGTAAACATCTACAAGCTGGCCTCATTCTTAGAGGCAGTGAACCAGGAGGTCATAGACGGGATAAACATGATGGACCAATCTTACCCAAGTCAGGTGACAACATCAGGTGATTTAAGTGGTGATTCTATAGATAACCTGAAGTGATGCTAAGAGGAGTTCTAGTAGGGATATCAAGATAGAGACTCATGATGAACACCGTAAAGTGGATCATTGATGGTACGATTCTGGTGTGGGAATCTGTGTCATGTGAATACATAGTGTGTTCAGGCACTGAAGAAGTTTTGAGCATGAAAACTCTTTAGGAACCTTGATAATTTATGTAGGAATACTTCTTGAAATAATAGTAGATAGAGACTGAGACAGACTCAGGGTTATGATATTTAACAAGGACCAGTACCAGGAGATGGTAGCTAGGAGTCTACTACACATGGAGGTCATAACAGAGACATTGGGAATCAACAGTGTAGTTTGTGTTCAGTGGTTAGTGCAACATCATAGGGAGTTCATGCCTTAGGCAGTGATCTTCAAGCCATAAGCACATAGTGGAGCTTCCAGGTGTAGATCAGGCGAGGGAGTTGGTTACTATTAGAGATTTTTTGTGGGAGTGACTATTGTTCTTTTGTTTTATTTTGGAATTTACTTTTTATATGCATGCCTATTTTTGTTTAATGTGGTACACGATATGTATCTATGGACTAACCAGACACTAGTTAGTACGTTGGAATCTGATCAAATTCATTATACACACTCACACAAACACATGGTGCATGAAACTGAGATCTTTTATGAGAATCATTAGGTACATGGATTTTGAGGTGTGTTGGAATATGGGGATCGATGCGATGTAAGACTTGATTGTGGTGCAAGGCACCAAGATTCATCTGAACATCTCATGAGATACAGGACCTCGTATGTGTCATGTGTGGCATGGACATGAGGTGGGCATCTATCGAGATGCAGGACATGATGTGTGGCAGGTATGACATATGATAACTTGATGAGGTTCTAGGGTAATGATTCATCATAGAGAAACCTTTGGGTCCTAGGATAATCAATGGACCATTGGTTTTATTTGTGTTTGGGGTCGAGATGTGGTCGGGGTATGTAACCCTTAAGGTGGACTTCCCTTGAGGTACTTATCTTGTGCCATATTGACTAGGGTAAAAGGGGTTTTTTTACCTAGATTAGTATTTTTGGTACCATATTTTAGTTTTTCTTTATATATTAGGGATGAAATACATTAATTTAGAGAGGTTGTAATGTCTTGAGTTTTTGGACTAGGTTCAATTCCTCAACTTTTTGTATTTTTCAAAGTTTAGTGGGTAGAACAAATCCTTTATCAATCAAAAGAAATTAATTCCATGTTTTCCTTTGACCCAATACATTTTTTAGATGATTCTTGATGCTTTAAAAGTATTTTTAGGGGTTTGGTTGGGTTTTAGGACCATTAGAGGCCAAAAACCCATGTTTTCAATGTTCACAGACAGAGGTGCATGGTTTGGAGAACCCATGTGGCCTCCATGGAGTTATATTTCATCCCTATAGGTCTTCTGTGCATGATTTTACAAACCGTGTTGAAGGGGTAACATGACCATACATCCATGTCTTCAATTTTTTATAGAGGGATTACACACTTTTTGGGCATATTTTAGAAAACCTTGTGCATGAATCGTGCGATCCTGGATCTTAGACAGTTGTCACCACACATTTTGTTCATGGTTTTTCAAACCATGCGGGAAAATGGTTTGTCCCATTAAAAATGGATAATTTCCAATTCCCCCTCCCACTATTTTCTTCTTTCTTTATCCTTTTCTTCTTCTCCACCGCACACACAGTAGATAGAACACCATTTCTAACCCATATGTGTTGAGACACACCTCTTATATGGACACAATTTCTCATTCCTTCAATGGTGTAGGATGCGTATAAGTACAGATCCAACTCATCTTTTCTATATTCTTCCTTTCTCTCACCTTATAATGAATTTATTCTCTATGATCCATTTTATCCTATTTCCAGGACTTTTTTCTAAAACAATTATTTCTTTCAAATCATATTGTGTTAGAGGATAATATCATACAGGTGGATATCTACCAACACGAGGTAGGTAGTTCTTATCATTATTTGTGATTTTGTTGTTGTTTCAAGGGTGAGTATTTGAGCGCTCCATTGGGTAGTCAAAGCGAGACCCAAATAATTTATCTATTTCCTTTAATTAATTAATTAAGACCATGGGATATTCATATGGGAATAATCCTCAAGTCATAAATGGTTTGAGCTGTAGGAGTGTCTTGGGACATTGGTCAATTTAGGCTGGGGTGATTTCATTAATTAAATTGAATTGTTTTAAATTAATTTCATTTATTTTTGGGTTCTATGGGAGTGAGAGGGGATCATCCCAAAAAAATTATATGGAATTGTACATCTGGTATGAGGTGACGTAATCATCAGGTTGGGTGAGTCCTATATTCTATTAGTGATTTTGATCATAGGTTGGGAAAATTGGTCATCAGGTTGAGACTGTGAGGCTGTTAGGTAACAGGAATGGCCCTAGTTATATGAGATGACAATGAATATGGGATGATAAATGTGGTCATAGGGGAAATAGTTGTTGAAATAGGGTTTCTTGGGGACTTATTTTGTGATTTTTGCTCACCCATGTTGACCAATGCACAGTTTGGAGTCATATGAACATCAAAGGACTCAAATGATGACGTGTTATTGATCACTCATGGGGGTAGATACCTATGTTAGTTGTGACTTTGATTAATTTTTGGAGGTGATTTCCATATAAATCCATAGTTATTGCAAGGACCCATCATATGATAATGTTGATAATGTCAGTTGGGGGCTAAGGACTATCGTACTTGATGTTGTTGGGGCTTGACATGTTTAGTAGGATGAACATCATCATTCCTCAGGATGTTGGATGTTGAGCAAACAATGATATTACTTGGAGGGAAGACATCACTATAAATCATAGGTCATACTTTGAGTTTACAAGGTTTCTTATGAGCTATGGTCCATGGGACCAAGTATTGATTACTGGGGGTGCCTTTGGAATTTTGGATATTGGTTGCACACAAGTTGTCAGTTGGCATGATGTACCGTGTGATTTTATTAGAGGTGGAACCTAAGGGTTCACCTATAATGATTTATATCATGGGATTCCTTGGCCTTATTCTAAGGATCCTCTACACTATGATTTTCTAGTGTTGGATGAATCAGGTGATTGATTCCTTATGGTTGTTGATCACAAGGGAAGTGGGTTATATATATGATGTTCTTGAGCTATTTATTTACTTCTGGTACACTCATTCTTAATGACATATGTAAGAATAGAACACATTTTTTGTGGCCTACTGAGATTATTTCTCAAATCCTACATGGGTCCTTCATGATGCGTGTAGACTATGAAATTGCATTCAAGTAAAGCCTTAGGCTCAGGAATTAGATCTTAGTGTTTGATTTAACATGTGATAGAAGGAAAGGGACAATGGGTTCTTGCCTCAACTAGAGTTTTATTTTGTGTTTTCTTCTATATCAGTATACTATTATATGTATGTATTGAGGTTGGCCATTAGAAACCCTTCTACTTATTGTATTGTATGACCTCACTTGGAGGCATGTTTATCTTTTGTAGCTAAAAATGGAATCTTATGATGTTTAATTCAGAAAATTGTTATTTCTAAATTGTAGATTATTATTTGATGTGCTTCATCCATGGGAATCTTACTATTCCAGTGTGTATTGGTAATAGGGAATACCCAAAGGAATCCCATAGGTAATAGGGCATACATAAAGACATCCCATAGGTCCAATAATCAATTCAATATGGAACAGCTGATAAAATGGGTCCTGCTCAAAATAACCAAAAACGCGCCGAAGGCTGCGCAACCCAAATGACCACGAAAACAGAAAAAAGGTATGCACCACCTACCTGAGACTCATAGGATCCTAGTCCTCTGGTAACAGCTTCCAATTCAGTCTAAAAATGGTAGATCTACAAAGATTCAAAACCTCTCAGAGCCCTATAACTCGTTCTAGAACAGATATAAAACAAAACGGCTCAATTGGAATTGAGGCCTTATTGAGGGGGTTCCAATGAATCAATCGGTGATCAAATCTGACTTCAGACGAAGAACCGGGAGTGAAATGAAGGTTCGGCCATCTTGGTTCATGAAACCCGACCAAAAATGCGAGTTCTGCCTCCAAACTAGGCTATTGTCTGTTTTAACACAAAAAATGAAACTACACGACATGTACTTTAGGACTACATGCCCTGTATATCATTTAATTGTTCATTTGGCGGTTGGAATTTAGTCGACTTACTTTCCCGAACCCGCCGACATGAGTACACGGCGTGAACCTAGGGGTACATGGCGTGTACATGGTTTTTCTTCCCTTCCTCACCAACTTACCCACACACCATGTATTTTTATCATACACAGCCAGACTATACGGGGTGTCCAGGAGGAACATGGCGTGTACATGGTTAAACAATTATACCGATCCAACAGGCCTACATGCCATATATATCCCTCATACACGGCTAAACTACACAGTGTTTCCAAGGAGGACATGACATGTACATGGTCAAGAGATTCTCCCTAGCCAATAGGCCTACATTCCATGTATGGCCTCCACACGATCAAGGGTACATGGTGTGTCTAAAACTACATGTCGTGTCGTAAGAAATTTCTACACGGTCATCACATGGCATGTACTCAGCAAGCACATAGCCAGACACTCACCTACACATAAATGGCGTGTAATTAAATTACAGGGCGTGTAGTCTAGAAATTTTCAGAAACTGCCCATTTTCTCTAGTTTCCTTACAAACAAGTCAAAAATTTTAACAGGGTCGGGATTTTTACCCATTCTAAAAAACCGGGTTCTTAAAATCTCCCCACCTTAACATAGCACATCCTCGATCTATCAAATGAAACCTGGAGATGGCACCAAACATACCACCCTGATCAAAGTAACCCAGACTTCCCCGGTCTCAATGGTCTTGGCTAAATTATTCATGGGGTATCCCTGCCTTAGGAATCACCTAACCCGGTCTCAACCAAACAAAACTCAATGAAAACATAGTTTACTAACCTGTTTTACGAACGCATTGTCCTTTTGTGACACATCGTCACCCCTACACCTCATTGGTGCTCCTGTGTCATTCCCAACACCCAACGTATCCCGCACCGCATCGATGTCCACCTTTATGAGGTCTTGGGTCCTAGCACCTCAAGTAACCCACATCCCTAATGCCCTGATACCCAAGGAACCTCAAGTAACCCGCATCCTCGATGCCCTGATTCCCATGACACCACAAGTAACCCTCATCCTCAATGTCCCTGATGCTACACATCTCATATATATATATATATATATATATATCACACACCTGATATGGGGCCAATCCCACTGACTAGCATCTAGTCACTCCATATAGATATTGTGCATCACGTGAACTCAAAATAGACATGCCTCTACAGGTCATGCCAAAAAGGAAACATGGAAATAACGGCCACACCATGTTGTACCTCTTACCGTTATCGGCTCACTAGCCTGCTTAGCTTCTAGCATCTCCACAACGTGCACCTGGCCTAAAGTACGATGGCATGATGCTTCACCTCCTGCGGTGCTACTCCATCCACCAGCCACTGACCCCTCAGCTAGATCTCGCTGTCCCTGTCACATCCTCCATGTGTGACTGAACCTCAGCTACCCTCTCCTAGTACCAAAACTGAACCAACTCCAAATGCCACTGTTTGTCCAGGTCCCTGTCTACCAGCTGTCTGAGAAGGCTTCCTTCAAAACCTCTACAGATGCCCGACCTGTCCACATGATCCGCACTCCTTTGGAGGCCTATCGCACTATGTCCAAAAATTTCCAAGTAGTCCCCACTGAAATCAAATCACTGAATAACTACTACGATGTGGTCTAGCTGATTCCTTGGCCTAACTTCCCTGCTGGAACTCATCTCTTCCTCGCTTCCTGTTGTCCAAACCCTCACCTGAAGCCATAGTCTGGCCAACCTGAGGCATATCCCGCTGGTTGCCCTCTGCTATGAGGGCCTGATTCACTGCCTATGAAAAAGAACCTAGCCAAAAAATATTCACCTGGACCCAAATGGCATATCATAATCCATCCTCGAAGTTCCTCAACCTAGTCGCGTCATCACTTACCATACCGGGTGAAAAGTGAGACAAATCAGTGAAAGTAGGTGCATAGTCATGATGGACATGTCTCTCTGCTGAAGACTCAAGAAATCCCAATCTCTCTCTTCTCTCAGTGTCTCTGGGTAAAAGTGATCAAAGAACCTGTCCTCGAAGTCCTTCCATGATAGTCCCTCGTGCCTACGATCCTGAACCTGTGCATTCCACCAACGCTTCACTGGTCCTCACAGCATGTACATCGCCAGCTTGAACCTCCTCCTTGGAGGCATCTCGAGCTACTCGAAGATCATCCACATTCTCTCTATCCAGTTCTCAGCCTCCTACAGAACACCCTCACCCTGAAAAAGTGGCGGGTGCTGTGATTGGAACTCCCGCGTCAGATATTCCATAGATTGCTCTATACCCTACGCGCCTCTGTCGATCCCCTACACGACACGCACTAGGATAGCTCAGATCTACTCGTCAAGACATGGTCAGAATGCTACCAAACCCGACTGCTTCCCTGTCTGTACTAGATACTGAACCTAATCCTGTTCCTGAGCCTGTACCCATGGTTCATGCTCTGCCTATACTGGATCCTAAATTTGATCATGCACATGTGGCACTGTACCATCTCCCATCTGACGCTCCATCTATGTCGCCCAAAAAGGAACACGCTGAATACCATAAATGGTTAGACAACCCATATATATATATATATAACAATATATATTCAATGTGGATAAGAAATTAGTACAAGGTTGTGCATAACTACTACCCTTACTCTCCCCCACTGCAACCCATACCCCACGACATCCCGACCTCATGGCCTTCTTACCCTCCCTTCAATAGAGCCAAGTATCAAAAGTACCTCAGGACATGCCCGTCCTAAAAACTAACATTGCCTCAAACTGATGACCAAGTCTCCCAATCCTGGTGATCAAAATCACCTCAACCTATAGTACATGCCTGCTCATACAAGAGCCAGACCCAAATACCTTGTCACATGCAATTCTACAAATTTATAAATCATGGAATACACATTTCAGTGAGGTGGTACAGAGTGAGCAAACCTCCTTTCCGGTTGGAGGGCCTGGTTCACCCACAGTAAGACGTCGGTCAAGGAAGGATTACTCCTGTCTCCCGCGGCCGATGCAGACTCGTTCAGCATCTAGGAAGAAAGGCAAGGTCGCTGTGTCTTTTGCGAACAACATTGTGGCTGAAAGGATTTCACCAGACCCGGTTCTGGAACTTCTCAGGAATCGGGTGCAAATTCCTCAGTATTGGAGGACACCAGGTTGGGAAACAGCCTCGGCCACTGGAGAAGATGAGTCTGGCAGGGGATGCGGAGAGGAGTACGCATTTGATGATTTTTACTAATGTTTTTAGTGTGTTGATTGCTGTTTCTGGGTTTTTGTTGTGGTTGTACGCTTGGGCACCGGAACCCATTAAACCGGCTTTTGAAAATCAAAAAAAAAAAGGATTTTCTGTTAATAACAAGAAATTCTATTAGGAATTTAACCTATTCACATTTCATAGCATACAAAGCATGTAATTTGATTTTTATTCACTTGGTATTATCACTTCACAAAGCATACATGCAGTTATGAAATTGAAATACCCTAAAAATGTGCCAATCAAAAACCAAGCAAACAAGCCATTCCATACTGGGCCAAGGTCTAATTCTACCTTAACGTACCTGGTCAAGGGTTACATATCACAATCAATAATATCACACACCAAGTGAGCCACCGAGGAAGAAATCATATAAACTGTAATCTGAGCAAAAAGAAAACAACAATTCCCACCCATGGAAACTTGGTCCATCCCTCGTACCTGGGGCTGTAGGCACCCAAGCATAAGCTAGAAACCCAGTTCCAGTAACAACCTATCTCTAGTCTACCATATTACCAATAGTAAAACCCATAGAAATGAAAGAGAATTCTCAATCTCATTTAGTATCTAGTAAAACATTGCTACTAAATCCCTGCCAAGAACTAATCTGATACCACCTTGTAACGAACCAGACCCGAACAGCCACCTGAATCGTGCTAAACGGGTCGGGTTCTACTACATTTGGCGCACCTCCCTGAATGCCAAAGGCTTCCGACTAGCAGAGAGGGTCTAATAGGTATAGTGGGGAGGTTATACCCTCTCACAAGATAATAATAACGAAACTGGTCCATGTATAACAGTAAAGATGCAGCGGAATAAATGACTTAGCAGACTCGAACCAGACCCGCAGAGCGGAAGCACATTCAATATCAATAAATAGTGGAAGCAATAAATATAACAACAGCAACAGAAATAAACACAACATCATGCTGGTCACATGTAACTACTACTGAGAAAAAACATACAGCCAAAGCATGTCAAACATATCTGAATATAAAATGGTGCTAATGGATAACCAACTATAGCTACAACAAGTAAGCATGAAGATACAAAAAACAAAACAAAACGGAGTAACTCCATCAAGGTAAGACATCAAGTTCCATACCATCTCCGTGCAATAACTAATGCAGCCCATCTCTTGGAGATGGCCTCTTACCTGCACATAAATCCATAAAGTATGCATGCGCCCTGAAGGGCCCATGCAGGGTGTGAGACAAATATCAGTAGGATACCACCCGATGGTGCATGCCTAATATAAGTGTTTAAGTAGGCATGAATTTATAAGAAAAATAGTAAAAAGAACAATGCACAAATATACACAAACTCCACTGGTGCTCAGTAGCCACCATGGAGTGTCACAAGCTTCGGCCAATGCCGGAATCTCTTTCATGTAACCCGACACCATGTGCCTCCTGACACCTCATGCCTCAAGTACTGAAATCTCATATGCATGCCCAAGAAGTATCCCAAAGTAACATAGATTAATGTTCTCAAATAAAATAACCTGAGGGACAACGATGTATGCCCTAAAACAATAGTCGGAGGGTCAATGATGTATGCCCTCAAAACAAGTAACCGGAGGGACAACGATGTCTGCCCTCAAATAATGGCGAGCCTCTGCCCCAAAACTGATAGCTTCAATGTTATCCCCTGAAGGTTACTCACCTCCCAAATGTTTTTCAATGGAAATAACCTCCAAAAAAAGTACCTAAACTGCATCTACAAGGGCCTCTACCCACACGAGTGGTCAAAACCACCTCATCACGGAGTATCTCTGTGTGCACACTACTCAATGTTCCGGGTGAGTAGTAATCCCCAAAATAGTACCTAATCTCCCACACATCTGACACCTCGTGTCCCTGCGACCATGTTTCACAAGTCTGATGGCCTCACCATCCAAGTAACTAGGGCCATTCCCAACCTGACAGTCGTACTACCTCAAGTCGACGTCCATGACGCCCAATCTTGTGGTCAAAACCACCCAACGTAACATGGTCCAAGCCCAACATGTGATCAACATCACTCAAAAATATTCGGGTCATGCCCAAAACCACCCAAAGGGTCCAGCAAATGAAATTCTGCAATTTCATATATAACGTATTTAAACAGAAAAGAATAAACGGGAAAAACATTCTAAATAGTTGAATTTCCCTAACCCAACGGTTAACAATCAACAACACCGAGGTCTTGAATGCCCTTAACTAACCCAACAGTTATCAGTCAGCAGCATTGAGGTCTTTAATGCCTCTAAAAATTTATATCAGGCTTAATAAATTAAACTCAATAGTTTATAACAATATAAATAAAATATAACCATTTTGGAATCCCCCGACCAAAATGCCCCGATGATCTACGACCCCTCGCTCGGCCCTACTCAAGAAAAACTGGTAGGATGGTACACCCAAAGGCATCTCATAGGTCCAATAATCAATTCAATATAGAATAGCAGATAAAACAGATCCTGCTCAAAATACCTAAAAACGCATTGAAGGCCGCACCACCCAAATGACCACGAAAACACAAAAACAGGTATGCACCACCTACCTGAGACTCATACGATGTTACTCCTCTGGTAACAGCCTCTAATTCGGTCTAAAACGCAGTAGATATACAAAAGAGTCAAAACGTCTCAAACCCTGATAACTCGTTCAAGAACAAAAATCAAACAAAATGGATTAAGTGGAATCGAGGCCTTACCAAGGGGGTTTCAACGCATCAATCAGTGATCAAATCCAAATGTAGACGAAGAAACAGGAGAGAAATGAAGGTTTGACCTGCTTGGTTCGTAAAACCCAGCCAAAAATGTGAGTTCTACCTCCAAACGAGGCCACTTCCCGTTTTAACGCAAAAAAAAAAGAGAAACTACACGGAGGGTAATTTAGGACTACACGCCATGTATATCATTTAACTATTCATTTGGTGGTTGGAATTCCACCGAATTACTTTTTTGAACCTTCCGACATGAGTACATGGCGTTTACCTAGGGGTAAAAGGCATGTACGTGGTTTTTCTTCCCTTCCTCGCTGACTTACCCGCATGCCATGTATTTCTCTCATACACAGCCAGACTACACGGCGTGTCCAGGAGGAACACGACATGTTCATGGTTAAACAATTCTACCTAGCCAATAGGTCTACACGCCATGTATATCCCTCATACATGGCCAGACTACACGGCATGTCCAAGGAGGACACGACGTGTATTTGGTCAAGTGATTCCTCCCGGCCAACAGGCCTACACGCCATGTATGGCCTCCACACGGTCAAGGGTACATACTATGTCTAAAACTACAAGTCGCGTCAGAATAAATTTATACACAGTCATCACACGACATGTACTCGGCGAGCACATGGCCGGTCACTCGCCTACACATACACAGCATGTACTTAAAGTACATGGCGTGTAGTCTGGAAATTTCTAGAAACTACCCATTTTCTCTAGTTTTCTCAGAAACAAGTCAAAAATTCAAATAGGGTTGGGATTTTGACCCATTATGAAAACCTGAGTTCTTACAATATCTAAACTAAAGATATGTGTAGTTGTTCTGTATGGTTTGGTAAACCATGCACTAACCATGTGCATGCTTCTGAACATTACTCTAGGATTCGCACAGTTGTGCCGCATAGTTTAGAAAACCATATATAAATCGTGTGATGATATTGTAAAAATAATCCCATACTGCACAATTTCTATTCGTAACTCACATGTTTTGGAAAAACCATGCATCAAACATACACCTAAACAATGACTCCCAGTATCTCCATGAATGATTTCATAGATATAATGCACAGTTTCTACAAATTTTTCTCAAACCTTTCACCATTAAAACCCTTAATAAACACTCCAAAACCATACATACATTCAAAAAACTCAACCTAAGTATTATATAACATAAAATACATAATAAAATAGTATTGTACTTGAAATATAGGATGTTACATTCTAACCACTATTAGTCATTCCTTCATTAGGAAGTTGAATATTTTTATCCCTATGTCTCTTACTAAATTTGACCATATTACTATAATATGCATACTATACCAATACATTTCCCAAGAAATATATTCTTTTATATAAACAAAATTTTTATTGGTACATGAATCAACATTGCATCAGGATTAAGATCAACATGGTACCATCAAATAACATAGTCAGGATCATGATGGTACTTTTTCGATTGGGATACATGAAATACATTGTGCATTGAGCTTAATATAGTTAGTAATTCCAATAATTAATCCACATCATCAATTTGTTCCAATATCTCAAAATTCTAATGTATTCTGGAGACAATTTTACTTTCTTACCAAAATGATGATGTTTTAGCTGTCAATGTATTATCAAGAAACCATGATCACTCACATCCAACACTAATGAATGACGATGATGATCCACATATGATTTCTAATGACCATAAGTTGTTTCTATTATTTTCATGGTCATCTTAATCTTGTCTATTTACTCATGTACAAGGCTTGGTCTGATAAGTGAATTCTCAACCACTTCCACCCATAAAAGTATATAATGTCAATGATTTTCATACAAATCTTTATAAAAGCCATATATATTGATCCATGATAACTTTTATTGTATGTGAACTCCAATAATGGTATATAATCCTCCCAAAATCCTCCAAAACCTATAACTCGAGCTATAAACAAGTCTTTTAATGTTTGTATCATCCTTCAATATTAACCATCCATACGAGGATGCTAAACTAGGTTCACAGTCCCCTGGTTTCTAGGGGCCTACAGTAAGGATTTCCAAAATCAAGATGTAAACCTAGGTTCCCAGTCATACATGATTAAACCTGGTATTCATGAAACTTTATAACTTCTTAAATGTATATTATTTACTAGTATTCCACTATATTGGATTTATTAAGAGTGATTAATTGAGAAGAATTTTTAAGATTATCCATAATCACACACACAACATTGTGTTTCTGAACCATTCTTGGTACACCTGTGACAAAATCCATAGCTATATACCCCAATTTCCAAATGAATATAGGTATAGATTGTAACATACCACCTAAACATTATTTCTATAGATTGATCTATTGAAATATGAGTAATATTAATATTTCCACCACTTTCCTCTTCACTCCATCCCACCAAAACTTTTCTCTCATAATCATATACATCTTTTGAATGCCAAGATGAACAACCCATATCGAGTAGTTCAAGGTAGAAATGAGTAGTTCATAATAAGTTAGAGAAACCACAATTCGATATCTAAAATGGAACTCAAATTAACCATCTAGAATCAATACTTCAATGGTCTCCAAAAGATTTAGTTTTAACCTCATAGTGATATATTCAATATCAGATGTTTTTGCATCTTTAACTTTATCAATCAAATCAAAAACAAGATAAAAAATAAAGAAAACAACAAAATAACCATTATCCACACAATACTTATGCATATTAGATATAATCATCATCAAGTTCCATTTATATTAAGACTCTTTAAAGATATGATTATATGAATTCTTACTTAATGAATTTTCTACAAAATTTTCTTTTCTTGGATTATACATCAAGTCATAGACAAACATCTTAAGATATTCTATCTATCTTCATTGCTTTAGTTTCAGATCTCACCATGAGAAGATATGTTTAAAGACTTTATAATCCATTGATACCAAGAACATCTGACCAAATAGATAATGATTCAATTATTTTAAATCATAAACTACAACAACTAGCTAAAAATAATGTGTTGGGTAATTCTTCCCATGAACCCATAATTGTCATGATACATAAGCTACAACATGGTGTCCCTTTATAATAACACATCCCAAACTAAATCCTGATGTATCCCAATAGAACAAATAGAATCATGTTGACTCTAGAAATTTATTTATAAGTGTATATTTAATTTGAGCCTTAATCTATTGAAATGAATTTAATTTAAATATTTCATTGTAAAAGAATTCATTTTCAAATCAATGATGTCATTGGAGAGGAATGTCATAAAAATTCATGAATAAAGCTACAGAAATACCCTACCAAGCTTATTATATTGTGTATCTATAAGTATTTCTTGGATTGTTTCCAAGAGATAACTACTTCTATATTTTTAGGTTCTATTAGGAAACCTCTTTTAGAAGTGATTTGGCCAAGGAAACATACTTCTTATATTTAAAAATCACACTTTTAAAGCTTAAATTAAAGGATATGTTCTCAAAATATACCCAAAACTATGACCATGTGTTCTTCATGATTGTATTTAGTCCTAGAATAAACTATAATATCATTAACTAATTTCACTAAAAATGAATCAAGATAGCTCTAAAATGTCCAATTCATTAATTCTATATATAGTATTAGTGCATCTGTAAGAACAAATGGAATAACAATATTCATAATAACCATAAAAAATCCTGATGATGTTAATGAAATATAAATATTATATATTCAATAATATCTCTTAACATTTATTTAATTCTATTTACTAGGCATGTAATAAGAATAAATCCATTTTATACCTAATAATGAATTAAAAATGGTTTTCATTTTGTTTTTCACACTTATTTTAATGTAATTTTCTTTCAATTATTAGAATTTATTCTTTTAAAATGGATTTAATATTTTTAATCAATACAATTAATATAATTTAATTGAATCGATTTAATTTTTGGTCATAATGAATAGTAAAAAAAATTAATTTTTTTACCACAGTCAAGGTTAAAATGGGTTTATCAGGGGTGTTAAACTAAGAAATAAGGGTAACAATGCCATATAATTAATATATTTTAAAAGATATTTAGAACAAATATTATCTTTTATTATATTTTTTTTCAATTTTGAACCACTTTCACAAGAATGTAACCTTATATAATTGAAATCTTCTAAGTAATTCCGAGTGTGTCCCTCCCCTCATTTATAAAAGAGGACCTCTTATCGTCCCTTATTCAAAAAATTTAATACTTATATATCTTTTAAAACCTACCCCAAAACCATCCTATATTCCTTATCATCATCATAGATCCCTTGGTCTTCTATTAAAAAATATATTTCATATATTAAGGTTTAATCCAAAGGGGGTATCTCAAAGAAGAGGTACAAATCTTAACTGATCTATTTTAATTTTATCGCTTCTTCCATATAATCTAAAGTGATTTTATTGATCATAACATAATGAATATAGTATCATAAATATACTAAGATGTTATTATTATGATGGAAACCCATTTTCCACTGATTATCCATCAAATGGAAAATAAAAGTATCGCTCATGTGTACATGTGGACTACTAGATCCACGTAGCGATATGATTCATTTTCCATCACCATATTTTATGGTCAGTTATCATGATGGATTTAATTATTATATATAATATTTATGGAATTTTTATTATTATGGAATTATAATATCTTATCTACTTTTTATCATCACATCTAATTGAAAACAATAAAGTATCTTGTGTGTACTTTTGAACTACTACCTCCACAAAGGGATACAAATTTTTTTCATTTTTGATTTACGTGGATAGTAATAATGATATATTTAATGGATATATATTATATTTATGATATAATAATTATTCAATAAATTAGAATTATTATATACATTTATTTCATTCTATCCATCAAAAAGTGGAAACATTACTCGAAGTCTAATATCTCACAAGCATAAGAATCTTCGAACAAACCACTCATACTCGAATAAAAGAATCCACCTGTATAAGAAAGAAATTATTATGTGAGTAATACTAAAAATAAATAAAGTAAACATAAATATGAAAAAATAAATTAATTCTATGAAAAATGATTTTATTATCAAAACATCAGGATTACCTCTACAATTGAGTAGAGGAAACATCATTGATCTTCCTACAAATTTAGTGTAGGGAACATGAAGGAGAGTGATAAATTACAACATTACAGGGGTGAAAATGTCTTGAGGGAGAATAATTATGTGGAAATTTTGGTATATTAAGGAATTAAAGATGTATATAAATACTCTAAACTAAATGAACTTAGAAAATATGAATTCCCAAAATACCTTTGAAAAAACTAAATAAGTATTAGATAGAAATTATAAAGAAATTAAATTGCAAATAATAGAAAAAATGTTCGAAAAATTAATTAAATAATTAGTTTTAATTCACCTTTTCAGGATGGTTGTATACATTCTTGAACAATTTCCTTGTTTTCGTTATCTTAATTGCATCCTCAATGTATGGTCTCTCCAGAGCACGAGCATCATTTAACAAACAACCCCAACTCTAAAACAATTATCCACTTGTATAAGAAAACAATTAATATGTGAGTAGTATTAAAAATAAATAAATTAAACATTAACATGTTACAATACATTGTTTATATGAAGAATGATTTTACTTTGCGAACATCATGCTTACTGCTATAATTGATTACATGTAGTGATATTTCTCTTCCTACTAACAAAGTGAAGGTAACTTGATGGAATGTGATAAATACCAACACTACAGGGGTGAAAAGGTTTTGAGGTAGAAGAATTATATAGATGTTTTGGTGAAGAAAGGCGTGAAATATAGACATAAATATTCTAAAATAAATAAACGTTTCAATTAATAATAAAAATTAAATCAACTTTTCATTATATAATTTTCAGTAAAATAGAGAAAGTATATCATAACATTACCTTTACATATTTTCAAAGGGTTTCCTTCATTTTAGTATGTTATTCCATAGGATTAGTGACATCATCATTTGTAGAATAAATTTTTTGTATAAGTAGTCAAACATTTAATTTAGATTATGTTAATGCAGTAGACAATAGATGATATTACGATGAGAACCTTAGTATATTAAAAAATACACAATAATTATTATTTTTTAAAAGTTTTAGTGATTTGGTTCATCTCTCTAGAATGAAAATCCCATCTTTATGGTCCCTTTTGATGTAGTAGACATTATTTACATTGTAATTAGCTTGAATTGATTGTGATCTCTGAAATAAAGGGTCATCCTTGATTGAATTTCCATCTAATCAAATATTTTTTTAGTCTCCAGTAATAAAATTGATCAATTCCTATTTTCTAGATCTGTGACATAAAATACTTTCATTTATTGTAATGCCATTAAGAATATATAACACTTTTCCCCTTTTATACTAAAATTCAATTTCATATATCCCATTTCATCAACTTTCACTTCACTCTTATTGTCAATCCATTTGTAACTGAAAGTAACACTTGTAATGTTCACTAATCGAGCTCACATATCTATTTGATAATGCCAAAATAAGACATATTTTCATAAATTTGATTTTTTTACATGGAACTAGATATGTGCATCACTTCTACAAAAAGGGAAACACCACAATTTTGTTTCATAATATCATCATCATATTCTCTTTCCTAAAACATATAACAATTTATTAGAAAACCTGTGTAGGATATAAAATTTACTTTCAGCCAACTGGAACGCAATCAAATTTGTTCATAAGTTGAATTTTAATTTTTAGATAACTCATTTAAAATTTGACCTCAAACCTTCCTATAAACTATTTATTATGTGTATTTTATATCCAACCGTCAACCATTGGTGGATTCAAATCTATAAAAATTTCATTATGGGATTTAATGTATGGATAACATCTTCACTATTATGTAAAATGTAAAGGTGGTCTTGCTCTAGATTTGTGAAGGTAATTTGTAAAAAAAATATCTTCCAAAACTACCTTCTCCCACAAGGTATCCATTTTGATGAGACATTGGGAGACTAATAATATCAACACTCAATACGTAATTGGTTCAGAATTCAATAGCTTATTCAACAATATATATTTTTTCAAAATAACATTTTGGCCAACTTTGATTAAATACATACCCTTTTGGAATATTCATATACCACTCAATGGGGTACATACATTTTTAATGGACAAGACCACATATTTGAACCTCTCTAACCAAGTGAATCATTAGTTGTATCAGTATATCACAGAATGGTGATGGGAAGGACATCTATAATCCACATAATATGAATGAATCTTATTTGATCGTGATTGGAAACTCCATCTGGTCTATAAATTTAATGCATATGGATTTTAAAAATAAGAAGAGTCAGGTTAATGTATGTCATATTTAGGAATAATGTAATGGAAAACAACATACATCAAATATTGCATCAAAACATGACAGTCATGTGATTTTAGTTCATGTAACTTTAAATTATTAATTTAAATGACATTATTTATATTATATGAATAACCCTCTATAACTTTTACATTATTAGGGGAAAAGATAATTTGTAATTTTATATATCTGGATAGAGTGTAAGATATTGGAGGAAGAAAATTAAACCCTTTATACTTCATCGGTTCCAACTCTTCCCTTATCCCCATGTTAATCATATCCAACCTAGCTTTGATGCCATATTTTTTTTCTTGTAATGTTTAGTAACATTCCAATAACACTATAAAATACATTTTTTTTCTACATGCATGACATCAAGAAAATGTATGACATACAAACAATTCCAACACAATAATTCAAAGAAAATTGATCTCTTCTTCCTGTCTGATTTAATAATATTTTTTGAAAATGGTTTACCAAAAACAATGTCAATATATTTTATTTTATTGAACAATTGATCACCCATTAGTGGATACAATGTTGTACATTGTTTGATATTACCATTTAATTTTATCATCTAGGATCGATATTTATGTCATTGAGGTAATGATTTATGATGTCCTAAAATCATAGTCTTCGAGGAATATTTCAACCAAACTAAGTGTGTGAATTCTTAAAAAATAGGACACCCCAACATTTCTTTAATGCAATATCCTAATAAATTTCTATTAGAGGGGAATTTATTTATCATCCCATACAACATGGACCTCAATTTGAATTATTCACTTCTATGAGAATCATATATTATAACACCTGTATCCCACACCAATTTCAAATCTTCTATCAATGGAGACAAATAGACATCAATATCATTACCAGGTTTCATTGGTCTAGATATAAGTAGATACAACCTCATGTATTTTCAATTCATGAATAACCATGGTGGAATGTTATAATTTTCCAACATGATGGGCCATGTACTATGATTACTTCTCTATACAACAAAATGATTTATTCCATCTATAGATAAGGCAAGATGAACATTTCTCATATCATTTCCAAATTTAGGATACTTGTAATCAATTTTCTTCCACTAAGGAGAGTCTTTTAGATGGCATAGGTTCCCATATTTAATTCATGTATCTCTATTCTATATCAATTGTCTCATGGTTTCCTAATTTTCATATAGTCTTCTAAACCATGGAATGATAGGAAAGCGCCACACAGATTTCAAAGGACTTGATTCATTTTTCTTGTATCAATATGCACCACACTTAGGGAATTCTTTGTGTGATTCACAGTCCTTGAAAAACAATGTGAAATCATTTGAACAAGCATGTTTTTTTAAAGATCATGCACATTAAACATAGAATTTGTTTAGTTTCATATGTTGGACATAGTATTTCATTTTCTTCTAGTAGCATATCATTCATGAGATCATGAAGTTCTGTAAAGCTGGTGTCACTCTATCGGCTTCCATCTTTCAAATTAGATAACTACAATATAGCTGGAAATGTTGGGTATTTAGTAAAACTGGTATACAATTGTCTCTTAGCACAACTATTATACCTCTCAAAAAAACATTTAACAATCATGAATGTCATCTTCAATTTCCATTTTCATTTCTTTTATGTAATATCCATCATCATTTAAACTTGTATTCATATAAAATGTTCTATAAACCATAGTATCATCCCAATATGTGTTTTCATTAAATTTTTTCCCATGTTTATTCCAACATTTATAGCTCTAATTTATTCTAGGAGAAATCAAATATTCTTCCAGCTCTTCTGGACTAATTTTTCTTGAATAAAAACAACATAAACATAGACAAAAGATTTGATTAGGGTTGTGTGCATTCTCTATTACAAATGCGATGAACTCTTTAACTCCAGATTTATAATCCTTTTTCAAATGATTAGTGTGCATCTATTTTCCATTCATATCTATTCTATTGGGTTTATAAAATATTCCTTTTTTATAATAAATAAATAAATACACATAAGATATTCATTTATAAAGGTGAAAGTTATAGATACTTATAATAAGGGAAACCCAACATTTGATTGTTTCCAATAATTCTAGTATTATTTAATGAAAACAGGTAATTGAATTTAAAAAAGAATTACTCTATTATTGTAGGTGTTATCCTATGAATTCATCTAAAGGTGAAAGTTATAGACAACTGTCATCCTCATCAACTCATATCCTGAATAGTAATCCTTACATTTTATTGTTTAACAATCATCCACCATCTCTTGGGGACATGCACCTATGTTTAATGAAATTATCAAAGAAGTAATCATCCATGGGACGAATACTTCTCAGATTAGTACAAGTATCATAAAACAGATGGGGAATGAGTCTCAAGAAAGAAAACTCAATAGTAACTGTTCCAGAGATGATGTTGATGAGAATGATAGTTTTGATACATTATGTTCTCTAAAAGGGATAATGTATCCTATTTATGATAATTACACCATTAGAACTAGATATTAACTTGTGTTCTATTGAAGGTGAGATTTGGGGGGTATACACATTCTTGTCTATGACTCAAGGGGTCTCGATGGGGACATGTTATGGTATATGAATCCTTGGGGATTTTATGATTTCTATTGTTAAAGGAGAAATTCAAATTTTAATACATTAAATCCTTTATCTAAGACTATTCATGCCTTCATTAAAATGATCCATTAGGTATTTTTAAAATCCTCAAAACAAATTGAAATATAATAAAGGATATTAAGGAGTAATAAGAGACCAAAATATGAAAAACAATAATAATAAACTCTCATTCCATCAACTAGATTATATAAAAATATTTTGATAAAACATTTTAACAAATAAAGAGTTATTTCATATACCTGGATGGTAATCAGAAATTCATATGGTTGGAACCAATACATGAAGACATAAAATTATGAATACCTAAGAATAATTTCTTATAATTGTTCCAATATATATAGAATTTGATAAACTCCATTATATTTTTTGGAACAAGTACTGTAATAACCTAAGGAATTATTTCATTTAATATTAATGGTATATCAAATATTTAAAAACATATCGAAATTATAGTTTGAATTTTAATTAAAAATAAATAAGGAACAGAAAAAATAATTTTCTGAAAAGAATATAACTAAAAATGATAATGTTTTTAAGCATATCAAAATTCTTAGTTGATAAATTGATTCAGGAATTATGTCTAGATAGGTTGAAAATAAGAATTATTTTCAAGTACACGAAGATAAGGATTTATAATAAAATTCTATTTTCATGTCCATTTTGGGTTCTATGGTGACTTTTTGAACATATTATAAATTTTTAGTCATAATGAGATAAATAATAGTAATTATTTAAGATATAGAGGTTTTAAGCTAGAGGGGGGATGTCCCACTCTTAAAAAATAGTTTTTAAGTGAGATGAATATTCATAAGTAAAATTGGATGATGTATTTCAACCATTGAATGAACCTTGTTGAACATGTGACAAATTAAATAGTTGTATGAATGATTTTCAAGATTTTCAAAAAACCTAGATGAATGTGAAGAAATGATTTGAAATTTATTATATGAAAAAGAATGGAATATAAGTGGAATTTATTATTGATGTCACACTAAAGGATTTACAAAAGAAACATCCTTTAATATTATATATTGGCAGTTCATCTCACATGATAGGTAAATTGATGTAATTAAATAATTTTGAAAAGTTAAATGGGTACTTATTATTTTAGTAATTGTGGATATTTGAAGATAAATTGTTTTCATTTAAAAGACGTTAGAAATAAAAGGTAATGTTAAAGAATAATCTATATTTTATTGGATTAATTTAAAACATAAAGACTGTTTATTAGACGTGTGATGAAGGAAATGAAGTGGTTTTATGAAGTATTAATGAATGGATTCCAATTTAAAATATTACTATATTTTCACAAAGGTATAGAAAACTTGTTGACCCCTATTCTAATTTTAAGTTAGTATCAATTTATGGTTACTGTGTTTGTAATAGGAAATTGATTTTTGGTAGTGAAAATTTGATCATATTTGAAAATGAGACATTTAAATACCGACTTAAAAAGGGTGGGTTAAGTTTTGTTTGTGATGATAAGATAAAACAGATAGATATTTTTTACTAATTAGAGTGAAAGGATTATTAATAATTAAAATAATAAATTAGAGATTTAAGTGAAGCAACCCTTGAAGTTTATTTACTATGATATATATGGAACCTAAAAGTACATATCAATGTATTGTTATAATTATTTCATTTCACCCATTTATAATTATACTCAGATAATGTGTATTGTTTTTTAGTCAAATAAATATATATAATGATATAAATGGGATTAAAAATTTTAGAAGTATTTAGAATGAGTTTCATTATGTGGTAAAATACGAAATGACTTCTCCCGCTTGGAACGCGCTGCACGCGCCTCCAGATTTTCAAACTATTTCGACCGTTGCTTCTACGGCAGCCCCGGTTGGGCAGGCGGCGGCCCTGCCTCCGCCGGTCTCAGGCCCTTCTGTAGCTCCTCTTCCGCCTGTCTCCTTCAAGGATGCTCTCCGGCGTCTTCCTCCAGCGCCTCGGGCGCCCTGCTTCGCGGACATCGACCTGGATCTGCCGGCTGGGGTTTCGGTTGCTTCGAATGCTGTGGATGGGCCCGGGCCATCCCTGGAGATTCCGCTTGCTGCTTTCTCTGATGCCGCTGAGATGCTCAAATGGATGCTGGTAGATTTCGTGGTCCTTGGGTCAGAGGCAGATTTCGTCTAGGCTTGGTGCAAAGCTCCCAGGTCTATGGGCAGGTGGCGGTTTGTTCTTGCTCGTTGGTCTATGGATGTTCATCATGGTAAAGATTCGTCGCGAGCAGTGGTTTGGGTTCATCTCCTAGGGATTCCCCTTCCTTTTCTGAACGGGTCCTTCTTGCGAGCCATTGGCAACTACTTGGGGAGGTTTCTCTGTTCAGATGATCGAACAGTTAGCCTGGTGGAATCCTCTCTGGTGAGGATCTGTGTTGATATAGATATCTCGGCGCCTCTCCCTGACAAAATCTCACTGAGAGTGCTAGGTGGCTTCGTCTGGTCCCAACCGCTTCTATTTCCCTCAGCCCCCAGGTTTTTCTCCTACTTTCACCTTCAAGGCCATTCCCTTCTTGTTTGTAGGAAGAAACGCGATGCTCATATGGGTCGGTCCCCCTTGCCTCCGAGCCACCCCCCTCGTTGCAACTGGTTTTGCCTGCTTTTTTCCCTCCTCTGCCTTCCTCCTGCGAGCCCTTGGCGCCTCCCTTGCCCTCTTCTGCCACCGGTGGCGTGCCTGCCCCCAAGACTGGGCTTCTTGGCCCATCCCCTTGTTCTGAACCCACCCCCTCCTGCCTGTCCTTGGGCCCCTCCTTGGCGCCCTCTTGTGAAACCCGTCTGAGAAATTGCAAAGGAAAGGAAGTCCTTTTGTCTGCTTGTCTGGTCCCCCCTGGCTTCCGGGCCCTTCTTCTCAGATGGAGTTCTTTCCGAGAGACCTGGTCCTATGTTTTCTGGGCAAAGAACCCCCCTCCTTGGATCTGATGGTTTCTCCAGCCCGGTCTGGATGCCTGGAGCTGTCCTTGCCAGCTTGTGCCTCTCCTCAGATAACAGAGTTGCCCCTGGCATGGTGGGTTTCCCCTAGCGGCCCTGGTCCCGTGGACCCCTTAACCCCTCCTTCGGCCAAAGTCTCTCCTCAACACATTGCAAATCGTACCAGGTCTCATTCTAAACAAAAGGGCCCCCTCCCCCCTTTTCATAACTCCGGAGGCTTGATGCTCGGGGCCAATGTCAGGATTCCCCGATCCCAATGATATCAATAAACATCTGGAACGCTCGTGGCCTGGGATCCAGGTCAAATAATGATTTCTTTGCCATTGAAGCTCAATCCCACAATGCCTCTGTTGTGGTTGTTCTGGAACCGTAACAGTCAGCCTCCAAAATTGGAGAGTTTGCCAGGAGTATCAAACTTAGAGCCTGCATGCATGCAGCCCCATCCAACCAACATATTTGGATCTTCTGGAACTCATCTACCTCTGTTAACTTGATTCAGACCTCGGATCAGAGTATATCCGCTAAAATCATCACTCGCCACTCTCATTTCCTGGCCACTTTTGTGTATGGAAGTTGTGATGCTACGAATAGAGAATCCTTATGGAGGGATCTTAATTGTTTTGACCCGGGGAACTCTCCTTGTGTTGTTGGAGGGGATTTTAATATCATAGCTGATCCGGATAAAAATAAAGGGTGCGACGCTTTCCCCCGCAAAGCCAGTGAGGATTTTGTTCATTTCATGGCCCGCAAGGGTCTTATGGACATGGGTTTCACTGGAGAAAAGTTCACATGGTGCAATAATCAAAGAGTTGGCCGACACACTTGGTGTTGGCTTGATCGTTGTCTTGAGAATGTCCAGGCGGTTTCGGCGTTCCCCAATGCCAAAGTCTCGCATATTGTTCGTAGCCTATCTGATCACTCCCCTATTCTGGTCTCACTCTCCCCGCGTAAGGATTGGACCCAGCGCTGTGTTTTTTCTCACACTTGGACCAGCCTTCCGGGCTTCCAACAGGTTATCAGGGACTCATGGATCTAGTCTATTCCAGGAGCTGGCTGGCTGGCTTTTCACCACAAACATAGAATACTGAGATGTGATCTCCAAGCCTGGCGGAGTATGCATCCCTCCAACACAGTGACTTGCATGCCCTTTCAAAGGAGATCGAATCTATGGAAATCCACCTGGAGTCAGTTTGGCGGGACGACCTATTTGAGGACCTTTCTTGCAAGAAGGCCAATCTGGAGGAAATGATCTTAATGGAAGAATGGGTGGCCCACGAACAAGCATGGATAAAGTGACTGCATGTGGGAGACCGCAACTCTGCTTATTTCCACGCGTGCATTAAGGAAAAACAAATGTTGATCAGGCCGAACATACGGCTTGAAGACGACAGCTTCACCGACGATATGGAACTTTTTGGGAGCATGGCTGAGTCGCATTTCAAGAACCTACTGGGGGGGCCTAATCCTCACAAGATGCAGGGATATCCAAGCAGTCATGAGGTTTTTTTAGAGGTAATCTCGATCACTGTTTCCAGCCAGGACAATGACCTTCTGGTTTCTACTCCGAATGAAAAATAGATTCATGAGGAAATGTTGAGCATCAATCCGGAGAGTACCCCTGGGCCAGATGGTTTTCTGGGGTCTTTCTACAGGGCGGCCTGGGATTTGGTGAAGGGGGACTTGGTTGCGGCAGTCCAGGATTTCTTCAAGGGTGGGTGCCTGCCCTGCGTCTCCTATGCTACCACCTTGGTGTTGATTCCTAAGATCTCTGATCCCTCATCCATCCACCACTATAGGCCTGTAAGTATGTGAAATGTCTCTTACAAGGTCCTGGCAACGATCATCAATAGGAGACTCGTAGCCCACCTCCCAACCCTGATCTTGGATGAGCAACATGGCTTCTTCAAGGGACGATCCATTCAGGGGGCGATCACTTTTGCACAAGATGTTATTGGCGATCTCAACTTAAAGGCCCATAGCTCAAATCATGCTGTTAAACTGGACATGGACAAGGCCTACGACCACATGGAGTAGAGTTTTATCATCAAAGTCCTTGCTAGATTTGGTTTCTCTTCTTGGTTTATTGATCTTATTTTCAGGTGCATCAGTTCTACATGGCTGGTTGTTCGTTTCATGGGAAAGCATCATGGATTCTTAAAGACGGTACGTGGTCTGAGACAGGGGGACCCCCACTCTCCAAGAATCTTCATCATGGCCCAGGACGCCCTTAGTCGGCATATCAACAGGGGCATTAGCAATGGTTCCATCTCTCCTTACCGGTGTTGGCAGAGGCAGAGCTGCATTTCTCACATTATGTTTGCTGATGATACACTCATCTTTATCAATGAAAATCGGAAGTCCATTCTGGTCCTAAACAAGATCATGGAGGAATACAACCGCTGGAGTGGCCAATGCATTAACCGGAGCAAGAGTACTTTATACATCACAAACCGATGCTCGGATTCTCGAAGAGCTTCCTTGAGTAACTAGTTGAACACGAGTCATGGATCATTCCCAATAACCTACCTTGGTGCTACCATTTCCCCTGGACGACCACGAGTATGCTTCTTTGATCATATTGTGGCTCGCATTGCTGGTCGGGTCACGAACTGGAAGAGCAAGTTATTATCATTTGGTGGTAGGATCACTCTGGTGAATAGAATCATAACCTCTATCCTGGTCCATGCGCTTTCCACCATTAAAGTCCTGAAGGGTGTGCTTGGACGTATTGACAGGATCCTGGTCTCTTTTATCTGGGATGCTCATTCGGATGGGAACCGCCACTGGGCGTCTTGGGAGATACTCTCCAAGCCACTGGAGGAGGGAGGCATCAACATAAGGAGCCTCACGGGCACTCTTAATGCCATGCATGCTAAGCTCGCCTAGGATACCATTGAGGCCCGATCTCAATGGGGTAGGTTTATGGCCTTACGATATAAACAGAGTGAGGGGATTTGGACTGGTCACGCTGCATCTATTTGGCCTGTGGTAGCCCCGCTGATCGCGTCCTTGCAACCGTACTCAAGATGGATTATCGGGAGAGGGGGGATCTCTTTTTGGCACCACAACTAGTCTGGGGAGATTCTTGGTTTCCCAGGCTGCCCTGTTAACGACATTACCTTTCGCCAAGATAGTTTGTATCCCACCTTTGTTTCAGCGGTTCTTAACACCATCCAGCGTGACGTTTTTGATCTTATCAACATGAATGATGATCAGGATAGGTTTATCTTCACGGCTTCATGTTCTGGTGGTTTTTCATTGAAGGATTTCCGCAGGATCTCTACAACCCTAGACCAAACCGATTCATGGGGGGGAAGGGGGGGGGGAAGGGGGGGGGGGGGAAGGGGGGGGGGGGAAGGGGGGGGGGTGGAAGGGGGGGGGGAGGGGGGGGGGAACTCTCTGGATCAAAGAAATCCCAGCTAAATATAATTTCCTGGTTTGGCAGATTAGGAACCGTGCTATTTCAACAGACGATAATGTCAAATGGATAGGAATTCAGATGGCGTCAAGTTGCTCCTACTGTAGGACGCATCGGGAGGAAACCGTGGCGCACCTGTTCTTTATGGGAGATTGGGCCAATGCAGTATTGTCGGCCCTCTGGGGCTTCATTGGCTGGGCATCCACGAACCAGAGGGAGTCTCCCTTCATTGAGAGATGGTTTCATGGTGCAGGAGGCCAAGGGGCGGAGTTGAAGGCTCGTGCATTGGTCCTAGCGGCGGGCTATTGGTGAATTTGGACGGCTCAGAACAAAGTGATCTTTGAAGGGGCCACCTGTTCCCAGCGGGTGGTGGTTACAAGGGTTAAGTGCTTCCTGCTAGATATGGTTCGCCTTGGAAAAGGCTGGCGGGGTGCCCCCACCATGAGGCCTTTTGAAAACCATATTCAATCAGCAACCCCCATCGGTGAGGGAAAGTTGGGGCTATGGGTTAGATGACACCCACATCCTTTAGGCCCTAAACTGAACACCGATGGCTCTTGCACTATGAGCACCATGAGTGGGGGTGGTGTCATACATGATAAGAATGGGGCAGTTATGGATGCATTTGCTACCCGCTATGGAATGGGTCATTCTCTGCAAGCTGAAGCCCTGGCGATGCTCTCTTAGAAGCCCTGGCGATGCTCTCTTGTCTCCAACTTTCTAGGTAGAGGAACTTCACCCTTAGTGCAGTGGAAACCGACTCCCTCATTCTCTACAACTCTCTGTTTGGTAAGTGACCCATCCCATGGTCCATATCCTACTCATTAGGAAATGTATCAGTCTCTTGGATGCAAACACCGACATTCTCCAAACGTGGCGAGAGGGGAACAAGGTCGCCGACTTTCTTGCCTCATTGTCAATCCATGGGGTGAACACCTTTTGCTCTCCAGATATTGTGTTGCTATTTCCAGAGGGGGAGAACCTGGTCAAAGGGGATGCTCTAGGGCTCCACCATTTCAGACCTCCATAGTCCACATTTTGCTTGTTTGTTTTATTTGGTTGTTTTCTTTTTGTGTTGTATGGTGTCTTTAAATAATATATGATGATGATGATGATGTATACATGTGGTAAATAATTATATATTAGATTATGGGGTTGATTACACAACACTTATGATAAAGTGGTAAACAAATATTTATATTCCTCATTAGTAAATCATAGTTGATGGCCATGGCCATTCACATAAATATTTCATTTTGGATAAATCACTATTCCTACAACATTATTATATTTATATTTTTATATATATATTTTTAAAAAATGAAAAATATTGGGAATTTTTAAAAATGATGAAAACAATATAACCCTAATAATGAAAATATAATATTATGAATACAATATAATCAGAAAAAATGGTCATTCATTAGAGGATTTCCCATATATGTATTTAATTTTGTTCTCAATGTGTTGTTCCAAATTAATTATCACTCTATAGAAATAGTCAATATCATTCACCTAACCACCTCTGACGGTTTATCCCTGGCAAGGAACTAGTGCACTACTATCACATGTGCATTAGGACTATTATTTCCAAACTCCAATGGTAGGAGGAATCCCTCAATTGAGTAGAATACCCTTGGATTCCATATCCATCGGGATGAATGAATGAATAGAACCCAATTGTATATGTATTGTAGTCACTAAGTCATTCCATATTTTGTCAATGATAATTGTAGGATAAATTCGTAAGGGGTGAATTTGTCAAACTATTGTATGGAATTCTTAATATGCTATAAGGCAGCAAGAAAATCACATAAAGGGTCCACACAAACCCAAAATCATAGAAACCATTAATGATAAATTCATTCTAGAAGGGAAATCTGTGATGGATAATGAATAGAAAGATATAATGTAGAAAACCCAAATAAATGTGTCTAAACAAGCAATCAATGAGTGTGGTAGACGAGAAAATAACATACATTGGAAATAAGCTTTGAATTTTCCAAGAGAATGTAGAGATACGTCAAACTAGGAATTTGTTATAGCCTGGGATTTGTTCAACCCTTGAGTCATTTAAGCCTTGTATTAAAGCATTGGATTTTTTTGAGCCTTGATTCAAGTTTGGATTCAATGAGGAGGAGCACTGAAAGCAAATGACTTTTCTAGAAAGCTTCATATATCACAACTAGTTCGTGACGGGTTAGGGTTTTTTGAAATTGATCAGGACACTTTTAGTAGCATTTCCCAAAAAGAACTGATAAAGTTCCTTTATATCAGCACTAAATTAGTAAGTGTTGATAAAAGACATCTTTATCAGTGTTAGAAAAGTGGTGATAAAATGAATCTTTATCAGCGTTAAACATTAGCGCTAATAAATGATTTATAAATTATAAATAATTTTTTAAATATATTTATATAATGATATATATTTAATATATATATAGTAAATATATTAATTATATAAATATATTTTTAATAATATTATAATTTCTTAAATTTATAATTATTTATTAATAATTATATAAATATTTTAAAAATAATATTTATATATTTATCTATTTAAATCATTATATTTATTTATATAATTAAATAATTATAAATATAAATATAGTAAATATATTCATTATTTCAATAAATTTATTACAATTTTATAAAAATTTAAATAAATATAATAAATTATTTATAATTACATAAATACTTTTGAAAAATAATATTTATTTATTTATGATTATAAATATATAAATGTATAAACATAATCAATATACATTTATAAATATATTTATATATAAATAATTATTTAAAAATATATTTTTAACATTATTAATGAATATTTAATCTTAAGTGTCTGCATGTTAAAAACGAGTGATATTGAATAATTAAAAATAAGTACACTTTAACAATTTTGAAAAAATAGTTAAGATTAATTAATTAAATATAAATTATTAAAAAAAGTAAAAATATATTAAATTAAATATGAATACATATAAAAAATATTAAAACATAGTATATATATATATGTAATAGAAATTGATTAATTTCTGAAAAAGTTAAAAAAAATGAATATTTTAAAATTAATTAAAAACTAGATATAATAAAATTAAAAATAAGTATAAAAATTTTACCAATTAAATACATGATAATGTATCATGTTATAATGAAATTTTAAAATAAATACTAAAAATTAAATAAATTACATAAATATTAGGTGTATGTGATTCTATATAATATTTCATTAATTACATAAATACTTATGTGTCTGCGTTGTATTTAAAAATGAATTAAATATGTATATATGTATGTGAAATAAATATAACAGACGTTTGATATATGTTAAATTGATAGATAAAAATATATTCAATTATGTCCATTACTTAATGCTATTAGTCAGTATTTTTAATTCATATTAATTTCTAATTATAAACCATTCTTCACTAAATATATGAATTATTATTTTAAAGCATAAACATTTTTAATTATATAAATCACATTTAAATACATATATATATATATATATATTTAATATATATTATTTATTAAAGTTATCAATAATAATTTAATTAATAAAATGTTTAATATATTTTTTAATATACTTTTTTTTAAATTTTATTTGTTAAATTTTGATTGTACATATATCTATATAATTAATATATAATATTTATTAGTAATTATAATTTTTATATATTATATTTAATTTATTCATTTTTATCACTAATTATTTAATTAACAAAATTTTTAATATTTTTTTAATTAACTCATTTATTTATTTAATTATTTCATTCCGGACCTTTATCAACACTAATAATAACTGACTAAAAATTAATTTTTTTATTTCCAAACAGTTTTAGGTAATGTGAGAAACCGAACAACCCTTAAACCGTATTAGATCACGACTTGCAACACTCACAAAACAAGCACATGTAGAACAACCACAAACCAAACAAACCGGCACAAGACTACATATCATAATATCCATAGTCATCTCCACATCCCACACTAGAGTCCTTTTCTGTCGTAGCCGATTCCCATTCCGAAGCAGATTTATGCCACCTCAAAGGATAATCATTTTTCTCCCGGCTTCTCATCTGGTCTAGTGAAAGCTGCACTAGGCAAGGTTACTTAACCAAGCTTTCTTTATTGAAAGCAAGAATCACCCCGCTATCCAACTTAAAGGATGATCTGGTAATCACCGGTCGTGGTAGGTAAGAGAAGTCCTTTCTTTTTCTTCTTCTTGGTGTAGTAGACAAAGCTCCTTCACACTTAGTCATCCTTTTTCCCATTCTGCACAATGTCATTGTAGGAAAGATAGGTCGGACCACTCACATTTTCTTTATCACCCCCAAAAAAATTCACCCCCTTTGTCAAGGAGGTTCTTCGAGGCATTATCATTGCATCCATTAGTATTCCCCCTTCTCTGTTCCGGTGTGTTACTATCCATCAAAGAAAGACACCCAACTGCATTAGCATGCTCTTCCATGGCCATAGAAACTTCCTCGTGGCCCAACCTTCCAACCTTGTTCCCTTTCAAGAAGCCCCCATCATCATCACCTCCTACCAGAACATCTGCATCCAAACCCTCTACAAACAGGCCTTCCACAATGCCTTCAAATCTGTTGCTCAAAGTTAGAAAGGGCATGACCGAAGGATCTAAGCCCCTAGCTCCCCCAACACTATTTGGGTTGGGCATGTCCGAATTGGGTCCCTCACCCCCACCATATGTTTCTTAAGCGTCTTTTCCCCATCCATGCACTACTCCAAATGATCTTCCTTGTAACTCGATACAGTATCCTCCTGAGAAATGGTATTAGAGGGGCCCTCCAAATCCTACTTCAACTTGCTGAACTATAAAGACCCAGAATTTCAATGTAATTTTTTTAATAAATGGGAATTTTACAAGTCCACGGAAATTTACTGCGTGTGATTCTGAGGCCTGGAGTGCCCAGAACAAATTTTTAAACTTTTATTCGGATACATTCAGTAAACGTGCGAGTGAGTTTTTCTAACTTTTGAACCGGTGATCAGAATTGAAATCTGAGGGCACCGTTGAACTCGCAACGCCGATATCTTTTTAATAAGACTTTCATCTCAACGGGAGTTGGTCGAGGGTGAATGTTATTTTTTGGGTTTTCATGAAAGAATAGAAGAAAAAAAAATTGTACAACATTTTATTTTTATTTTATTTGTTAAAAACCTTCATGTGGAAGTTGAGAAGTGGGGACCCCTAGACCTTAACGTCCCATGAGAGGTTATGGTGGTGGGGACCACCCGAGCCTAACCTCCCATGAGAGGTTATGGTGGTGGGGACCACTTAAGGCCTAAACTTCTCAACTCCATCATTAATGTGGAGGAGCCTCTTGAGCTTCCTCCACATTAATTTATGCCAACAGACCACATTAAATTGTGCAAAACCTCCTTTAATTAATTTTGTGCCAACCTCATCGATTAATTCCGTGGAACCAACTTAATTAATCCAATTTGAAATTGTGTCAACAATTAAAATTGGGGGAAACACTTTTGTTTGGTGGGGTTTTCTTTTGATAACATTCGTTGACAAAGGAGGAAAGAGCCTTGGGATAAATAATGTTCTCCAACGAAGAACTTCCCTTCCCAACGATGAACACTCCGCCAATGAAAAACACCGACCTCAAATTCTACATTCTTCATTGAGACTTCTTCCGACATGGGAAGTCTTCATCTACGACGAATTGACGTCTGTGCTTCCTTCTCACACCAACGTCAATGAACAATCAAGGCAGGGGTTTATTGTGAATGATTTTTTTCTTCCCACGTTCTTCCCTTTCTAAAACAAAGGACGTGGATGATTTTTTTTGAGGGAGGATAGAATTTGACGTTCTTATTTATTTTTCTTGACGAGCCTTTTGCTACCACGCGAACGTAGAGGGTATGGGCCAAACAAACATGGCCCGACCCCTTCACAAATCTTATGATGATTGTGGTGTCAAATGCGACGAATGCGATGGCACAACGACACCGCCTCGCGGCCCCCTCTGCCTCATGACCTCCTCGCCCCGTGGCTCTGCCCCTCACGGAACGTCGGCCACCGAGCTGTTGCCGCCATCCGCCGAGCCGTTGAGCCCCAGCCGCTGTCCGACAAGCCACCGCCGCTGTCCGTTGAGCTGCTGCCATCGTCCGCCATCTACTGAGCCGCCGATGCCGTCTTCCGAGCTGCCGCCATCGTCTGTCGAGCTGCCACCGCCATCCGCTGGTCTATCTCCCTCGTGGCTGGTCCACTGCCCTCGCGGCCGGTCTTCTGCCCTCGTGGCCGATCCATGCCCTCGTGGCTGGTCCAGGCCCGCGTGGCCAGTCCATGACCTAGCTGCTGGTCCACGCCCTCACGGCCGGTCCACGCCCTCGCGACCGGTCCACACACTCGCAGTACCCCTCGTCCAAGCCACCCTCACTACACCCTCGCGACCCTCGTGGGTGGGGCCATACCCAATGTATCGGGCTGCGCTGCAGACCGGGCCCACTACGACCCAGTTACTTTCTTTTGGCTATAACATTGGCAATGGATGTCCATTTGATGAACCGTCAGCGGTGATAGAAATTGAGGAGAAAGACGGTCTCTTTGATTGATACCCCACTATGTTTTTGAATAAGTTGGGGAATGGTCAGGTTGGATCGAGCACAAATCCAACCGGGCCCCTGGGACTAAAAGGCTAATAACCCTCAGACCGGGTGTCCGATTGACGCGCCGTCTTTTATGTTGAGGCCCCCATTACGTGATGGACCTTTGAGATACTTCTTTGAGGGACTTCATTGTAGTTGGAGTATCGACCAATAGCTTGTGGAGCGGATGCTTTAGGAGATGAGAGAGCATAGTGTGGGAACCCAGTGGCTGGATGAGACTTGATGAATGCTAACCGTTTCGACTCGGAGTGACTCAACGGGCCCAGTGGGGAGTACCTTGGTGACGCATCAAACCCACGGTGGGGAGCGCCTCTGTGTGATGTGGCAGACCCATGGTACTCGACAGGAGGAGTACCTTAGCAGGCCATGTGGGGGAGTGCCTCTGTGTGATGCAGCAGACCCACGGTGGGGAGCGCCTCTGTGTGACGCGGCAGACCCACGGTACTGGATAGGAGGAGTACCTCAGCAGGCCATGTGGGGGAGTTCATCTGTTTTACGCGGCAGACCCATGGTGGGGAGCTCCTCTGTGTGACGTGGCAGACCCACAATACTTGATATGAGGAGTACCTCAGCAGTCCAAGGTTAGTGGGAAGCGCCTCTGTGTGACGTGGCAGGCCCACTGTACTCAATAGAGGAGGTGTTCTCTAGTAGCCGAGGTGACCGATGTTGTGACTGAGAATGTTACTTAACACTACCCCTAGATTAAATCCTAGTGTGAGCTGAGTCATAACCTTTGTGTTTTCGTCATGATTGAGATGGATTACTTAATAACTTAGGTATATGTATGGGCATATACCTAAGTAAGATTATCTGTTGATTTCATACTTTGTGTTTTATCCTTGTTGGATTCTATGAGACCTAGAGGGTCTTGGTGTCCCTACTGAGTATCTTTATACTCACCCATTCACAGACTATGCCCACACCTTATTGTGTTGGATACAGACGACAGACAGCGCTGACTGAGGCAGAGAGTACCAGGATTGGACGGTACCTGGAGGTAGACCATATAGTGTGACGGTACACAGAGGAGACGGGTGGACATGCAGTGCTGAGGAGGCGATCTATACCTACCCTTTAGGTAGGAACCTCAGACAATGACCTAGAAGATGGACTTCCATTTTCTTCAGTTGTATTGTATCACAGTTGTACTTGTACTTTCCAGTTGGTCTTGTATTCTGGCCCCTTTTACTTATTGCACCCACTATGTTTACAGTTCAGTTTACTTTTGTTTTTATCTTGTTGTGTGCTCGGTTACATGTTCTTACAGGTTATAAAGTAAATGCCTTCCCAGTTTTAGAGAATACGCCTTCGGTGCTAGTCGCCAACCCCTAGCCTATGGTAGGTGAGTTTGGGGTAGTCACGGCACGGGCCCAGGGAGACGGGTCGTGACAAATTGGTATCAGAGGATCCGGTTCTACCGCAGAACGTAGGACTTTGATCTTTCATTTTAAGGTAATAGTGTTAAGTGTAGTGAGTGTGGTTATCAGTTTAGGTAAACCAGTGTTGGTGCGGCAGCTGATGTATCCATACACCAGGACCCTGACTTCTGATTTTTGACTTAGTGCACAAAAACAATGATTGTGTGTGTGTTTTCAAAAGTTTTCTTTGTGATATTTTGATTCATCTCACTAGGTATAACTTTCATCTCACCTGGTATAACTTTTTAACAGTGGAGCACTTGTTTCTTTTCAGGATGCCTCCATGAAGACAACCATCTAGAGTTCTGGGAGTTTTACGCCCTGATAACCCACCAAGCTATGAGGCCTCGGTGCATGGCCCTTTTCCAGTAGAGGAACCAGTGGTACCATTACTAGTTGGGCCACCGATGCCACCAACGCCAGTAGTATACAATTCACACTGCTTGAGCGCGTTGCATGAGTTCCATCACCAGAGGCCACCCAGGTTTAGGGGAGAGACGGACCCACAGGTGGCTGAGGATTGGCTGGAGACTGTGGTGAGAGTCTTCCGACTCGTAGGGACACCAGCCGATCTCATGGTTATCCTTGCTTCCAGCCTTCTACAGGAAGCAGCAGGCAGATAGTGAATCTTGATGCTCCAAGTTCATGATGAGGTGACACTTCTCTGGGAAGACTTCGAGAGCCTGTTTCAGGCAGAGTTTGTCCCAGCGACTCATTTCACATTGCGCATACAAGAGCTTCTTCATCTGCAATAGGGAAGCACTACTGTGTCTCAGTACTCAGCGAGGTTCACTGACCTCTAATGCTACTCCACAGATATGGTGCGGGACCCTTTCTTCAAGGCCTGAACCTTCGAGCAGGGGCTTACAAGGGAGATTAGGGATTCGATTATCTCACTCATCATCCTGACACAGGGGGGGGGGGTGCTAGAGAGATCCCTCTTGGTGGAAAGTTTCCTTGACTAGCAGTCACCAGTGGTGAGACCCACTACTAGTCATCATGTAGCAGAGTCTTCTATTGCTGGCAGCAGACAGATGTCGCAGAGGTCCAAGAGGACCAGACCTTCAGGTGGACAACTGCATGACTTAGGATCGGTTGTGCGGGGAACCCAAGGCAGATCCAGTTATACCAGGAGTCGGTAGTGATACGCATGTTGTGGACAGGGTCACATGGATCGTGACTGTCTGACCTGTCGTACGGATGATCAGTAGACGGTCGAAGGACCTCCTAGGCAGAGACAGAGGTTCTACCGAGAAGGTCTGTAGGGAGCATGTGGACGTGGAAGAGGAGCTGGTCATGCAACTAGCAGTGGGACATGATTCAAGATGTTACTGCCACCACCACCAGGAGATCCTCCCTGACCGCAGGGAGCAGGTGGACATGGGAGAGCTCAGCTCCAGATAGCTGAGGCTTACGATCATGGCGCTCCGAAGATGATATGAGGTGCGATCTGTTTCTACTCCACCATAGCTGCAGTACTTATAGACATAAGTTCCAGTCATTCTTTTATTACCACTACCCTCGTTCGAAGCTCGGAGATTCTAAAGGAGTCGTTGGATCGATCCATATAGGTAGAGACTCCTACGGGAGTAGATTTGATGATTACACACGGGTGCCGGTAGTTTGAGATTACTCTTGGAGGTGAGATCTTCAGCTGTGATCTCCTAGTAGCGACGTCGAGGCCTTACGACGCCATCTTGGGTATGGATTGTTTATCTACATTCCATGCTCATATTGACTGTATTAGGTGCAAGGTGTGGTGTGTCCGCATGGATGGGACCGGGTTTACCTTCATCGGTGAGAAGGAAGCCTTTGCAGCGCAGGATGGACATACCCGGAGGAGAGTTCAGCCGATTACTCATCACTTGGCTAACCTTACCCTCAGAGCTATTGATGTGGATAGTACGAGCTATCCTATAGTGGTGGACCAGTATGCAGATGTTTTCCCTGATGATGTTTTGAGTCGACCTCCTCGCAGAGAGGTGGACTATTACATTGAATTGTACCCTTGGACGACACCGATATCTACACCAGCGTATCAGATGGCTCCGTGGAGTTTAGTGAGCTACAGGTACAGCAGGAGGACTTATAAGAGAAGGGATTCATCTGACCCAATGTTTCTCCATGGGTAGCCCCGATTCTGTTCGCCAAGAAGGCAGATGGAAGCTTCAAGCTTTGTGTTGACTATATGCACCTGAACTATGTGACTGTTCCCAAGGATTGACGACCTATTTGATCTTCTAAAGGGAGCACGGTGGTTCTCAAATATAGACCTCATATCAAGCTATCACTAGCTCTGAGTATGAGACGAGGATGTGTAGAAGACAACCTTTAGGTGTTAGTACGACCATTACGAGTTCTTGGTTATTCAATTAGGAATGACCAATGCTCTAACAGTGTTCATGGGACTCAGGAATAGGATCTTTTAGCCATACCTTGATCGCTTTGTAGTAGTTTTCATCAACGACATTTTGATCTACTCGACTACTGAGGAGGAGCATGCCTATCATTTGCAGGTAGTACTAGATACACTCCAAGAGCCCCAGTATTATGGTAATCTCTCGAAGTGACAGTTTTGGATCTGAGAGGTTCACTTTATGGGTCATGTCATATCCGAGGCTGGAATTGCAGTGGATCTAGCGAAGATTGAGGTAGTACTTGCTTGGGTGCCACCCAGGAGTGTGATGGAGGTACGAAGTTTCCTGGGTTTGGCTGGATATTACTAGAGGTTTGTGTCAGACTTCCCCAGAGTTGAAACACCATTATCAGCATTGAAAAAGAAGGGGAAACCCTTTGTGTGGTCATAGAGATACCAGCATATTTTTCAGGAGTAGAGGCAGAGGCTGATGAGTACCCCCATCTTGAGGATTCCAGAGGAGGGTGTAGGGTACATAGTCTACTGCGACATATCAGGGACTGGACATGGATGTGTCCTAATTCAGGAGTGAGTAGTGATCACATATGGTTCTCAATAGCTGAGACAACATGAGAAGAACTATGCTACCCATGACCTAGAGTTAGCAGGAGTGTTCTTCACCTTGAAGATGTGAAGACACTATCTGATGGGTGAACACTTTATAGTCTACTTGGATCACAAGAGTCTTAGGTATATCTTCTCTCAGAAGTACCTGAACCAGAGACAACGACACTGGCTTGTGTTCCTCTAGGACTATGATTTTAAGATAGTCTATAATCCTGGGAATGGGAACGTTGTAACAGATGTACTCTGTAGGAGGACTGGTATACATCTACTTGGTGAGGCGACAGAGCAGCTGACCACTTTGCAGATTTCCTTCATGGAACGTGATGGAGAAGATTTTCTTTAGTCTCTTACAGTCACTCCCCAACTTCTTCCGTGATTCAGGGAGGCACAGCGTGGGGACGATGACTGTGAGGCTCGACTTGCTCAAATATCCACAGGTCAGGCACCTAATGGATTTTTCTGAAGGTAGGGATCACGTCATCCTCTTTAGAGGATGTACCATGGTACTAGTGTCACTTCAGGAGGAAGTGTTGAGGGAGTTCCACACTTCCCCTCTAGCGGTGCATCCAAGAGTGGCGAAGATGTACCAGGATCTCCTACAACAGCACTGGTGGCCGGGAATGAATAAAGCAGTAGCATAGTTTGTCTCTTGGTGCCTCACTTGTTAGCAAGTGAAGGCGAAGCATCAGGTACCAAAATACTTGGTTCAGTCTTTAGATGTCCCAGAGTGGAAGTGGGATGGGATATCCATGGACTTCGTGACAGGACTTCCACATACATCCAGGGGACATGACTCAATTTGGGTGATCATCGACTGACTCACCAAGTCATTCCACTTCCTACCGATCAGAGAATAGAGTTCAGTAGAGAGATTGAGACTCCTCTAGGTGCAGGAGATTGTAAGATTACATGGAGTATCCTCAACTATTGTCTCAGATCGTGATGCACGTTTTACTTCCCAGCTATGGAAAAGGTTGCAAGAGGGTTTCGGGACACAACTTCGTTTGAGCACCGCCTTCCATCCTCAGACAGATGGCCAGACTGAGCAGACCATTCAGACCCTCGAGGACATGCTTCTTACTTGTGTCCTTGACTTCGATCGCAGCTAGGAGGATCACTTACCTTTGGTGGAGTTTTCATACAGCAAAAACTATCACTCCACCATTGGGATGACACCTTTCGAGGCATTATATGGGCGACCTTGCAGATCACCTTTGTATTGGACTGACCCAGGGGAGTCAGTACTAGTGGGACCAGAGATGGTACGAGCTACCACAAATAAGGTGTAGATCATCCAAGAGTGGATGAAGACTGCACAGAGCATGCAGGAGTCATATTCTGATAGGGGACAGAGACCTCTGGAGTTCGAGGATAGTGAAAATGTCTTTCTATGGGTCTCACCTCGATGAGGTTTTTGGAGATTTGGTCAAGGCGGCATGTTATTTCTGAGATTCATCGGAGCTTTTCAGGTCCTCAGTAGAGTTGGTGAGGTGGCATATTTCTTAGCTCTTCCACCTCAGTTGCACCGAGTGCATGACGACTTCCACGTATCCCAGTGGAGGAGATATGTGCACGACCCTTCTCACATAATCGACCACGATGAGCTAGATATCGACGACGGGGTGTCTTTTACAGAGGTTCCACTGGAGATTGAGGATTTACAGGATCAATTTTTTCGTGGATGGTCGATACCTCTGGTGCGTGTTTTCTAGCAGCACGAGAACCTCCAGGAGAGCACATGGGAGCGGGAGGCTCAGATGCGTGGTCAGTACTCCCACTTGTTCCCTTAGTTTGATTTATGGATTAAGGGGACGTAAATACTTGAGGTGGGGAGAATGTAAAGACCTGGAATTTCCATGTAATTTTTTTAATAAATGGGAATTTTATGAGTCCAAAAATAATTTCAGCGCAAGATTCTGAGGCCAGGAGTGCCCAGAATGAAATTCTGAACTTTTTTTCGGGTACGTTTAGTAAACGTGCGAGCAGGTTTTTCTAAATTTTGAATCGGTTCATAGAATTGAAATCCGAGGGCACCGTTGAACTCACAACACCGATATTCTCTTAAGAAGACTTTCACCTCGATGGCAGTTGGTCGAGGGTGGAAGTTAGTTTTTTGGTTTTCATGAAATAATGGAATAAAAATAAATTGTACAATTTTTTTTATTTTCGTTGTTAAAAACCTTCATGTGGAAGTTGAGAAGTGGGGACCACTAGACCTTAACCTCCCATGAATGGTTATGGTGGTGGGGACCACCTGAGCCTAACCTCCCATGAGAGGTTATGGTGGTGGGGACCACCTGAGGCCAAAACTTCTCAAATCTCTCATTAATTTGGAGGAGTCTCTTACACTTCCTCCACATTAATTTATGTAAACACACCACATTAAATTGTGCCAATCCACCTTTAATTAATTTTGGTTCAACCTCATCAATTAATTATGTGGATCCAACTTAATTAATCCAATTTAAAATTATGTCCTCAATTAAAATTGTGGGAAAAACTTTTTTTGGGGGGTTTTATTTTGAGAACATTCGTTTGAAAAGGAGGAGAGATCCTTGGGAAAAATATAGTTCTCCAATGAAGAACATCGCCTCCCAACAATGAACGCTCCGCCAACGAAGAATGATGATCTCGACTTTGACCATCTTCCTTGGGACTTCTTCCGACATGGGATGTCTTCATCTACGATGAATCGACATCTGTGCTTCCTTCTCACACCAATTTCAACGAACAACTGAGGTAGGGGTTTATTGTGAACGATTTCTTTCTTCCCATGTTCTTCTCTTTTTAAAACAAAGGACCTGGATGATTTCTTTTGTAGTAGGATATGATTTGACGTTCTTCTTTCTTGTTCTTGATGAGGCGTTTGCTACCACCCTAACGCAGAGGGTACGGGCCAAACAAACATGGCCTGACCCCTCTGTAAATCTGGTGTTGATTGTGGTGTCGAACGTGACAAAGGCAATGGCGCAACGACACCGCCCCACGACCACCTCCGCCTTGCGACCTCCACGCCCCATGGCACTGCCACTCGCAACGCGCCATCCGCTGAGCAGCTAATGCCTTCCGTCATCCGCCAAGACGTCGCGCCGTCCATCGAGCCGCCGTCGCCATCTGTGGAGCCGCTACTACCATCTCTCAAGCTGCCACCGCCTTTCACCATCCGCTGAGCCGCCGTCCGCCATCCGTTGATCCGCCGCCACCATCCGCTGAACCGCCGTCGCCTTCCGCCGAGCCGCTGTCGTCGTCCGTCGTTCACATTCCTCGCAGTACCTGCGGCTGGTCCGCGCCCTTGTAGCCGGTCCTCACCTTCACGGTCAGTCCATGTGTAACACCCCAAACTTCTACGATACACTTCTCTTTGAATAATACAATAGCGTGTGTTGTACGCAACTTCGTGTTCTAACACACACCACAACCAATCAAACTAGCTGTTATGAATAGTAATACCCACTTTTTGAAATGTTATAAATTTTATCTTTCAAAATGGAATTCATATTTGGATTCAGAATATCAAAATTATCCTAGGGTGAATTTTTGGTATTTTTTTGAAAACTTTCAATTTTTGATGAACAGTTAAAAAAACACTGAGTTATAGTTTAAAAACGAATTTTCATTTAAATAATTATTTATTTTATTTAAATTTAATTAATGTCAAAATAGATACATAATACCTATATAAGTTCAATGTAATTCATTGGAGTTAGTTTAGAATAATTTTAGATATATAAAAATTTTATTGGACTTTTCACCGTCTTTTACCCACCTCCTAGGAGAATTTGGAAATTCACATAAAACTTAATTTTACCGCTTCTGTGAGTGGAATTTCAAAAATCTGAGAGAAACAGTTAATATCAAGGAGTAAAATTTGGTTCAATAAGATAAAAATAATTTTTGTTGAATAGTAACTTTTTACTTTTATTTACCACGGTAAAAAGTAAATAGGGTAATTAAGGGTAAAAATGATATTAATATTACGCTAACACATGTAATAATTCTATTGGATAAGTGTATCTCGACCAAAAACAACCTTAGGAATAAAATATTATCATTTAGGTCCACTTAGATTAGATTAGGACATTTATTATTATTTAATTCAAAGAAGAGTTAAAAGAGTTAAAATCAATGTTTAACTACAAATTTTTTTTAATATATGGTTATACAAAAGATAAATTCTATTATAAATATTCATTAGAAAGATAAAAATATTTCATATGTAATGGTATTTTATTTATAATTTTTAGACATTATATAATTTAATTTATTTATGACACAATTGTGATGCAGTAATTACCTAATTAATAAAATAATAAAATAATTGATATTATAAATATCAAAATAAATGAAATTTCAGCTTTTTTATGAATTCCAATAATTTTATTGGTTAATATGACATGTTTGTACTGATTTAATTAAGGGTTTTCGAAGTAATCATGCTGTTATGAGTTTCACAAAAATGAAATACCAAATAGTGTCAAAATTGACTTAAAAGAGTTTTTAAAACAAATATTATATTATTAATTGATATTAAATTCCATAAAATATAAGGTTCGGCCAAGAGACTTATATAATGATAGGTTTACCATTAATGAACCACTTGGGGTTCACTTGGATGTATATAGTAAGTTTATTAACCATATAATATAAAAATACAAAGAGACATGGTAAATGTGAAGCTAATTAACTACAAGTTAAAACTAAACGATAATGTTACTATAGTGATCCAAACATGTCTAAAACTTATTGGTTGGGTGGTTTTCAAAGCATACCCACCATAGACTCAAAATAAGTCACTTTGGAGCCATTATAAATTGAATATGAATTTATTATAAAATAATATTTCTAGCTTTTCCTAAGGTGCCCCTCACCCCTCTTATAAAAGGGAACTCCCCCTTCTCTCTAATTCACACCTTCAAAGCCTTTTGGCTTGGTCAAACCCTACCCAAATATTCTCTCAACTTCCCTCAATTCAACCTAGAGGCCTTAGTTTGATCAGAAAGCCAACCTAAGATCCCTTTTTATCAAATCAATAGGAAGAACTCGAAGAAGAGGTAATGTTTTCACCACCCTCTTTCAAGTTCCTTTCTTCTTCAAATTCTTCTTTCTTTGCTATTTAGATTCTAAAATAATAAATCCAATATATCCTATATACCATGATGCTATTATAAATACGGTACAACCATATTCAGTATTCTATCCATACCTTGAATGACATGTCACCATACGTGTGTAAGTACGACTTACCGTCACCACATCGTGGTGTAATTGTTATTCAATACATTATTATTTGGATGGGTATAATAATGATGTGTAATTCATATAAATAATAAATATAACATGATAATTATTCTGTATATATGATACAACACACAATTATATATTTTTTTAATATCAAAAGAATGATATTGTTTCTCGTGCGTACGTACTGACTACCATCTCCACGAACGCGATGAGATTCATTCCCCATCGTATCCATTCAAAACAAATTTCATTTTATGGTTAAAAATAATTATTAAAGACTTAATATCATTCTGTATATTAATAAGATACAACCTATCCATAATAAACATGGCTTACAAAACAAAGTATATAAAGGAAAACGAATCAGTTAACACCTGAAACAACGATAATACAAAGATATTACTAAAAAAGCAATGTTAAAAGATCATATATGATATCATATTAATGTATATGATTCTTGAATAATTTAATAACAATTATTTCACCATTATACAGGAGGATAACCTACCCTCAACCAAGGAAAAGTACAAGGTAGGGGTTTATTTCACAATCTCTTCATTATCCGAGGTTGTTTATACACAATTATCTACTGGGACCTCTTTATCATCCACATCCATGTTTCTTAAAAATGTATTTCAAAACATTCTTACTATTTTATAGAATATGGGTTAAAGTCATTTATACCCTTGTTTGAAATTTTATAATAGGTTTATAAATGAATCTTTCCGTCATTTTCCAAACAAGGTCCTTTTTAACCATTTCGACAAAATTAAGGTAAGAATGTTTTTTTAACTTCTACGGTGAATGTGACTACTTTCTGCCATTATAAAATCGTCAAAGTTTTCCTTAAAAGTTTATACGAAATTTTTCAAAGTAAATGTTTTAATTATGTGGCTTTTAAATGATTAAAAAAAAAGAGATATTTCTCTCAAATAGTTTTAATCTCATCTATGTCAACATTCTTTGATGGATTTTAAGCTTATTTGAAGTTGATTTATTATGATACAAAACTTCAATATAGTATTGAAGGTTTTGTGATATGGTTGACTGTGGATGTGTTATTTTTATACCATTCATGTTTTATGGGGAAATTATTGACATTTCGTATGCTAGTTTTAATATGAATGTTTATGTTATGTTTAAACCTGTTCATATGAGGAATGCATTGGACTTAATAAGTGATGGGTGGAGCCCGCTATAGCTCCTCGATGCATCGGTAGGTCTCATTAGACAAACTAGTGTCTTGGCCCAAGGCCTTGACAAAATCTTATTTGTATTCTTGGCACAAGACCTTGACTATGTGGTTATGATAGTCTAGCATTATGCATTCCATCATTATGAAAGTGGTTATTGATATTGCATGTGATTATTCGATTAGTAGAATATCTATGTGAATAAGTAAATGGAATTATTTCATTTTATTTCTGCCATATTATGCTTAAGTTCAAGTTTAAAAGGTGTTTGTTTTAGTTATACATTGCCTTAAATGTTTATGCTTATTTTAAAAAGTTTCCGCTATATTGTTATCCTTACTAGGCATCTGAGATCACCCCTTTCTATGTTTTATTTTTTTCCAGAATGTGAAGAAGTATTTTATGAATGACCTTCAAGGATAGTATGAGGGGATATGAGTGTGGTCTATGGACACAAGATGTTTTTGTAGTTTTTCACTTTATGATGTAATGTAAACTTTATGAATGTATCTAGTGATTCCAAGGCTACTAAACTAATCGGTCTTTCGAGACTTGATCTTTTGTGAGCATCCCAATGTTATGTAATAATGCACCGACTATGGGTAACTGGGGTTAGGGTGTTACAGTTGGTATCAGAGGAAGTTTAGTACAAACCTTGCAAGCTAGATTTTGATAAACTCTGATTAGAGCACATAACCCTAAGATAGACTATGAGGATTAGTATAGAAGAACTTCCTAAAATTTTGGTATTGTAGAGATTTTGTGAGTTTTTCGAGCAATACATCCCTGTCTGGATACGAGTAGGTAGAGGCGGCTCTGGCATAGATGTACCTAGGGGTAAAACCCAGAAACACCGCTTTGAGCTAGACTCGAACGAGAACTGGTGCACGACAACGGGCCTTGCTGCACTCTAGGTTATGACACTCCCAGGGGATATGATTAGGATAATTATCATTTTCTTTACAAACCATTATGAAGGGTTTATGAGTATATACTTCCTCAAAGAATTTTTTTATGATTATGTATTATATCTATAAACTGTTCAATTTATGTTAATTTTTTTACAAGTTTGGAATTATGTTTTTTGATTCATAAACTGATCTAGTTTATGCCATTGTTTCTAAATGGCACCAAGTGGAAGAAATGGAAACCGTATCAATGCAAGCACTCCATGTAGGGATTGACCTCCTACTCAAGATAATTATAATGGATCTGGTGATGCAACTGGTGCTGATCATCTTATCACTATATTGGGACAACTCACTCAGGTTATGAATAATAACCTTACCCGTATGGAGCACACTGATCCGTAGTGAGGAGGATCAATGTTAGATCGTTTCATGAGGTAACAACCACCAACATTCAATGGGAGTACAAATACATTGGTAGCTGAGCAATGGATAAGTTCCTTAGAGAAAATATTTCAGGCCTTGGGGAGTAGTGAAAGGGAAAAAGTTGTCATGGCAGTTTACCGCCTCACTAGAGATGTTGATCAATGCTGGTCATTGATTCAAAATACGAAGGAAGATGATGAAGTATCAAATTTGGAATGGACAGAGTTTAAAGATATTTTCATAGAAAAATACTTTCCTCATGACCACCGAGAAGATATGGAAAGACAATTTCTGAGTCTGAGATAAAAGGAGGATGAGAATGTCGCAAAGTATGAAGCTAACTTTACAAGGTTAGCGAGGCATCCAACAGATTATATACGTAACCCGAGGAGTAAGATTGATCATTTCATTTATGGGTTAAAACCATTTCTTCATCGAGCATTAGTCTCACAATCCTTCTCGTCGTACAAACACATTATCTCATGTGCTATCAATACAGAAAAGGAATTCTCTATGTATTACGACTTTAAAGCAAAGCAAGAGAAGAAGAGATCTACAGATCACTCTGGGAATGGAAATAAGTGAAGAAGGGAAAGATTGAATATCCATCCTGCAGTAAATATAGGAAGAAACACCCTAGTACTTGCTTGAATGGAATGAGAGTCTGTTACTAGTGTGGTGAAAAAGGCCACCAAGATAGTGATTGCAAGGGGAAGAATGAAGCTATCGATGTTCAATTCTATAATTGCAGCGAGATGGGACATTATGCAAATGAATTTCCTAAGTGTTAGGGGAACTTATCTCAGAAAAGGACAAGGGATCAAGGCCAAGCTTATGTTATCAATACTGCCGAGGTAGAAGCTCTGAAAGACATGGTGGTAGGTAATTTAATGGTTTCCTCAAGTTTAAAAAATGCATTATTTGATTCTAGATCATCGCATTGTTACATATCTTCCCTGTTTGATAAGAAAATTAGATATTTCCAATTTGATTCAACATGGGAGTTGTCAGTTAAAACTCCTAAGGGAAGTATCATTGCTATAAAGTTTTGTGAATCAGTTCCCATTAGAGCACATAAATATTCTTTATCTGCTAATCTCATTGTCATACCTATGATTGAGTTTGATATAATCCTTGGAATGGATTGGATTTCGGACTATGATGCGAAGATTTATTGTAAGAAGGAGGAGGTTACGATTTTTGATGATGATGACAAAGAACACCTTATCTTTAGAGCAGAATCACCACCACCTAATTCTTATCTAGATCCACCCCCAGTAGCTCAATTAAATTCAATTATTGGGGAGGAAGAGAATTAAATAATTGTGGGTGAAGAAAGTAATGTCCAAATAGAGTATGTACCTATTGTGAAAGAATATGTTGATGTTTTTCTAGAGGATTTACCTGGACATCCTCCAGAATGAGAAATTGAGTTTTCCATTGATTTAATTTCTGGATCAAGGCCCATATCGAAGACCCCTTATAGAATGGAAATTGTGGAATTAGTGTAACTAAAGAAACAACTAGAGGAATTGAGTAATAAGGGATTTATTCACCCTAGTGTTTCTCCATGGGGAGCCCCTGTCCTTTTTGTTAAGAAGAAAGATGGATCTATGAGGTTATGTATCAACTACAGGGAGATCAATGCTATAACAATAACGAACAAGTATCCCCTACCTCACATTGATGATTTGTTTGACCAACTGCCTAGAGCTCAATACTTTTCAAAGATTGACCTTCGATCTAGATATCATCAGTTGTGTGTGAAGAAGGAATACATTCTGAAGACAGCATATCGAACCAGGTACGGGCATTACGAGTTTACAGTAATGCCTTTTGGGCTGACTAATGCACCCTCTGTTTTCATGGATCTAATGAATAGAGTTTTCAAGGAATATCTTGATGGATTTGTAGTGGTATTTATTGATGATATCTTTGTATACTCAGAAATCCATGAAGATCATGAAAATCACTTACGCATTATCCTCAAGACTCTGAAAAGACATAAATTATATGGGAAGTTTAGCAAGTGTGAATTCTGGCTTTAGGATATTTCTTTTCTTGGCCATATTGTCTCTAATTATGGAATCTCTGTTGATCCTTCTAAGACTAAGGCAATCTAAGAATGGCCAGCACCGACGAGTATAACTGAGGTATGCAGTTCTATTGGTTTAGCAGGTTATTATCGATGTTTCGTCAAGAATTTTTCCTGGTTGGCTAACCCATTAACAAAGCTCACTCGTAAAGGGGTTAAATTTGTTTGGACAAAAGAGTGTGAAGAATGTTTCGAAGAACTGAAGAGAAGATTATTCAATGCTTCTATATTGACTCTACCATCGAGGAATGATGGGTTTGTAATTTATAGTGATGCTTCAAAGAAAGGACTTGGTTGTGTCCTTATGCAGAATGATAGGGTTATTGCCTATGCATCACGACAGCTAAAAATTCATGAGCAGAACTATCCTACTCATGATCTTGAGTTAGCAGTTGTAATATTTTCTTTGATGATTTGGAGACACTATCTCTATGGTGATAAATGTGAGATTTATACTGATCACAATAGTTTGAAGTATATCTTCTCATAGAAAGAACTCAACATGAGGCAAATGAGATGGCTTGAACTACTCAAGGATTATGATTGCATGATGCACTACCAACCGGGGAAGGAAAATAAGGTTTCAGATGCTTTGAGTAGAAAAGACCATGGAGTTTTGAACAAGATGAGAGTTTAGAGGGATCCTATTTTCATGGATCTAGTAAAGATGGATATGGGAATCACCATGGAAGGTGAAACATTAATACTTTTTCAAATGGTTTCCAAACCATCTTTACTATAAAGGATTAAGAGTTCTCAGACCGATGATGAAGAATTTCAAAAGAAGATTAATGCCGTGAATGATGGGAGATTGAGTGACTTTGTGTATGAAGATGGAATTTTGAAATTTGGGAAGAGTCTTTGTGTTCCCAATATACCTGATCTAAAAATAGAATTATTGGATGATGCTCATAGTTCCAATTTCTCTATACACCCTGGGAGCACCAAAATGTATAGGTATTTGAAGGAACATTTTTGGTGGGACAACATGAAGAGGGAGATTGCTTATTTTGTTTCAAGATGTATGGTTTGTAAACAAGTGAAAGTTGGAAGGAAAAATCCTAGAGGAGTCATGAATCCTCTTCCCATACCTGAGTAGAAATGAGATAATATCACGATAGACTTTGTCATGGGACTAACAAAGACTCCTAGAAAGAACGATGCAATATGAGTCATTGTCGATCGTCTAACCAAGTAAGAACATTTTCTTGCTATAAGGGAAGATATACCACTTCAACGTCTAGCAATACTATATATTAATAAAGTTGTAAGACTTCATGGAGTACCCCTATTGATTGTTTCTGATCGTGATCCACGTTTTACATCAAGACTATGGAAGAGTCTTCAGAAGGACTTGGAGACAGAACTTCGTTTGAGCACTGCCTACCACCCTCAAACATATGGACAATCAGAACAGACTATTCAAACCATAGAAGACATGTTGAGATATTTCTCACTTGACTTTCAGGGTATGCGAGACCAATATTTACCTCTAGTAGAATTTTCCTATAACAATAGCTTTTATTAAACTATTTAGATGGCACCATATGAAGCATTATATGGAAAGTGATGTCGCACACCAACCTATTGGGATGACGTTGGTGAAAGAAAACTCGTAGGCCCAGAACTGGTGGAGGAAATGATGAAAAAGGTTAAGGTAATCCAAAACCACATCAAAGCAGCTCAAAGTAGGCAAAAGAGCTATGCCGATAACTGAAGGAAGGATTTGGAATTTCAGGTAGGAGATCATGTTTTCTTGAAGATATCTCCATGGAAGGGAGTCATACGTTTTGTTAAGAAAGGTAAATTGAGTCCCAGTCAAATCAGACCTTTCAAAATTCTAGAACGAATTGGGGTTGTAGCTTACTATTTGGAAATGCCGCCAAATCTCTCCAAAGTTCACGATGTGTTCCACGTATTACTGTTGAGAAAATACATGCCTAACCCAACGCATGTACTCACCTATGAGGAAATAGAACTGGAACCTGATTTGTCATATTGCAAAGAGCCCATCAAGATTCTTGATACCAGAGAACAAGTGTTGAGAAACCGGACGACTCGTCTAGTAAAAGATCTATGGAGAAACCATAAAATGGAAGAGGCAACGTGGGAACCCGAGGAACTTATGATGAAGAATCACCTGAGTCTTTTTATGCAGTTATATTTTATAAATTTTGAGGACAAAATTATTTGAAGTAGGGGAGAATGTAACACCCCAAGCTTCTACGATACGCTTCTCTTTGAATAATACAATAGTGTGTGTTGTATGCAACTTCGAGTTCTAACACACACCACAACCAATCAAACTAGCCATTATGAATAGTAATACCCACTTTTTGAAATTTTATAAATTTTATCTTTTAAAATGGACTTCATATTTGGATTCGGAATATCGAAATTAGCCTAGGGTGAATTTTTGGTAATTTTTTTTGAAAACTTTCAATTTTTGATGAATAGTGAAAAAACACTGAGTTATACTTTAAAAACGAATTTTTATTTAAATAATTATTTATTTTATATAAATTTAATTAAGGTAAAAATCGATAGATAATACCTATATAAGTTCAATGTAATTAATTGGAGTTAGTTTAGAATAATTTTAGATATATAAAAATTTTATTGAACCTTTCACCGTCTTTTACCCACCTCCTAGGAGAATTTGGAAGTTCACGTAAAACTTAATTTTACCACTTCTATGAGGGGAATTTTGAAAATTCTAGAGACACGGTTAATATCAAGGAGTAAAATGTGGTTCAATAAGATAAAAATAATTTTTGGTGAATAATAACTTTTTACTTTTATTTACCACAGTTAAAAGTAAATAGGGTAATTAATGGTGAAAATGATATTAATATTACCCTAACACATTTCCTAATTCTATTGGACAAATGTATCTCGACCAAAAACAACCTTAGGAATAAAATTTTATCATTTGGGTCCACTTGGATTAGATTAGGACATTTATTATTATTTAATTCAAAGAAGAGTTAAAAGAGTTAAAATCGATGTTTAATTACCAAAACATTTTTAATATAGGGTTATACATAAGATAAATTATATTATAAATATTAATTATAAATATAAAAATATTTCCTACATAATGGTATTTTATTTAAAATTTTTAGACATTAAATAATTTAATTTATTTATGACACAATGATGATGCAGTAATTACCTAATTAATGAAATAATAAAATAATTGATATTATAAATATCAAAATAAATGTAATTTGAGACTTATTATAAATTCCACTAATTTTATAGGTTAATATGACATGTTAGTATTGATTTAATTAAGTTTTTTAGAAGTAATTATGCTGTTATGATTTTTACAAAAATCAAATACCAAATAGTGTCAAAATTTACATAAAAGAGTTTTTTAAAACAAATATTATAATATTAATTGATATTCAATTCCTAAAAATCTAAGGTTCGGAATAGATACATATATAATGATAGGTGTATCATTAATGAACCACTTGGGGTTTTATTGGATGTATATAATATGTTAATTAACCATATAATATAAAAAACAAAGAGACATGGTAAATGTGAAACTAATTAACTAAGAGTTGAAACTAAAAGATAAGGTTAATATAGTGACCCAAACCTGTCTAAAACCTATTGGTTGGGTGGTTTTCAACCCATCCCCACCTTATCCTAGAAATAAGTCACTTTGGAGCCATTATAAATCGAATATGAATTTATTATAAAATAATATTTCTAGCTTTTCCTAAGGTGCCCCTCGCCCCTCTTATAAAAGGGCACTCCCCCTTCTCTCTAATTCACACCTTGAAAGCCTTTTGGCTTGGCCAAACCCTGCCCAAATATTCTCTCAACTTTCCTCAGTTAAACCTATAGGAATTATTTTGATCAGAAAGCCAACCTAAGGAGCCCTTTTGATCAAATCAAAAGGAAGAACCCGAAGAAGAGGTAGTGTTTTCACCACCCTCTTTCAAGTTCCTTTCTTCTTAAACTTCTTCTTTCTTTGTTATTTTCATTATAAAATAATAAATCCAGTATCTCCTATATACTATGACGTGATTATAAATATGGTACAACTATATTCAGTATTCCATCCACCCCTTGAATGACATGTCACCATACGTGCGTACGTATGGCTTACCGTCTCCACGTCGTGGTGTAATTGTTATTCAATACATTATTATTTGGATGGGTATAATAATGATGTGTAATTAATGTAAATAATAAATATAATATGATAAATATTCTGTATATATAATACAACACCCAATTATATATTATTTTAATATCAAAAGAATGATATTGTCGCTTGTGCGTACATATGGACTACCGTCTCCACGAACGCGATGAGATTCATTCCCCATCGTATCCATTCAAGAATAATTTTCATTTGATGGTTAAAAATAATTTTTAAAGACTTAATATCATTATGGATATGAATAAGATACAACCTATCCATAACAAACTTGTCTTACATAATAAAGTATATAAAGGAAAACGAATCAGTTAACACCTGAAACAATGATAATACGAAGATATTACTAACAAAGTAATGTTAAAAGATCATATATGATATTATTTTAATATATATGATTCTTGAATAAATTAATAACAATTATTTCACCATTATATAAGAGGTCAACATACCCTCAACCAAGGAAAAGTACAAGGTAAGGGTTTATTTCACAATCTCTTCATTATCGGAGGTTGTTTATATGTAATTATCTTCTGGGACCTCTTTATCATCCAAATCCATGTTTCTTAAAAATGTATTTCAAAGCATTCTTACTATTTTATAGAATTCGGGTTAAAATAATGTATACCCTTGTTTGAATTTTTAAAATAGGTTTATAAAGGAATCTTTCCGTTGTTTTCCAAACAAGGTCCTTTTTAACCTTTTCGACAAAATTTTGGTAAAAATGTTTTTTTAACTTATATGGAGGGTACGACTATTTTACGCCATTATAAAATTGTCAAAGTTTCCCTTACATGATTATAAGAATATTTTCAAAGTAAATGTTTTAATTATGTGGATTTCAAATTATTTCAAAAAAAGAGATATTTCTCTCAAATAGTTTTGATTTCATCTATGTCAACATCCTTTGATGGATTTTAAGATTTTTTGAAGTTGATTTATTATGATAAAAAAATTCCATATAGTATTGAAGGTTTTTTGATATGTTTGACTGTGGATGTTTTATTTTTACACCATTCATGGTTTATGATAAAGTATTGACATTTCGTATGCTAGTTTTAATAGGAATGTTTATGTTATGTTTAAACCTGTTCATATAAGGAATGCATTAGAATTAATAAGTGATGAGTGGAGCCCACTATAGCTCCTCGATGTATCGGTAGGTCTCATGAGACAAACTAGGGTCTTGGCACAAGGCCTTGACAAAATCTAATTTGTAGTCTTGGCACAAGGCCTTGACTATGTGGTTATGATAGTCTGGCATTATGCATTCCAACATTATGAAAGTGGTTATTGATATTGCATGTAATTATTCTATTAGTAGAATATCCATGTGAATAAGTAAATGACATTATTTTATTTTATTTCTTCCATATTATGCTAAAGTTCAAGTTTAAAAGGATTTTGTTTTAGTTATACATTGCCTTAAATGTTTATGCTTGTTTAAGAAATTTTCCGCTATATTGTTATCCTTACTGGGAATCTGAGCTCACCACTTTCTATGTTTTATTTTTCCCAGGATGTGAAGAAGTATTGAATGAACTACAGGGATAGTATGAGGGGATATGAGTGTGGTCTATGGACACAAAATGTTGTTGTAGTTTTTCACTTTATGATGTAATGTAAACTTTATGAATGTATCAAGTGATTCCAAGGCTACTAAACTAATCGGTATTTCAGAAATTAATCTTTTGTGATCATGAAAATGTTATGTAATAATGCACTGACTCTGGGTAACTGGGGTCAGGGTGTTACACCGTGCCCTTGCAGCCGGTCCGCGCCCTTGCAGCTAGTCCGCACCCTCGCGGTACCCCTCAGATGAGTTTCCCTCACGGCCCTTACTGGCTAGGCCAAACCCAATGGGTTGGTCCACACTATGTGCCAAGCCAACCCGAACTGGGTCGGCCCAGGTAGAGTCGGGCTAGGACAGCCCGACCGGGTCGGACCGGACCTGGTCCCACTATGACCCTGTTACTTTCTTTTGGCCATAACATTGGCACATGACGTCCGTTTGACGAACCGTCAGCGGCGCTGTAAATCATAGAGGGAGACGGTCCCTTTGAGTGATACCCCACTATGTTTTGGATTAATTTGGGGAACAATTTGGTTGAATCAAGCAAAAATCTAACTGGGCCCCCAGGACTAAAAGGTAAATAACTCTCCGACTGGGCATCTAATTGACGTGTCGTCTATTACGTTGAGACCCCTATGATGTGATGGACCTTTGAGATACTTCTTCATGAGATTTTTTTTTACAATTGGGGTATTGAACAATAGCTTATGGAGTGGATCCTCCCAGAGACAACGCGCATAGTGTGGGAACCCAGTGGCTAGCTAAGACTTGACGATTATAGACAGTTTCAACATGGAATGACTTGACAGGCCCAGTGAGGATCACCTTAGTGATGTGGTAGGCCCATGGTGGGGAGGGCCTCTCTGTGACGTTACAAACACACGGTACTCGACAATAGGACTACCTCAACATGCCATGAGGGGGCGCGCCTCTATGTGACGTGACAGACCCATAGTGGGGAACAACTCTATGTGACGCAGCAGACCCATGGTACTTGACAGGAAGAGTACCTCTGCAGTCCAAGGTTAGTGGGAAGAACCTCTGTGTGACGCGACATGCCCACTGTACTCGATAGAGGAGGAGTTCTCCAGCATCCGAGTTGTTCGGCATTGTGACTGGGAATATTACTTAACACTACCCCTAGAATAAATCCTGTTGTGAGCTGAGTCAGAACCTCTGTGTTTTCCTCATGATTGAGTTGGATTACTTAATAAATTAGGTATATGTATGGGCATATACCTATGTTAGGTTATCTATTGATTTAATACCTTTTATTTTATCCTTATTGGATTCTGCGAGACCTAGAGGGTCTCGGGGTCCCTACTGAGTATCGTTATACTCACCCCTGCACTGGATATGCCTGCACCTTGTTGTATTGGATGCAGACGACAGACAGTGCTGACTAAGGCTGAGAGTACCAGGAATGGACGGTACCTGGAGGTAGACCATACGACGTGATGGTACGCAGAGGAGACGGGTGGATGTGAAGTGTTTAGGAGGCGATCTGTACCTACCCTTCAGGTAGGAACCTCGGAGGATGACCCAACAGTTGACTTTCCCTTTTCTTCAGTTGTATTGTATCACAATTATACTTGTACTTTCCAGTTGGGCTTGTATTCTATCCCCATTTACATACTACACCTACTCTGTTTACAGTTCAGTTTACTTGTGTTCTTATCTTTCTATGTGCTTGGTTACGTGTGCTTACAGGTTATAAAGGCAATGCCTTCCCAAGTTTAGAGAGTACTCCTTCAGTGATAGTCACCATCCCCTGGCCTATGGAAGGTGGGCTTGGGGTAGTCACGACATGAGCCCCAGGGGATGGGTCATGAAATGAACACTTTATCTACCTTCGTATTAACCTGAGTCAACAAATCACTTGATGGTTTAGAACCATGAACATCCTCAATCGTCACCTTATGAACACCATCTGGGAGTTCCTTCACCGCTGGGCTCAATAGCTGAGGTCCTCCATATCTTCCTTTCAACCCCAAAACCTTCTAAACCAGGCCCACCATCACACCAACCTCAGGAGCCTTACCTCTTAAAGTATCCCCTATTCTTACAGGTACCTGTTTCCCCTGATGACATACCTCCATTTCATGAGTTAGGATTCCCCTTCAGCAAACCACCAAAGGGTGTCCCAAACGATTACAAGACGGAAAAAAATCTATCATGTTCCCATAAACCACCAAATTATTACACCTTTATTTCTCACCAATGGTAATCCACACATAATCTAAATTCAAATTAGAAACATCCATTTCGACACAAACCCGAGGGTAAACTGGGTGGCACACGGCCTCAGTGTGTCTATCAAAGCAAAGATATCTTCCAACAAGATTTCCTAACATTATAATAATAGAAGGGTTCTGAAAAGGAAAAGGGATATTGGGAAAGCATACCCAAATCACCGTAAAAGGATCAACACTAAAAATAAATCATTGATAAAGGTTATCCTTTATTCGCACTAAAAATAAAGTGTTGATAAAGGTGGGTACTATTTTTTTTAACAAGTTAGGGGAAAAGCCCCATTATTTAAGAGAAAAAATAAAAACACAGAGAGAATGGGGTCAAACAACGACCTACCCTCATCAAGAGTAAAAAGGGAAAGAAAGTAAAAAACATCAAAAATTAGAAAATGATCAATACACCTGAGAATGAGTGTTCATTCATTGATGAGAAACCCGTCCACCCCAACCTTGAGGATGTCTTCCTCTTCTTCATGATTTATTTTTCTTCAATGATACTCTTCCATCATTAGATGATTAATCTTCATTATATATGTTTTCTTTAACATTTTTTGGTTCAATAGTACATCTTCATCCATCATCCTCACAAGAATTAGAGGTAATAAGTTCAAATGGATTTTTCTTATGAATAGTACCTCTAACCTACCTTTTCACTGTCTTAACAAGACTTGTAGAAACAGAGTGTATAGTATGATCCTAATGTGAGACACGAGGAAGCTCATTACATGTCACCCTACCTAGACAAGTCACAAATTCTCCTTCTGTATATAATGCACTAGATTCCTCCATGGGCGTGATAGCCACAGACTTACTCCCCCTCCCTTCTTGGGAGCAACTACACTAGTGACAATAACATTACCGCATTTGATATTGCTTGAATTCAGCAGATCAATCTTTAAAACTGGCTCACATATAACATTTGATATATCCGGGTCATCTTATTTCAATACAATGGGACAAGCAATATTCCTTCCAGATGACACAGTGAACAACCAATCATTATCATTCCTTGAAGTCTCATCCATGTGCATAACAGCCTGCAAACCAAAATTACATCCCATTCCCAAATTGGAAGATACCATACTAGTGCCTATAGATGGTATAATCTCATCATTCGTGTCTTTATTCTTACTGGTACCTATATTTGAAATCCTATCACTAGCATCAATTTAATTTCTTGGATTATCTAGATTAAAATCTTGGATGAGGTCTATACCAGTTGACAACTGAGAAATAGTATACATAAGAAATATCATCATCCAGAGGCATTGATTTTTCCTTGGACACCTTTTATGGCATAACCAAATCCATCTTAACTTTACCTTTTCTATTCCTTGAAGAAACCAATTTATTCTCATTCTATACTTGGATATCAATACCTTATTGTGCTTCGAGTTCAATATCATATTGGCTTTAACCCTCATCACTTTATTCCTCCCTCATATCGTCAGCATAAGAATTGTCTTTCTCATACACAATATCAGCCCATTAACTTGAAGGAATAACTGTATAAAGATTCTCAATCCTAACATATCCTCTATCCAACCTAGGCTAGGTTGAAGCCTCATTTTCTTGAAAAGGAACCTCAACTGTAGACTGTAAAGGAATGCCAGAATTTGCCAGAACCTGTGTTGGTTCAACATCAGTGAGTGTAGAAGGATTCCCCTATTAAAAATCAACCTATTTTGAGTCACATACCATCAAGCCCTTAACTTTAGCATTTATTCTGCAATCTTTAGACAAATGACCTCGCATGTTGCAATTGTCAAAGATTAAACTCTTGTGAAACACATCCTTAGTATGACTGACAACATTACAATCTGGAAAATAATGGGGACAATTTTTATTCTCTACGAGTAGGTGAATGTCATCATTCAGAGTAGAAAGAATAACCTTCTCTATAAGAGTTACATTGAGGTCCACTTCCATAATATTTTTTTTCAAAATGATTGAATCTTACCAGTTCTATATCCTTGTCAAGCCTAATTGGAACAACTATGACTATGGAAATGTCATGTAAAATTTTTGGGTGCCATAGGATCTAGTTGATCCCATGGATCCTAATCTATACCTGTATAAAAGTATTTATAACATTTTAAAAATTCAACTCCATGCTCCATTATTGTAACCAAATCATACTAGACTTAAGATATTGAGATCCTGAGCTCCATGCATGTAGTCTGATTTCATCTGATGGAAATAGGCTGTGGAAGAACCCATGACCGATTGAGACAAACATCCATTTAGAAGAAACCATATTTGAAAAACCCTATTTTCCAAATCTTCTAGCCTCCCTAGTAACTCACACTTAAGAAGAGTTATCCTTGCAATGAGGGAGTTTTTCCCCATGCCTATCCTCTTGGATACTTCATCTGAGTTTCCCTCGACTAGATCCAAAGTTCAATTTTCTCACAATCATACTAGTAGATTATTCCTTGTATTTGGCATGTGGATGTGTACCTTCTTAATCAAATTCAATATGACCATTATCAAGAGTCTCAAAGAGAGAAGTGGCATGGGGATTGGATCCATCATCACTGTTCATGGTTTGATTTCCTCCAGAGAATCACCATTTCTTCCAGATACTATGTAAACAACCCCTACTCTATCTTCAAGGTGAGTACTATTAAAAACATATTTTCTATTAATAAAGGTTTATGATTATAATGATGAAATATTGATGAAACCCATTTTATTTTACATTGGTTAAGCTATGGTTAAATGATAAATGTTTTCATGATCTTGTGGAATATATATGAACCAGTTATAATTATGTGATGGGAAGGTCCATTATAAACCTCTAATGAATTGGGTAATGATTAATGTTTTATGTGATCAAAGGTTAATTGATAGGTTATTCCAAGCACAAAAAAGGGTACATGAGAGGTTATCATAATCTAGAAGTAGGTACACGAGTAATTAGCCCAAGCCTAACATTTGATGGAAGTCCTGGTGGGTAGCCTTGAAATAATATTTCTATGATTATAAATATTCCACACTTTTATGACAAATTCTTATGACAATGTTATGATCTCATTGATCATGTTCTTCGATTCCTTTATTATTCACATCTTATGAACATAAAAGCTTTATATCATGTCTCATGATCATGATATATAAATTTTTGGGTATGAGTTTTCAAATGTTAATCTCAAATACTCATACCCTTATAATCATGATATGCATAGATATGACCATTGCTTAATATCTCCCTTTTTATCCTTATATAGTATCTTACCTCATACTTTATTATGTTTTTTTCCATAGGATATGAAGAATGTTTTTACGTATGATATTTCCAAGAAGGGTGTTAGTTGTGATGAAATTGGTGGTAGATGATATATATTTTTATTTACCTTTTGTTTATATATCCATGTTTCCAAAGTCACAATACCTTTATGGTTTGGGCATGGATCATCATGATATGTAATGAATATTAATCTAATGAGATGTAATATTTATGTCTGTAAAGTTTGGGTTGCCACATATCTCAAGGTCTAGTTAAATTAAATGAATCCCAATTGTATGGAATAATAAAAAAAATTATTTTTTTAATATGGATTAGTGTTGAAATTTTTGGTATCTAAAATAATTAAATAAATAAAAACACTTAAAATACTAAAATTAATCATCTTTTCACAATTGAGGTAAAATTATTTCTAAAGCATAAAAATGATACAATTTAACTTCAATTTTTTTTGTGATTAAAACATTGAATTATTAATTAAAATTTATGTAAATATTAGTTTCATCAATTAAAATTTTAAAAAATATATTAATAATTTTTGTTTGAACATTTTTTATCTAAATTATAATTCGTTTCATATAAGTGGAATACATATTTTAATATCAAAATTTAATAATATGTAAATTTATTTTATAAATGTTCCATATTCATCGATTAATTATAAACATTTTATAAATTATATAAAATTCATAAAAAAATTCTATGATTTACAAACGTTTTATAAACTATAGAAATCAATTTTAAATTAAAATTTTCAAAAAAATAAATTTTACATGATATAGTATTTTAGAATATATGGTATATATTAATATGTGGTTATGGTTATTATATATTTTACTTTACGATAAATAATCTTTAGTTATGATACCACCATCAGTGTATGCTAGTTGTATTTTCAATATTCCATGATAACTCATGTACTCTGCGATACTCGATTTTTATCTTGTGGTATAGAGCCTGCATATGATATGATATCATATATCATATAAAAAAATATAGAGAAACTAAATAAATATAATTGAATCTCACTCAGTAGTAACTCAAATTATTTGGTACAATCTAATTATGACTTAAGATATTTGAAATCATAAACATTGATTGGTGCTTACCATAACATTTGAGATATTGTATGCAGTGACGTAGTTCAATCCTTTAGTTTCTGAAACTTTCATAGCATATAGTATAAATTATTAGAGTTTATGATGTTATTAAATTAATTCCTTATAACATATTATCACATCACCTATATTCTATATAATATCTATCAAAAACCATGATACCCAGATCGCTACATGTTTATAATACACAAACTGCCTATCATAGTTGGTGATAGCTTGAATTGCTTGGTTTTCATTACGAAAGGTCCCGTGATATGTTATTTATGTATTGAAGGGATTATCTCAAGCCATGGAAGCCATGAACACCAATTTAATCCCATGCAGCCACCATGGGATATCATAATCCACTCTTATCAATCATAGTGTATGATAGATAGGGTTTAAAGGAGTTTTAGCATCGTGACATATCTATTGTATATTATGACATATACGATATAGTTAAATAAGATATGTTGAAAGAAATATATTTTTCTATACTTGTATTATGAAATGAAAAAAATAATTTATAAATTGTTTATAAATTTTGTAAAAATATATTTTGGGATATTTTTTAATTTAAAATATATTAATAAGTAAATTAATTATAAATGTTTTCATAATTAATTAATTATTAAATGGTTATGAAAAATTTATTAAATAAACATCCATAATATTAATTATTATTATTAAAATAATTTTTTTAATTATATGACATGAATTATAATTTAAATGGAAAATGATCATATAGAAATTATGAGGTAATTTATAATATGTTTATAAATTAAAAAAAAGAAGGAAATAATATAAAAGAGTTTATATTCATAATTATGAAGTGTTTATAATTATATAATTTTAATCATTAAAATTAAAATGAAATTATTGATAGATTATTTAAACTATATAGAAATAGGTTTAGATAATTAATTTAATCAATGTTTAAATTATGTTAAATATGTGATATTTAGATTATGTAAAATTATTTAACTAATATAATTGGAATACATAATTTTTATATTTCATTTAATATATTATATTTAAGTTAAATTCCATATAATAAATTATATGAAAGAGTTCATATTAAAAATAAATATAACGTGTTTATATTTATTTAATTATGAAATACCCATTAATGAATGGTTAATTTATAAAGTATTTATGTTTAGATTTATTTTTGAAATTTTCATAAATATTTATATATTATTTTAATATATGAATTTCTAATTTAATTATTTTTCCCTTATTTATTCATAATTATTTTTAACATTATAAATAGATGCATTTTTTAGTTTAAAGTGTTAAACTACTTCCATAAATTTTCATACATACATCTAAACCGTAACATGCCTGGTATGATAGTTTATTTAGCTTTCTTTTACCTTGAATTTGGATTGTCTTAGATTATGACCATGAATTAAGAAATTAATTATAGTTCGTTCATATTTAGGTGTTAGAATTATAATAGAATTGAGGTATCTCTTGAGTATCCTTTGGTAGAGGGACTTTTGGTTGGACTACTCACTAGCGTGGATGCTTATCCCTTATCTTGAAAAGAGGGGGTTGTATATTTATTTCTCAAGGATCACTCTTATTGGGATTGTTTATTTTAAATTATTTTATACCTTTATATGAAAGGGTTTCATATACCTTATAAATAGGATCATGTTTTATATGTTTTAATATAGTTGTCTTTTAATTTTGATTACAAACACAAGCTGTGTGTTGTGTAAATAGTTAAAAATTGATATGGTTTGAATATATTGATTTTATAAACGAAAAAATATTTGAAACTAAATAATTAGAATCATGAAAACATGTAAATGCAATAAATGAAATAATATGGTGAGATTAAATCCCATTTAAAAGTATGAACTCTTACATTCTTTCCAAAGTAAGCACATATAAATACCATGATCACTCAACTGGGTAGGTTTCACCAAAGCAGGGTGCCCATGGATTATCTTGGGTAAGGTATGAGAGAAAATATTAACCATAAGATTTAGGTAAATAAATACCACTACATGACCTGGGTTTCACTTTGTTAATAATACCTAAGAGTTAAGATACCAATTAATTGTTGTTATATTTATCCATACGATGGAGTTGGTAAAGTGTTTCTTGATAAAAAATATAAGAGACATATATGATATGATTGGCATGATTATATACCTGGTATAGTCATGACTAATTTATATTCTTATGAAATATATGATGTTATTAAATATGTATTTTCTTCTACAAATTGATAAGGTAGATTTAAAAGTGGTTATTATTCTTGTGGGATAACATTTAATAATATTTCTTATTAAATGAATATAAAAATTGCTTCACATCTGATAAAATATTCAGTTGTTTATTAATAACATTACCATCATCAAACTTGACTTAGATATTTATCCTTTAATGTATAATCTTAATATAATTGACTAATTATATTGGTATAGAATATTAATAATCATTCTTAAGAAATAAATAAAATTCTATGTGTTAGAGTAATTCCATCCTGAGTAACCCAATGTTTAACCTATACAACACTTGAATCTATATGATTATGAATAGTATATAATGATTCCATATGATAAAAAACAACCAAATTAAATCTAGCATCCACTCATATAATCAATTTGGTTGATTGTTCCTATGACTTAGAGAGACTAATGGTATCTTTATGGCTTGGTCAGGAAATACAATTAATACCAGAATCATAATTGGAAGTATTTTTAAAACATGAATGAGATCCATAAATTTCTACCATTTTTATCAAAAGTATATTCAAATGATGAACTATGTAATTTGATGTTTAGTATATTATTCTTTATTTAAAATAAAATTCGGTAAAATCTCAAATCAAAATAATAAAAGGAAGTTTGATATTTTAATAATATTTCATTGAGTAACCAACTAAAGTCATTGAAACATAAAAGAATAATTTTTAGGGAAAGAAATGTTTCTAATTTTTTTTATTTTTTTGGGATATGAATGAGTTTTTGAAACTTCCTGGAGATTCCATGAAAGTTTTTAATGTTATAAAGATCAATTCATTGATTTTTAAGTGTATATTATATGATTTTTTAGTTTTAAAAATGTTATAAATATATTGTAGTTCAAAATCAAGGTAATTTTTTTAAGAGCTTTTAGTTTTCATTTGATTGAAAAATTAACGGGTTTTTAAGTCATGGATTTAAATTTAAAGGAATTTATCAATCTCAGATAGATCTTAATATAACATTTGTATAATTATTTCATTTCTATAATGTGATAAGAGAAGTTTTTTATTATTAAAGTACTATTACGAACAATATAAGATGATGGATTTAATGCACATGTTTTATTATTCATAATACTCTATAACATACATGGGGATAAGATATAGATAAAATCTATTTATCCTTGATAAGAAAGGTACTCCATATGTTCATTAAAATATGATCAATTTTATTCCACCATCTTTTCAATATTTTAAAAAACAATCACCTTTTCAAGAAATTACTCCAAACACATAGAATACCACACAAGATATATATACAATGTTTTTTAAAAATTACCACTAAAGTAACTAATTGTTATTTTTTAATGTTTTAATGGTGTATCCCAATCCATTGGATGAATTCAGTCCAACTAATAATGGGTCATATTATACACCATGATGTAAATCTTTATTAGCAATGGTGTTAATGTGTTTGGATGTTCCTTCTAGGTTGATGAGAATAAGAAGATCATAGGAAGATAGAATGTTATATTTAATTAAGGTTTCCTATACAAGGAAAATAATTTAATTTAAGATAATTATGGGAATAAATAATTAGGGTTCCAAGAGAAATTGGATCTTGACGGTGTACAAGAGCATGTTACACCATAACTATTAAATCAGAGTTCTAAAGTGGAGTTGAAGAGATAAAAAAGAATAATAAGAACTATATAGAGGTATTCGTCATACTTAAATTGTTTTTCATTTATTGATGGTGGAGAGCCTAGAATATGTGAAGAGGCAGGGTATACGAAAGATCTTATCAAGTTTGAGATTACTATTATGGAAGATATTTCTTATTTACATGCCAAAAATACATGTGAATTAAATCCATTTCTATAGTTAAAGAACAAATTGTATAAAAAATTGGCATATTATGTTAAGAAATAATTTTATGGTAAGTGGAGAAACATGGAAAGGATGGTGGTGAAAAGTTTTTATTAGAAGGAAGGTGTGGATTTCATTGAAAATTTTCTATCCTATAATATATCTTACCACCATCCTTGTGGTTCTTAGTATTATTTAATCCTAGGATTTAAATATGGAGTAGTTTAATATTAATACTGAATTATATCATGAATATTTATAGTATTATATTTACATATAGAAACTAGATGGATTTTTTGAGTTAGGAAAGGATTACCTTGTGTGAAAACTCTAGTATATATAGGTTAAATCTGGAATCTAGGTAGTGGAATAAGAATTTCGATTCATTCATGAGTAAAAATGCATAAAATGGTTTAACATGGGTCATTGTTATTATTTCATTTATTTTGGTTATGGATAAATTATATTTCTTATGTATGTGGATGAAATGATCATTTTAGGATCATGTAGGTTGAGGATTTAAGTGTTGAAAGGGAAAGTGACTGAGGAGGTCAAGATCAAAGTTCTTATAAAATCTAGTAAGATCTTGGGGATGATTCGTAGGAGATAATATGTAGTTATAAAGTTGATGTTATCATAGGATTACTAGATTTGAATGGTTTTTATATATTAAGCATTTTGTAAGAAAAACTAGTTTCTATCCCCCAAGAAATAAATTTTATATTGTCAAAGCTGAAATCGACAAAGATAACATAAGAGTTTGAGTACATAGAAAAGTTCCATTATGTATAAACTATTGGAATTATGATGTATTCTATGGTCTGTACTCAACCTATATTTTCTAGGTAGTTGTATTTATGAGAAGGTACATGGATAACATTGGAAGGAAAATTGGGAAGATGTGAAGTGGATACTGATGTATTTGAAGGGAAGTAAGAAAGAATCCCTGTGATTTTGGAATGGAAATTCATTTCAAGGGTATATGGATACTAACATTGCTTGTGATATCAATTGAAAGAGGAGTTCCACCAGTTATATGTTTACCTATGGATTAATTGTGGAAAGTTAGATATCTCAATTATTGAAGGTGATTGTGTCATCCCCTACATAGGTTGAGTACATTATTATAATATTATTCAGGAAGGAGATGGTTTTTCTAAATAACTTTTTGGAGGATCTAGATATAAAGTGAGAAGAAAATTAATTTCACCATGATAAGTATAGTGTTATACGTCTTACAAAGAACATAAAGTTTCATAACCAAACAAAGAATATCTAGGAAAATAATATATATTTTTTCAGTGGATTTATTCATGAATTTTTATTAATATTAAAAAAAAATATGTGTAACAAATAATACTATAGAAATGTTGATAAATTTTCTTTTGATTGAGAATTTGGGGAACTGTTGTACCTTTGAAAGTATTCATTAATGAGTGGAGTTTGTGTGGTAGAATAAAGAAACAATTTGTGTGAGTATGGAAGGGAAATAATTTGGTATTTCATAAATCATCTGTTTTAAATATAATATTTAATGGAAATGTTCCCATTGATGAGTAATTAAGAGGATGATCTTATATTAAGTAAGTTGTGTAAAGATGGAACCATAGAAAGAGGCCAGTTTTATGCATTATGATCTATGTGGGAGATTATTTGAATTGTGTAGCCTGATCCATTGTATGAAGTTAGGCTAAATTCATGTCGATTTTACTACACAAAAGTTTTTTTACACTCATTGTTAGACCACTATAGCATATATGTCCAGTGACACTGACCATGATATAGTAGTAGTGTGAACATAGACATTGTTACTATAGAAGAGATTGCTAGAGACACAAATAGGGTACTATAACACTATGTAATTTCCACCACAATTAAAATGTGGTTTTTAAATTTCTTAAATGTATATTATTGTATTACTTTGTGGCTTTATGACATAATTTCAGGTTATGGTTTCTATAATTTTGTGATTATACCCTATATCCTCCTCTTAGAAATTAGTGAATTTTTCTACCTCTCTATAGATATTGGAAATATTCCTGAATCACATAATTCTATATGTTCCTATGTTCTTGTTAATTTAATTCATATTTATTATTCCCATTTAATCCTATTTTTGGAATCATATATCATTAGATCTCATGATTTTTTTTATGACACCAAATAAAAACAATTTGGGTATTATTGAATGACATTCTGTATTGAATAGAGTATATATGATGCTAGTGGTAGTATGTTTGGAATTTAATAAGTTTAAAGTAAATAAATAAAATATTTTTATAGTGAAAATACAAAGTTAAAGTAACCTAATATTTTAATAGTTTTATGTTATGTTGGTAAAAAATTAATATAAATAGTTAAATTAGTTAGACTATATTTAAACTGAAAAGTTTAATGGAATAGGTTCCTAGGATGATAATTATGATGATGATGATGAACTTAGAAAGAGTTATTGTAACGCCCCGACCCCAGTTACCTAGAGTCAGTGCATTATTATATAACATTGGCATGATCACAAGAAAGATCAAATCTTGAAAGACCGATTAGTTTAGTAGCCTTGGAATAACTAGATACATAAATTAAGTTTACATTACATCATAAAATGAAAACTACAAAAACATAGTCTCCATAGTCCACAATCTTATCCCCTCATACTATCCTTTCAGGTCATTCAAAATTTACTTCTTCACATCCTGGGAAAAATAAAACATAGAAAAGGGGTGAGCTCAAATGCCCAGTAAGGATAACAATATAGCGAAAACTTTCATAAATAAGAATAAACATTTAAGGAAATGTATAACTAAAGCAAAAGCCTTTTAAACTTGAACTTCAACATAGTATGGCAAAAATAAAATGAAATAATTCCATTTACTTATTCACATGGATATTCTAATAATCGAATAATCACATGCAATATCAATAACCACTTTCATAATGATGGAATGCATAATGCCAGACTATCATAACCACATAGCCAAGGCCTCGTGCCAAGACTACAAATAATATTTTTTCAAGGCCTTGTGCCAAGACACTAGTTTGTCTCATGATACCTACCGACGCATCGAGGAGCTATAGCGGGCTCCACCCATCACATATTAAGTCCAATGCATTCCCATATGAAAAGGTTTAAACATAACATAAACATTCGTATTAAAACTAGCATACAAAATGTAAATACTTCATCCATAAACCACAAATGGTATAAAAATAACACATCCACAGTCAAACATATCACAAAACCTTCAATACAATATAGAAGTTTTTTATCATAATAAATCAACTTCAAATAAGCTTAAAATCCATCAAAGGATGTTGACATAGATGAAATCAAAACTCTTTTTAGAGAAATATATCTTTATATTTTGAAATCATTTAAGATTCATATATCTATAAAATAAAATATTTTCTTTGAAAATATTCTTATAATCTTGTAAGGGAAGCTTTGACGATTTTATAATGGCAGAAAATAGCCACACCCTCCGTATAAGTTAAAAAAACATTCTTACCTTAATTTTGTCGAAAAGGTTAAAAAAACCTTGTTTGGAAAATGATGGAAATATTCCTTTATAAACCACTTACAAAAGTCAACAAGGTTATAAATGACTTAACCCATGTTCTAGTAAATAGTAAATAAATGTTTTGAAATACATTTTTAAGAAACATGGATGTGGATGATAAAGAAGTCCCAGTAGATAATCACGTATAAACAACCTCGGATAATGATGAGATTGTGAAATAAACCCTTACCTTGTACTTTTACTTGTTTAAGGGTAGGTTAACCTCCTATATAATGGTGAAATAATTGTTATTAAATTATACAAGAACAATATACATAATTATGATATTATATATGATCTTTTAACATTGCTTTGTTAATAATATCTTAATATTATTGTCGTTTCAGGTGTTAACTTACTCATTTTATTTTATATGTTTTGTTATGTAAGACATGTTTGTTATGAATAGGTTGTATCTTATTCATATCCATAATTATATTAAGTCCTTAAACATTATTATTAATCTTCAAATGAGAATTAGACTTGGATGGATACGATGGAGAATGAATCTCATCGCGTTCGTGAAGACGGTAGTCCGTACGTACGCACGAGCGACAATATCATTGTTTTGATATTAAAATAATATTTAATTGGATGTTATATCATATATACAGAATCATTATCATGTTATATTTATTATTTACATGAATTACACATCATTATTATAACCATCCAAATATGTTTTGAATAACAATTACACCACGACGTGGAGACGGTAAGTCGTACGTACGCACCTATGGTGACATGTCATTCAAAGGATGGATAGAATAATGAAATATGGTTGTACCATGTTTATAATAACATCAAAGTATATATAATATACTGAATTTATTATTTTAGAATGGTAATAACAAAGAAAGAAGAAGTGGAAGAAGAAAGGAACTTGAAAAAGGGTGGTGAAATCATTACCTCTTCTTCGGGTTCTTCCTTTTGATTTGATCAAAAGGGCTCCTTAGGTTGGCTTTATGACTAAAGGAAGGCCTCTATGATGAATTGAAGGAAGTTGAGAGAGTATTTGGGCAGGGTTTGGCCGAACCAAAAGGCTTTGAATGTGTGAATTAGTGAGAAGGGGGAGTGCCCTTTTATAAGAGGGGTGAGGGGAACCTTTGGAAAAGCTAGAAATATTATTTTATAATAAATTCATATTTGGTTTCTAATGGCTCCAAAGTGGATTATTTAAAGGTTAAGGTGGGGATGGGTCGAAAACCACTCAACCAATAGAATTTATACAGGTTTGGGTCATTATATTAACCTTATCTTTTAGTTTTAACTCTTAGTTAATTAGTTTGACACCTACCATGTCACTTTTTATTTTTATATTATATAGTTAATAAACTTACTATATACCTCCAAGAGACCCCCAAGTGTTCCATTAATGACACACCTATCATGATATAAGTATCTTGGTCGAACCTTAGATTTTTATGAATTTAATATCAATTAATAATATAATATTTGTTTTAAAAACTCTTTTATGTCAATTGTGACACTATTTGGAAAATTGATTTTTGTGACACTCATAACAGAATTATTACTTCAAAAAAAGTTAATTAAATCATTCCTAACATGTCATATTAACCTATAAAATTAGTTTAATTCATAAAAAGTCTCAAATTATATTTATTTGGGTATTTATAATATCAATTATTTTAATTTTTCACTATTATGGTAATTACTGCATCATCATTGTGTCATAAATAAATTAACTTATTTAATGTCTAAAAATTATAAATAAAAAATCATTATGTAGGAAATATTTTTATCTTTCTAATTAATATTTATAATTGAATTTATCTTATGTGTAAACCTATATTAAAAATGTTTTAGTAAATAAACATTGATTTTAACTCTTTTAACTCTTTTTTGAATTAAATAATAATAAATGTTATAATCTAATCCAAGTGGACCTAAATGATAATAGTTTATTCCTAAGGTTGTTTTTGGTCAATATACACTTGTCCAATAGAATTAGGACATGTGTTAGGGTAATATTAAGATCATTTTTACCCTTAATTACCCTATTTACTTTTAACCGTGGTAAATAAAAGTAAAAAGATACTATTCACCAAAAATTATTTTCATCTCATCGAACCACATTTTACTCCTTGATATTAACCACGTCTCTCGGATTTTTGAAATTCCACTCACAGAAGCGATAAAATTAAGTTTTATGAAAAATTTAGTTATTTAACTACCACTTAGTGGTTTCACTGTTTATCAACAAATGATGTTTTTCAGAAAAATACCAAAAATTCACCCTAGGCTAATTTCGATATTCCGAATCCAAAACTGAAGTCCATTTTGAAAAATAAAATTTATAAATTTTAAAATGTGGGTATTACTATTCATAATGGCCTGTTTGATTGGTTTTGGTGTGTTAGAACTTGATGTTGCGTACAACACATACTATTGCATTATTCAAAGAGAAGCGTATCGTAGAAGCTTGGGGTGTTACATTCTCTCCTCCTTCAAATAATGTCATCCTCAAAATTTCTAGAATACTACCGCATGACAAGACTTGGGTGGTTCTCCATCATAAGTTCCTTGGGTTCCCACGTTGCCTCTTCCATCTTATGGTTTCTCCACAAGACTTTTACCAGACGAGTCATCCGGTTTCTCAGTACTTGTTCTCTCGTATCAAGAATCTTGGTGGTCTCTTTGCAATAAGATAGACCGGGTTCTAGTTCTAATTATTCATAGGTGAGTACATGCGTTGGGTAAGGCATGTATTTCCTCAATAGATATACGTGGAACGCATCGTGAACTTTGGAGAGATTTTTCGGCATTGCCAAACGGTAAGCTAAAACCCCAATTCGTTCTATAATTTCAAAAGGTCTGATGTACCTGGGACTCAATTTACCTTTCTTATCAAAACATATGACTCCCTTCCATGGAGACACTTTCAAGAAAACATGATCACTGACTTGAAATTCCAAATCTTTCCTTCGATTATCGGCATATCTCTTCTACCTACTTTGAGCTGCTTTGATATGGTTTTGGATTACCTTCACCTTTTCCATCATTTCCTCCACGAGTTCTGGGCCTACAAGTTTTCTTTCACCAACGTCATCCCCACAGGTTGGTGTGCGACATCTCTTTCCGTATAACGCTTCATATGGTGCCATTTGAATACTCGAATGGAAGCTATTGTTATAGGAAAATTCTACCAGAGGTAAATATTGATCCCACATACCCTGAAAGTCAAGTGAGCAGGATCTCAACATGTTTTTTAAGGATTGAATAGTTCGTTCTTATTGTCCATCTGTTTGAGGGTGGTAGGTAGTGCTCAAATGAAGTTCAGTATCCAAGTCTTTCTGAAGACTTTTCCAGAATCTTGAAGTAAAATGGGGATCACGATCAGAAACAATCAATAGGGGTACTCCATCAAGTCTCACAACTTCATTAATATATAGTCATGCTAGTCGTTCAAGTGGTAAATCTTCCCTTATAGCAAGAAAATGTGCTGACTTGGTAAGACGATCTACAATGACCCATATTTCATTGTTCCTTCTAGGAGTCTTTGGTAGCCCCATGACAAAGTCTATTGTAATATTGTCCCATTTCCACTCAGGTATGGGAAGAGGCTGCAATACTCCACCAGGCTGTTGCCTTCCAGCTTTCACTTGTTGACAAACCATACATCTTGACACAAAATCAGCAATCTCCCTCTTCATGTTGTCCCACCAAAAATGTTCCTTCAAATATCTATACATTTTGGTGCTCCTAGGGTGTATAGAGAAATTGGAACTATGAGAATCATCCAGCAATTCCCTTTTTAGATCACACTAGTGCAGAAAACGTTTTTTACATCACCATTTTTTACGTCGGTTATATATAACCGACGTAAAAATGCGGTGAGTAGATTTTTAACGTCAGTTATTTTAATAACCGACGTTAAAAATCGCGCCTGTTCGGTTTTTACGTCGTTTATTTTATAACCAACGTAAAAAACCCATGCGCGGGGGTTTTTTACGTCGGTTATTAGGAAACCGATGTAAAAAAGGCGATATCTACGTGTTTTTACGTCATTTATAAGATAACCGACGTAAAAAACCAATGCGCGGGGGTTTTTTTACGTCGGTTATTTTGAAATCGACGTAAAAAACCCGATATCTACGCGTTTTTTACGTCGGTTTCCCAATAACCGACGTACAAACCCCCCCGTGCTTTGGTTTTTTACGTCCGTTATTTGATAACCGACGTAAAAAAGGCATAGATATCGCCTTTTTTACATCGGTTTCCAAATAACCGACGTAAAAAGCCCCCCACGCATTGGTTTTTTATGTCAGTTATCTTATAACCGACGTAAAAAACGAGATATCTACGTGTTTTTTACGTCGGTTATAAAATAACCGACGTAAAAAACCAAAGCACAAGGGGGTTTTTGACGTCGGTTATAGAAAAACCGACGTAAAAAACCCGTAGATATCTCGTTTGTTACGTGGGTTATAAAACAACCGACGTAAAAAACCAAAGCGCGGGAGCTTTTTTACGTCGGTTTTAAAATAACCGACATTATAAATTTAAAAAATAGTTTATAACGTCGGTTATATAATAACCGACATTATAAAACTTTTAAAAGGCCCGTGGACTGTCATTTACGATTTTTCGATTGACAGTCCGCCGACTCGTTTATCTAGCGTGGTAAACCCTAATCTGCTCGTCGATCGACCTGCGTTAAACTCATTTTGGCTTCATTGTTTATCTTCTTCACTCCTCTTGGATCTATCATCTCAACTCACAACATTCAAGTAAGCCTTCCACGAATTTATTTCGTTCGTTTTTTTTCACGGATATTCTATAATTATGTTTTGTGATTTTTCTTCATTGTTTATCTTCTTCATTGCTGTCCGAGGTGATCTCCAAGGCCATCAGCCCTCAGAAGGGCACCGACGAGTTGGGTGTGGTGCAGAAGGTAAAAGAAGCCATGGCTTCCCTAGTCTACGCACCCCGACCGTCGTCCCTTCCATCTTCCTCCACCCCTACCGCCTCGCCGTCATCCTCCTCCTCCTCTCGGATCTATCATCTTAACCGAGAGTGTTTATTTTATTTCTTCTTTCCCATACTTAAAATATTCTTAAATTATTATGATACATATGATTCATTGATGGAAGTGATACAATTTTACATGGTGTAGGATGATTTATGGGCGGGGTGAGACCATGACATTAGCATTGGGGTGTGAGAGGAAAACTAGTGGAGAAGTGGTATCCGAGAACCTTAATTTTAGTATATATATATATATATTTATATAATTTTTTATACGAAAAGGTTTATTTATATGAATTATTTTGTGAGTGATCCATAGTGAGTATATAAAACTATTTTTCCTTGTTTAGGTGATGATTTAGATTCCTTTTTTCATAGGGCTTTAGTGTGCTTCCTCAACATTTTCATGAGATGTTTTAGGGAGGATCTTACTATGTATACATGTTATGCCCACCATACATAAATATAAACAATTTTTTTGGTTTTTAAAATAAATTTGTAGTTTTTTATAGATGTTAGTAGAATGGAAGTGTTGTGGAGTAGCTATCATGAGTATATAGAGTTTATTGTTTCTTCCTAGTTTTAATTTTAGTACTAATAATCTTCTTTTTGGTTTATGTACAACAATACATGTATGAATTCGTGCATAATTATCTAAATTTATTCATTTCGAACTGAGGAGGGTTACTTTTGGTGGGAGCAGATCCTAAATTATATGGTATGAATTCATTCTATCATAACCATAAATAAAATATAGTTGTATTTTATTTATCATATACATCAACTAATACACTTCTTTTTCATCACAAACCCTTTGAGAATAAAAAACCAAACTAAGAGCTTTGGTATCCACATTGCCTTTTGTTATAGAATATGGGACATCAAAATCAAATGATTGAACATATTCCTCCCAAAAACACTTCCATTGATTTTTATAATTGTGTGAAAATATTTACCAAATGGATTTAGGGTCTACAAAAACCATTAATAACATGTTAAAAAGGTAGTTTATCTAATATATTAAAATATCAAAACCACAATCAATATTAAACTATGTAGGAGTCATGGTTTTCTTTGATTCAATGAAATTTAAAACTGTTATATCTAACTATATTTTGTTTTAAAAATAATATTCAAGCATATTTTTTTAAATACCTATATATTTGTTTTATATTTTAAATTGTTTTACATTCAAATTATGATTTTTTTCATATAAACATATATTTCTCTTATCTTAAAAATATATATTTTTTGTTGATATTTGTTATAGGTAATAATGAGTCTAAGTTGGATTACGTCACATCGAATGAGCAACGAATTTGAGGAAGGTGTTGATGCCTTTTTGGAATTTGCAAAATGAAATGTTCCAAGCAGTGACATTTTTTTCTGTCCATGCCTGAAATGTTTGAATATGAAGAAGTTGAAAAGTAGAGAGATAAAAGATCATCTGATTTGTCATGGTTTTAATCCGAGTTACAGCCCTTGGATTTGGCATGGTCAAACTGGACGGAATGTCACTGATGATGATGATTCACAAGATGGTAACTCCGATAGAATTGAAGAAATGATTCACGATATTGTAGAAGAACAAATTGAGATAGAACTGACAGTTGCACGTCTATATGGTGATGCTGAAAAACCATTATATCCTGATTGTACAGATTTTACGGTTTTTTCGGTGGTGTTAAGATTGATTAACCTGAAGGCGAAGCATGGATGGAGTGACAGAAGTTTTACAGAGCTTCTACAATTTATGAAAGACATTCTTCCAAAAGATAACGATCTTCCAGATTCACATTACAAATCCAAGAAAATATTATGCCCGATGGGATTGGGATACAAGAAAATACATGCCTGTCTGAATGACTGCATTATATATAGGAAGGAATATGAATTTCTGTCAGAGTGTCCTAAATGTGGGACATCACGGTATAAGGTGAAAGAAAAATCACAGGCTGATGTAGAGATTACAAAGCTCCCTTCAAAGGTATTTTGGTATCTTCCTATAATTAATCGTTTCAAACGTTTATTTGCTAATTCACATGATGAAAAAAAGGTTAAGATGGCATGCTGAAGAGTGGGTATGTGATGGAAAAATATGTCATCCAGCTGATTGTCCACAATCGAAGAAAATTGATGCGCAGTATTCTACATTTGGAAATGAAATTAGAAATCTCAGACTAGGGTTGTGCACAGATGGAATGAATCCATACCGAACACTCAGTAGCACACATAGTTAATGGCCTATTTTATTGGTAATTTACAACCTCTCTCCTGAAGTTTGTATGAAGCGCAAATATGTCATGTTGAGTACAATGATCTCTGGTCCAAAGCAACCCGGTAATGATATTGATGTTTACTTGTCACCGTTGATTGATGATTTGAAACTGTTATGGGCTGATGGTATTAGGGTGTATGATTCTTATAAAATGGATTATTTTCAACTGCATGCAGTGCTTTTGTTCACTATAAATAACTTCCCAGCATATGGAAATTTGTCTGGATACAGTGTTAAAGGGAATAAAGCATGTCTAATTTGCGAACAACAGACGTCATATTGTCAATTGCATCATGGGAGGAAAACAGTGTACATGGGTCATAGAAATTTTTGCCTATGGAACACCCTTATAGAAGACTAAAAAAGGCATTAAATGGCTCACAAGAATTTGATACTGCTCCAAAACCTTTATCCCCTGATCTGTATTTTGAGAGGGTGAAAAACCTTGACGTGATATTGGGAAAGACACAGAAATCTGGTAATGATAGGCATATTTGGAAGAAAAGGTCAATTTTTTTTTGAGCTACCATATTGGAGGTATCATGAAGTTAAACATAATATTGATGTCATGCATGTGGAGAAGAATATATGTGATTATTTGATTGGAACATTGTTAGATATTAAAGGAAAGACTAAAGATGTTTTGAATGCAAGATTAGACTTAATATCAATGGGAATACGTTTGGAGTTAGCTCCCACTCCTAAAGGAAGACGAACATTTCTTCCCCCGGCTTGTCATACATTATCGAAGAGGGAGAAAATTATCTTCTGTCAGTGTCTTCATGATACCAAAGTGCCTCAAGGTTATTCTTCTAATGTAAAAAATTTTGTCTCATTGAAGGACTTGAAGTTGATAGGTATGAAATCACATGATTGTCACGTCATGATGCAACAAATTCTACCAGTTTCATTGCGTGGAATATTGCCCATTCGTGTCAGAAATACTATAATGAAGTTGTGTTATTTTTTCAATTCAATTTGTAACAAGGAGATTTATGTGAATGCTTTGAACATTTTGTAAAAGGATGCAATTTTTAAACTTTTTCAATTGGAAATATATTTTCCTTCAACTTTTTTTGATATAATGGTGCATTTAATGATTCATCTGGTTTGAGAAATAAAGCTTTGTGGACCTGTATATCTTCGTTGGATGTATCATTTTGAAAGGTATATGAAAATATTAAAGGGGTATGTTAAAAATCTATATCGACCCGAAGCCTCCATTATTGAAAAGTATATTTCTGAGGAGGTAGCAAAGTTTTGTACGGGCTATTTGGCTGCGGCGCAACACATAGGTTTGCCTCCATCTTTCCATGAACGAGTTAATAATGAGGGAAAGGGGATTCACGGCTTGAAATTCAAATCATTGTCAGCTGAACAAATGAAGAAGTTAGAATCATACATCTTGAATAACATAGCTGATGCTCAACCGTATATCACATTGCATATTAATGAGTTGAAACAATGTCATCCAAAGAAGAAAGAAATGTGGATTTTGAATGAGCACAACAAAACTTTTTTGTCATGGATTAAAAAGACTTTTCTTGGTAGATCAGATGTATCAGAGACATTAAAATGGATAGTGGGTGGTCCATGTTTAAATGTGATAACATGGTCCGGTTATGACATTAATGGTTATACATTTCATACAAAATCTCAGGACAATAGAAGTGCAGTTCAGAATAGTGGTGTATTGGTGTTTGCAGAAGCAATGCATTTTTCGAGTGCTAAGGACAAAAACCCAATTTCTGCATCAAGTGCATATTATGGAGTGATTGAAGACATATGGGAGGTTGATTACTTTAAAATTAAAGTTCCCGTTTTTAATTGTAAATGGTTTAACGGTAACAACAGTGTCAGACACGATTAATTTGGAATGACACTTGTTAATCTGAATAGATTGGAAGACACAACTGATTCTTTTATAATGGAAACACATGCAAAACAAATTTTCTATGTAGTAGATCAATCAGATATGCAGTGGGCTATTTTTTTACATGGAAAAAACAATATGTTGGTGAGGATGAACTTGACGAATATGATGATTTATGTGAGATCCCTACTTCCATGGAAATATTAACAGAACATAATGATGATCATGTTGAAGACATAGTTTGTGCCATAAGGAACGATCACGACAATGGAATTTGGGAAATCAATCCATTTTTACAATCCTAAAATTACATGTAACATATGTTTATTTCTTGTTTACATTTATTTTTTCCATAAATGTTAGATATTGTAAGTTTTTTATTTATTAAAACATGTTTTAAAATAAAATAAGTATATGTTTTTGTTTGTTTTAAGTTTGTTTAGTTTACTTTATCATGTTTATAACCATTACATAAATTTTAAAATGCTTATTTTTGTTCACTGACAATTACTTTACCATGTTTACAATGTTTACCAGGTTTACCATTTTTACCATTTTTACCATCTTAACCATCTTGACCATCTTTGTCATCTTTACCATTGTTTAACATGCTTACCATATTACCAATGTTTACTATTATGTAACTTAGTACACTTTTCTATTTTCTGATTACAGTAGTAATAAAATATTTGAATTTGTATATTTGTGAACTGATGTTTGTTTTTTTGATTTGAAGGATATTGACAGATCATTCAGATGATCAACCACATGATTCTGGAGAGGAGAATATTGCTGGTCATACCTCTGGGGATGAACATTCACATGCTCCTATTACGACAAAGATTTCAAAGGTTGGTAAACATGGGTGCACACGTTTACCAAAATTATCACTTGCCCGTACGCAGGATCAGAGGATAGTCGTTGAGTTTGATGATGATGATATTCCTAGAGGTCCGAATGCCAAAGATTTTAAGAGTTTTGTTGCAACTCAAGCTAAGACCAAAGTAAGCATTCTGTATAATTATTAGAGAGGTGTGGATAAAGTGATTATCTCTCAGTTGTGGGAGATGATTTTGGTAAGATCTTTTGTCATTGTTTGACCATTATTTTAATGTTTATAGTATATATAATATGTTTAACATCTTCTTTATCAGATGACATTTGTTATTCCTGACACTGGAGGAGTCAGGAAGAAATTCTTATCGTTGGCTACCAGGAGATGGAGGGATTTCAAATCAACCCTCTCATCTGATTTCATTTATGGTCATAAGAGTCACGACAATCCATGTCGTATATATCCTTTTATAGATGAAGACACATGGAGACATTTTTTTGAAAGTAGAAAAAAGAGTAATTTCTGGTAAGGGCAATGTAAACTTTTATAAACTTTCTTATATAAATGATTTTATTAATGTTTTGTTAATTATTTATTATTCTTAAATTACAACAAACAAGGAAAGCTCATCAGGAGATCCAATCTAAAAATTTATACCCTCATAGTTTATCTCGGGGAGGGTATGCATTATTGGAAGAACAAATGATGGCAGAAAAATTTCAACAACTAAGAGCTGAGTCTTCAAGCTCTGGAGAGGTGGCCCCTCCATCCCCTCCATCTAGACATGAAAAATGGAAGAGAGCTCGGAAGGGAAAAAAGGGAAATATCTTTCGGAAGAATCGAGAATCGTAGCTGAGAGGATTTTATGATATCTATTTAATTTATTTAAGTTAACTTTTTTTCTTCATATAAGTTTCAATAATTACAGAAATGTTCAATTAATTAATACAGGACTCTCTTGAGGAGCAGAGTTCAGAGGGGACATTTACAGCTACTAGGAGGGAAGATATTTTATTTGTAGCATTGGGAAGGCTCTAACATCCTGGCCGTGTAAGAGGATATCCGGCAGGTGTATCGGTAAGAAAAGTGTTTTCACGTTCTTCAACTTCTAACATTGAGGGGGTTTATAAAAAAATAGAATCCTTGGAGGCTGAACTTCAAAATATTAATGCGACGATGGAGGACAAGATTAGAGAGTCAGTGCAGTCAATGTTTGCAGAAATGCAAAGACAATTTCAGACTGCAGCTCCCACTCCTCCACCTCCCCCTGCAGACCCCATTATTTATCCTCCACCTCCTCCAGTAGCTCCCACTCCCCCACCTCAGCCTGCGGACCCCATTTTTTATCCTACGCCTCCTCCGCAGCTTCCTACATATTGTGAGTTGTATGTTGATGATTCTCAACATCATATAGTAGCATACGGGTTGGTATATTGTATAGGAGATACAGTTCATCATCAAAAATTAGAGGTAGAGAATCAGAGGGTCACTATACAGGATATTATAGATAGATCAGCTGGGGTACCAATACCTACAGATGAGGTGGCGACAGTTGGACAGAGTATCGGCCATTTTTTAGTTTGGCCATCCATACTTCTTCAACTCATTACCATAGAGGTATGAATGTTATATCTTTTATTTTATTTGTTTATTAAAGTTGTTTTATCATTTGAAAACTACTATATTTTTCAATTTTTTTTCACAGGAATACTTCAAAGGTAAAGAAATACTGTATAGACAACAACAAAGACAACATGCTATGACATCAGATACAGATTCCAGTGGTCTTGACAGATTGTCAAGATATTCACATTTGTTGTTGGGTTTTTATGAGTTTCCAATGGAATCTCATGTTTGTGGATGTGATATAAGTGTGGGGATTACAAAAACTGATATCATGGAGCTTGTTACTGGAGATAAGTTGGGCATCAACGTGGTGCAAATTTTTTCCATGTAAGTCTTAACACCTTTTCCCTTTGTTATATTTATTAAAAATGTATACTTATGTATGTTTTGTATTAGGTATCTTTATAAAATTTGTGAGAGGAATGAGATAACAGAAGTATATGGATTCATGGACCCACAATTGATTTCCCCTGAAGCATGTGCATTGACTGAGGAACAAAGAATGGTTTATATTGCTGAAAGATTTGAAAAGAATATAATCAGACAATGTTGGATGATGCCTTTTTGTGAGAGGTATGAAACACATTTCTCTCAAAGAGTTAATTATCTTTTAACATAAAAAACCACTAACATTAAATTTAATTTTATCAGTGATCATTGGACGTTAGGGATTTTTTGCCCAAGGGAGAAAGCTCTTTATTGGATATGCTCTGTTCATGGTGATGTGTGGGAAAGTTTTAAGAATACATTGGAAAAGTAAGTTTCAATTTCTCAATAGTTTTATATATTATAATGAATTTTAAATTTACCCCATTCGTATTATTTTTTAATAGTGCATGGGTCTACTTTCGAAAAAACACAATGAAAAGAAACGCAAAGATCAAATATGTAAATGCGAAGGTAAATTTCCATTTATAATTTGTACTTTTTGATTTATTAAATAAAAATAATATATTTAATTTACACTCATTAAAAACAGAATTTTCATGAACAACAAGGCCTCATCGAATGAAGATATTATATGTTAAGATTTGTGTATGAAATAATAACAACTGGGACATTTGTGAATTTTGACCTGGTACGATTTCCTCTTAAACTTTGCCATAATATTTTAATTTGATTTATTCATTATACATGTTAACTATCTTCTTTTTCATTTTGATGACCCTCAACCCTATACTTCTGAAGACATAAAACACGTACAAGTGGAGTGGTCAAATTATTTTACAGGTTTGATTGAATTTTAGTTGTTTGTAATGTAAAATGTAATTTTGAATATTGTCGTTTTTATTGTGTATTTGGTAGTTGTTTAGGTTGGATTTAGTTTTTTTTGAAGTTGACAGTGTAAGTTTTGAATGTTATATAAGTGAATGTTAATTTTTCTCTACTTTTTGTTTTGGTCTACTTTTGATGGTTTTTATGGTATGGATTTGGGTCTGTGGGGCAGGGATGTCCAGGGGTGTGGGAAGGCGGTCCATGGGTGTGGGAGTGCTGTCTAAGGGTGGGGGGGGGGGGTTGTCCAGGGGTGTTTGGGGCTGTCCAGGGGTGTGGTGGGGGCTGTCAAGTGGGGTGAGGGGGTAAGGGGGTGCTGTTCAGGCGGGTGGGGGGTTGTCGAGGGGTGTTTGGGGGTGTCCGGGGGTCAGGGGGCAGTCCAGGAGTGTGGTGGGGGCTCCAATGGGGTGGGGGAGGGTTGTACAAGGGGTATACATGAGGGTGGGAGCTCCAATGGGGTGGGGAAGGGCTGTCCAGGGGGTATACATGAGGGTGAGGGCTCCAACGGGGTGGGGGAGGGCTGTCCATGGGGTATAAATGAGGGTGGGGGCTATCTAGGGGGTAAGTTTTATATGTTATCTATGTACATGCTTAATTTTGATGTACTTCTGTTTTTGTGGTATGATTTGTTTTCTGGTTGATTCTGGTGGAGAGAATATGACTGCATTCTTTTTTAAAAAAAAATTGGGTTTATCACGTCGGTTATTAAATAACCGACGTGATAAAATGCCTGGAAAAAAGTTTATCACGTCGGTTATTTAATAACCGACGTGATAAAAGGCCCGCAGAATGGCTTATCACGTCGGTTATTTAATAACTGACGTGATAAAAGGCCTGGGGAATGGTTTATCACGTCAGTTATTTAATAACCGACGTGATAAAGGGCCTGGAGAATGGTTTATCACGTCGGTTATTGAATAACCGACGTGATAAACGGCCTGGACAATGGTTTATCACATCGGTTATTGAATAACCGACGTGCTAAACCGCCTCCCGTCGATTTATCACGGTGGTTATATAATAACCGATGTGATAAACCCACCTCCCCTGGTTTTTCACGTCGGTTTTATTTAAACCGACGTGATAAACCACGCTCACCCCGGTTTATCACGTCGGTTCTTATAGAACCGACTTGATAAACCCCCCTCACCCCAGTTTATCACGTCGGTTCTATATGAACTAATGGGATAAACCCCCCTCTCCCCTGTTTATCACGTCGATTGTTTAATAACCGACGTGATAAACCATTTTCCAGGCCTTTTATCACGTTGGTTGTTAAATAACCGACGTGATAAACCCTTTCCATTTTTTTTTATCACGTCGGTTCTAAAATAACAGACGTGATAAACATCGCGATTTTATGTTTTTGACGTCGGTTTTTAAATAACCGACGTCAAAAACCTTATTTATAACGTCGCACGTATTAACGTCGGCTAGAAACCGACGTAAAAAATGAAAAATAACCGACGTAAAAAACATTTTCTGCACTAGTGTCAGGTATATCGGGAACACAAAGTCTCTTCCCAAATTTCAAAATTCCATCTTCATGCACAAAGTCTCTCAATCTCCCATCATTCACAGCTTTAATCTTCTTTTTAAATTCTTCATCATCAGTCTGAGAACTCTTAATCCTTTCTAGTAAAGATGGTTTGACAACCATTTGAAAAAGCATTGATGTTTCACCTTCCCTGGTTATTCCCATGTCCATCCTCACTAGATCCATGAAAATTGGATCCCTTTCAATTCTCATATTGTTCAAAACTCCATGATCTTTTCTTCTCAAAGCATCTTCCACATTTTTTGCCTTCCCAGGGTGGTAGTGTATCGTGCAATCATAATCCTTGAGTAATTCAACCCATCTCCTTTGCCTCATGTTGAGTTCTTTTTGTGAGAAAATATACTTCAAACTCTTGTGATCAGTATAAATCTCACATTTTTCACCATAGAGGTAGTGCCTCCATATATTCAAAGCAAATATCATAGCTTCTAACTCGAGATCATGAGTAGGATAGTTTTTTTCATGAATTTTCAACTTTCGCGATGCATAGGCAATAACCCTATCATTATGCATAAGTACCCAACCAAGTCCTTTCTTCGATGCATCACTATAAATAACGAACCCATCATTCCCCGATGGTAGAGTCAATATAGGATCATTGACTAATCTTCTCTTTAGTTCTTTGAAACATTCTTCACACTATTTTGTCCAAAAAAATTTAACCCCTTTACGTGTGAGCTTTGTTAATGGGTTAGCCAACCGGTAAAAATTCTGGATGAAACGTTGATAATAACCTGCTAAACCAATAAAACTACGTACCTCAGTTATACTCGTTGGTGTAGGCCATTCTTGGATTACCTTGGTCTTAGAAGGATCAACAGAGATTCCATCTTTAGAGACAATATGGCCAAGAAAAGAAATCTCTTGAAGCCATAATTCACACTTGCTAAACTTCCCATATAATTCATGTCTTCTCAGAGTCTTCAAGATAATGCACAAGTGATTTTCATGGTCTTCGTAGCTTTTGGAGTATACCAAGATATCATCAATAAATACCACCCCAAATTCATCGAGATATTCCTTGAAAACTCTATTCATCAGATCCATGAATACAGAGGGTGCATTAGTCAATCCAAAAGGCATTAATGTAAACTCGTAATGCCCGTACCTGGTTTGAAATGCTATCTTCGAAATGTCTTCCTTCTTCACACACAACTGATGGTATCCAGATCAAAGGTCAATCTTTGAAAAGAATTGATCTCTATGTAGTTGGTCAAATAAATCATTAATGCGAGGTAGGGGATACTTGTTCTTTATTGTTATAGCATTGATCTCCTTGTAGTCGATACATAACCTCATAGATCCATCTTTATTTTTAACAAAAAGAACAGGGGCTCCCCATGGAGAAACACTAGGGAGAATAATTCCCTTATTACTCAATTCCTCTAGTTGTTTCTTTAGTTCAACTAATTCTATAGTGGCCATTCTATAAGGGGTCTTCGATATAGGCCTTGATCCAGGAATTAAATCAATGGAAAACTCAACTTCTCGTTCTGGAATATGTCCAGGTAAATCTTTCGGAAACACATCTACATATTCTTTCACAATAGGTACATCCTCTATTTGAACATTCCTTTCCTCACCCACTGTAATTTCATCCTCTTCCACCCCAATAATTGAATTTAGTTGAGATACTGGTGGTGGATCTAGATAAGAATTAGGTGGTGACGATTCTTCTATAAATATAAGGTGTACCTTATCATCATCATCCAAAATCGTAACCTCCTTATTCTTACAATAAATCTTCACACCATGGTCTGAAAGCCAGTCCATACTGAGGATTATATCAAAATCAATCATAGGTATGTCGATGAGATCAGCAGATAAAGAACATTTATGTGCTCTAATGGGGACTGATTCACAAAACATCGTTCCAATGATACTTCCCTTAAGAGTTTTAACTGACAACTCCCTTGTTAAATAAAATTGAAAATATCTAATTTTCTTAGAAAACTGGGAAGATATGAAACAATACGATGATCCAGAATCAAATAATGCATTTTCTAAACTTGAGGAAACCATTAACTTACCTTCCACCACGCCTTTCGGAGCTTATACTTCAGTAGTAGTGACAGCATAAGCTTGGCCTTGATCCCTTGGCCTTTTCTGAGGTAAGTTCCCCTAATGCTTAGGACATTCATTTTCATAATGTCCCATCTCCCTGCAATTTTAGCATTGGACATCAGTAGCTTCCTTCTTCCCCTTGAAATCACGAGCTTGGTGGCCTTTTTCACCACACTTGTAACAGACTACCGTTCCTTTTAAGCAAGTACCGGGGTGTTTCTTCCCACATTTACTGCAGGTTGGATATTTAACTTTTCACTTCCTCCCCTTATTTCCATTCCCTAATTGATCAGTAGATCTCTTCTTCTCTTGCTTTGCTTTAAAGCCATAAGACTTAGAGAATTCCTTTTCAATATTGATAGCACATAAGACAATGTCTTCATACGACGAGAAGGATTGTGAGACTAATGCTCGATGGAGAAATGGTTTTAACCCATCAAAGAAATGATCAATCTTACTTCTTGGGTTACGTATATAATTTCCAGCATACCTTGAAAATCTTGTAAAGATAGCCTCATACTTTGCGACATTCTCATCCTCTTTTTGTCTCAGACTCAGAAATTGTCTTTCCATATCTTCTCGATGGTCACGAGGAAAATATTTTTCTAAAAAAAGATATTTGAACTCCCTCTATTCCATATTTGATACTTCATCATCTTCCTTCGTGTTTTAAATCAATGACCACCATTGGTCAACATCTCCAGTGAGGCGGTAAACTGCCATGATAACTTTTTCCCTTTCACTACTCCCCAAAGCCTGAAATATTTTCTCTAGGGAATTTATCCATTGCTCAGCTACTAAGGGATTTGTACACCCATTGAACATTGGTGGTTTTTGCCTCATGAAGCGATCTAACATTGATCCTCCACACTGCGGATCAGGGTGCTCCATACGGGTAAGGTTATTATTCATAACCTGAGTGAGTTTTCCCAGTATGGTGATTAGATGATCGACACCAGTTGCATCACTAGCTACACTATAATTATCTTTAGTAGGAGGGAAATCCCTACATGGAGTGTGTGCATTGATACAGTTTACATTTCTTCCACTAGGATCCATTTCTAAACAATGGCATAAACAAGATCAGTTTATGAATCAAAATACATAATTTCATACTTATAAAATACTTAACATAAATTGAACTATTTATGGATATAATACATAATCATAAAAATGTTTTCTTTGAGGAAGTATATACTCATAAACCCTTCATAATGATTTGTAAATAAAATGAGAGTTATCCTAAACATATCCCCTGAGAGTGTCGTAACCAAGAGTGCATCAAGTCCTGTTGTCGTGCACCAGTTCCCGTTCGAGTCTAGCTCAAAGCAGTGTTTTCGGGTTTTACCCCTAGGTACATTTGTTCCAGAGCCGCCTCTACCTACTCGTATCTAGATAGGGATGTATTGCTCAGAAAACTCACAAAATCTCTAAAATACCAAAATTCTAGGAAGTTCTTATAAACTAATCCTCAAAGTCCATCTTAGGTCTATGTGCTCTAATCAGAGTTTATCTAAATCTAGCTTCCAAGGTTTGTACTAAAATTCCTCTGATACCAACTGTAACGCCCCGACCCCAGTTACCCAGAGTCGGTGCATTATTACATAACATTGGCATTATCACAAGAAAGATCAAATCTCGAAAGACTTATTAGTTTAGTAGCCTTGGAATAACAAGATACATTAATAAAGTTTACATTACGTCATAAAATGAAAACTACAACAACATAGTATCCATAGTCCACACTCCTATCCCCTCATACTATCCCTGTAAATCATTCATAATTTACTTCTTCCCATCCTGGGAAAAATAAAACATAGAAAAGGGGTGAGCTCAAATGCCCAGAAAGGATAACAATATAGCGGAAAATTTCATAAATAAGAATAAACATTTAAGGCAATGTATAACTAAAACAAAAGCCTTTTAAACTTTAAATTCAACATAGTATGGCAAAAATAAAATGAAATAATGAAATTTACTTATTCACATGGATATTCTACTAATCGAATAATCACATGCAATATCAATAACCACTTTCATAATGATGGAATGCATAATGCTAGACTATCATAACCACATAGCCAAGGCCTCACGCCAAGACTACAAATAAGATTTTGTCAAGGCACTGTGCCAAGACACTAGTTTGTCTCATGAGACCTACCGATGCATCGAGGAGCTATAGCGGGCTCCACCCATCACATATTAAGTCCAATGCATTCCTATATGAAAAGGTTTAAACATAACATAAACATTCGTATTAAACTAGCATACGAAATGTAAATACTTCATCCATAAACCACGAATGGTATAAAAATAACACATCCACAATCAAACATATCACAAAACATTCAATACAATATAGAAGTTTTGTATAATAATAAATCAACTTCAAATAAGCTTAAAATCCATCAAAGGATGTTGACATAGATGAAATGAAAACTCTTTTTAGAGAAATATATCTTTCTATTTTGAAATAATTTAAGAGTAATATATCTATAAAATAAATAATTTTCTTTGAAAATATTCTTATAAGCTTGTAAGGGAAGATTTGACGATTTTATAACGGCGGAAAATAGCCGCACCCACCGTATAAGTTAAAAAAACATTCTTACCTTAATTCTGTCAAAAAGGTTAAAAAGGACCTTGTTTGGAAAACGATGGAAAGATTAATTTATAAACCACTTATAAAAGTCAACAAGGGTATAAATGACTTAACCCATATTCTATTAAATAGTAAAAAATGTTTTGAAATACATTTTTAAGAAACATGTGTGTGGATGATAAAGAAGTCCCAGTAGATAATCACGTATAAACAACCTCGGATAATGAAGAGATTATGAAATAAACCCTTACCTTGTACTTTTCCTTGGTTGAGGGTAGGTTAAACTCTTTTATAATGGTGAAATAATTTTTATTAAATTATAAAAGAACCATATACATAATTATGATATCATATATGATCTTTTAACATTGCTTTGTTAACAATATCTTAATATTATTGTCGTTTTGGGTGTTAACTTACTCATTTTATTTTATATGTTTTGTTATGTAAGACATGTTTGTTATGGATAGGTTGTATCTTATTCATATCCAGAATGATATTAATTCCTTAAAAATTATTATTAATCTTAAAATGGGAATTATACTTTGATGGATACGATGGAGAATGAATCTCATCACGTTCGTGGAGATGGTAGTCCGTACGTACGCACGAGCGACAATATCATTCTTTTGATATTAATATAATATTTAATTGGATGGTATATCATATATACATAATAATTATCATGTTATATTTATTATTTACATGAATTACACATCATTATTATACCCATCCAAATAATAATGTTTTGAATAACAATTACACCACGACGTGGAGACGGTAAGCCGTACGTACGCACGTATGGTGACATGTCATTCAAAAAATGGATAGAATACTGAAATATGATTGTAAAATGTTTATAATAACATCAAAGTATTTATAATATACTGGAGTTATTATTTTATAATGGTAATAACAAATAAAGAAGAAGTGGAAGAAGAAAGGAACTTGAAAAAGGGTGGTGAAATCATTACCTCTTCTCCGGGTTCTTCCTTTTGATTTGATCAAAAGGGCTCCTTATGTTGGATTTATGACTAAAGTAAGGCCTCTAGGATTAAGTTAGGGAAGTTGAGAGAGAATTTGGTTAGGGTTTGGACGAACCAAAAGGCTTTGAATGTGTGAATTAGTGAGAAGGTGGAGTGCCCTTTTATAAGAGGGGTGAGGGGCACCTTTGGAAAAGCTAGAAATATTATTTTATAATAAATTCATATTCGGTTTATAATGTCTCCAAAGTGAATTATTTAAAGTTTAAGGTGGTTATGGGTCTAAAAACACTCAAACAATAGAATTTGTATATGTTTGGGTCATTATATTAACCTTATCTTTTAGTTTTAACTCTTAGTTAATTAGTTTGACACTTACCATGTCACTTTGTATTTTTATATTATATAGTTAATAAACTTACTATATACCTCCAAGAGACCCCCAAGTGGTCCATTAATGATAAAAATATAATGATATAAGTCTCTTGGAAGAACCTTAGTTTTTTAGGAATTGAATATCAATTAATAATATAATATTTGTTTTAAAAACTCTTTTATGTAAATTTTGACACTATTTGGAAAATTGATTTTTTTGAAAATCATATCAGAATTATTTCCTCGAAAAAGTTAATTAAATCATTCCTAACATGTAATATTAACCTATAAAATTATTTTAATTCATAAAAAGTCTAAAATTATATTTATTTGGGTATTTATAATATCAATTATTTTAATGTTTCACTATTATGGTAATTAATGCATCATCATTGTGTCATAAATAAATTAAATTATTTAATGTCTAAAAAATATAAATAAAATATAATTATGTAGGAAATCGTTTTAGATTTCTAATGAATATTTATAATAGAATTTATATTATGTGTAACCCTGTATTAAAAATGTATTAGTAAATAAACTTTGATTTTAACTCTTTTAACTCTTCTTTGAATTAAATAATAATAAATGTCCTAATCTAATCCAAGAGGACCTAAATGATAATATTTTATTCCTAAGGTTGTTTTTGGTCGATATACACTTGTCCAATAGAATTAGGACATGTGTTAGGGTAATATTAAGATTATTTGTACCCTTAATTACCCTATTTACTTTTAACAGTGGTAAATAAAAGTAATAAGTTACTATTCACAAAAAATTATTTTCATCTCATTGAACCACATTTTACTCCTTGATATTAACTGTGTCTCTCGGATTTTCGAAATTCTACTCACAGAAGCGGTGAAATTAAGTTTTATGAAAAATTCAGTTTTTTAACTACCACTTAGTGGTTTCACTATTCATCAAAAAATAAAGTTTTTTCAGAAAAATACCAAAAATTCACCCTAGGATAATTTTGATGTTCCGAATCCAAAAATTAAGTCCATTTTGAAAAATAAAATTTATAAATTTCAAAAAGTGGGTATTACTATTCATAACGGCTAGTTTGATTGGTTGTGGTGTGTTAGAACTCGATGTTGCGTACAACACACGCTATTGCATTATTCAAAGAGAAGCGTACCGTAGAAGCTTGGGGTGTTACAGTTATAAGTATATAATAAAAGTTATTGACACTATAAAATTTTATTTTGTGAAGTTAAGAAGTTTGAACACTTGTTCTAAGAATTTAACTTTATAAATATGATTTTTATTTTTCACCATTTTTCAAACTAGCTTACAAAAAATAATCATTAAGTGTTTAGTGTGAGAGTTTTTTAAAATATTCACATTGAGATATGGTCATAGTTACATAGATATGTAATGAGTTTAATAAAACCCTAAAATTTTAAAGAATATAAGGATTATTTGTCAGACTATCATATATGACATGATGAGACAAACACTTATGTATGATTTTGTCAATATTCTTAAATTTTTTTAAGAATATTAAATGTATCAATATATTCAAAATTAAATAAATACTTTATCATTATTTCAAATTTTCTACACACACACACACATATATATATAGTAAGGTTAAATGATAATTGAACTCTCAAAATATGACTTTGAATTATCACTAACTGATGTTCTTCATGGAATATTATTGATTATAAAGAAATATTAAGGTTAGAATGGGTGGGATTCTTATATTGGGATATAGAATATTCTCATAAGGCACAAGATTTGTTTTTGGCATTAGATGACATGTGAGGCATACCACACGGAGTGTAATATACTATTTCATTAAAATATTAGGGGTTTAGGGTTTAAATTTTTATTTCCCATTACCTATGGTTTTTGAGATACCTAGCAAGAGAACCATTATAATTTGATACCTTTCTTATGAAAGCACCATGGATTAGATAATCATAGTATGGTTGGGTATGATACTGATCTTTTCATTGGTTGGAGATCAACCAAGATGGTTTTTGTCTAATTTTTTGATTATTATGACACATAGTCCCTAGATTGAGGTAATCTATGTAAGTATATACCAATAACCTGACAAGACATGTGATGTGATTAATTATCAGGTGAGGGTAATGTGTTATTCTCATCTATAAAGGTGAATTTAGTGTGATGTATTCATCAACCTAGATAGTCTAAACTTTTAGAATTGAAAACCTATAAGTAGATATAATGGTTCGATATACTATTGTCCTTTAGTAACATGATATTTTGAAAAAATGGGACATATAAAAATTAATGATTACATATAGTACAAATGGTGGGTGTAGGTATAAAGATACATATTTTTGATAGATATCACCCCAAATCTATTTTTAACTTGAGTTGCATTGATACTTTTATAAATAAAACTCTTTTTTAAATTTATGATTTCCAGAATTCAATTTTTCATCATTTCTAAGGACTTTGGGGTCCCATGTTTTGGTTGTCTAGATAAGGGTTGAGTTTGAATTAGATATCTACTCTAAAAGAATTTTAGATGTCATCAAAAATGTTTTTTTGATGATTATTCCAAATTTATTTCATCTTATTTGATACAAGGTGAATTTTATTGTAATATTCTAAAAGTATTTTGGATGATATCCCATAGTTTTTTTATATATGGTTTAAAATTATATTCTATATGATACAATATAAGGTGTAATGACCTACAGTATACGATTATTTAATAAAAGTCATAGATTGATGGAGAAATTTCATAAATCCCATGCACATATGATGTGTTATAACCTATATCATAAGGTTCAATATTTTTATTTAGTATGATTTGAAATATATAAACCAAATTCATATTATGGTTTTAGAATATTATTGTCTATGATATAGAGATATCATAGACATTACCTTAATGTGTTAATATAATATTAATTTATAACAATCAAACCTTCTTCTTCATTAGACATCATTAAATATTTCAGAAGATGAAATTTATAGAGGATAAAGTCTTGAATTTAAATGTTAAATGAAATTTGGTGGTCGAAGTAAAACTCATACGTTTTATAACATGTTTTTTATTTAATAAAGGCTCAACGAGTATCCATATAGCCTATATAAAGGGGACATCAACATGAAATGAGGGTTATATTGGTAAATTTTATGTTCCTAAAAATTCTCCCTTCCTCTATTCTTTATTATTCTTCCACCTTTATCAAGAAAGGAACGAGCATTCTATGTAGTGAATAAGAATCCTACCCAAGAATCAAGTGATTATTTTAACCCATGGATACACAAAAAATGAGAGATTACTTTGGATACATCTAAAGGATCTTTAGTAAAACACTACAAAGAAGGCAGTATCAAATGCTCATTGTTGAAAGGAATGCATGTGTAATTCAATTTAGTTTATGCATGGTTTAAGTTCAATGAATGGTGGATCTTAGGAATTTTGGTTTCTTATTTTTACCATTGTATTGATTAAGTGTAGATCAATTTTTATAAAACCATCAAAAAATATTTACATTGATGATATCCATTGGTGGAGGATCAGCTATTGAAGCTGTATATTATCACATAAAAATCTGTAAGATATACCTAACACAAGGCATAAAATATTATGGGGTTTTAAGGATTTATTAAGACGTAATATGTATATCAAAAACAAATAGAAACCCAATAACCAAAATCTACCATGTATGAAACCTGAAATCATGTATAACTAAAATAAATAACTCATTATTACCTTTCACCATAGATGGATTCTGTTAATTCCTTCAACCAATGTTTGATGAATATCATAGTGAGTAAGCCATAAAAATCCCTCCTCTATGGTTTATTCATGGGTTGAAATGAATAAACCATCATTGAGTGGGACTCTAATTTAATCCACAAAAATTTTAGTTCCTCACATATTAATGAAGGACGAAAATGATATTTCTCAGGTATGGGAGAATTGGAAGTGTATTTTTTAGGCTCAAATGATCACTATCTCATAGAGATTACCTCCTTATATAATCCATTGGAATGTCATCATGAATTTACTCATGCATCACATAATACATTAGTAAATATTCAAATATTAATGAATTCATCATATAAAATCATTTTTTAGCATCCCAAACACTTTATCATATAAAAAATTCATAATAAATGATAGACCACGTCGAAGACCCCCAAATAATAACACTTATCATTTGGATGTCAAATAAATTTTAGGGTGAAAGAAAGTAATTTAATAAAACTAGCTCAATAAATAATAATATAATATTAATATATAATATAAATAAAATTCATTAGTTTTAATGCATTTTGTACATTAGGACATGATTATATCAAATACTATAATTTTGAAAAAATCATCTCATGGTTTATATTAACTTTCGGACATGTCTTCTTTAATATCCAACTTTCACTAAATTCTAATTTACTTTATTCCACTTCACTTAATATTTTATCATAAATAATAGGTTTTGAAAATATATCCAATTTTTTTTAGATTTCATCCATTTTTTCGAAAATCTATCATTAACTTCACCTTATATAATATAATATGTAATATTTTGTGAATATCCATTTAAGACTCATTTTTGATAAACTATAAAAATTTTAATGCAACTCTTCGATTCAAAATCAATACCCATTTAGTCAACCACAATGTGAGATCCCATGGTTATTTATAGTGTTGATATAAAATATGAATTATTGAATCCATAAATGAATGAAAAGAGTGGCTTATGGAAAATCATCAATTAGACTCAATTTATAAAGGGATATGGTGTGATATCTGTCCAACAAATATTTCTATATACCTATTTACACCAACTACATCATTTGGAAGAATAAATTGTCATATGGTCCCTTTATTCACGACATCGAGTAACCCTGAGAAATAGAGTATGTCAATCTCGTATAACTACTCATACATTATGAATTCTCATAATATAGACTCACCAAGTTGTTGAATACATCACATGATATTCACCTTTTTGTACGATCCCATCAAATTCCCTTCACTTGATAGATAAACACATACAATGTATTATATTGGCCCAATCGTAAACATTATTAGTCTATCTCACTCATAGTCATAGATTTCAAAATCATCATATGAGTTAAAAAACCATCGTGGTTGATCTCCAACCATTGTCCTTATGAAAAACATAACCAACCACCCTTGAATATCTATGCCTAAAGGATTTATTAGAAATGTATCAATACGTGATGGTTCTCATGATAGGCATCTCATGAATCTCAGGTAAGGGGAAATTCAAATATCAAACAACCCCATATAGTATACTAAATATAAAGTGCATGACACTTCATATTGTATACTCCTTAGGCCATCTATTGTACAAAATCAATTTTTTAGCTCATGAGCATATTTCATATACCAAAAAAATAATCCAACTAATGTTAACCCTAACATTTGGTGATAACCTATAATAATCTATGTTGAACATCAATTAGTGATAACTTAAAGAAAAACATAGAAAGTACAACTATCATTTTACTTCACGATATATATATATATATATATATATATATATAACCAACATAAAAAATGATAAAATAAAGATTTAATTTTGCATAAGTTGATATATTTCAAAATTTTAAACCCTTTTAGATTTTTTAACAAAACATGCAAAAGAATTTGTATCATCATATCAAAAATGATAAAATGGTAGATCAACCTTATGTTTTCAATACTTTCAAGGCTTTGTTAAAATCATTATATATCTATGTAATTTATAACATATATATATATATATATATATATGAAAATATGATAAAATTCACACACTAAACTCTTTTAGTGAGTAATATCTACGAATTATACAAGTTGGTATAATTATGAGTATTATGAATCATATTCCTATTGTTAAACTCATTGAATGAAGTATTAAAACTCTTTAACTTCACAAAATTAAATGTTGTGATGTTAATTAATTTTATTTTCTGGTTAGAACTCTTTCTTAGTTCATCATCATCATTATCTGTTAGATGCCTTTCCTTATATTTTTGTTCCATGAAATAATTTGGCAACGTATATAACTTTTTATATTAATCTATTATCGACAGAACCTAACCCATTTATGATATAAGGCGATATTAACTTTTGAATACTGGAAAATCATTTATTTTTTAACATTAAAGGTATAAAATTATGAAAATTCTCAGACTATACACTTATATTATCATCAGAATATCATGTTAAGATATACAAACTCTTTTTTTATCATAAAATAATACCTATTTATTATTAGTAGAAATATTAATCAAATAAACTATTATATCTATATCAAATTTGTCATTTTACATGTATGGAAATATTTATTAAACAAAAGATTATTCTTTAAAATATTCCACCAATGGGTGGTTAGATCATATATGTAACACCCTATGATTTTCATATTATTATTTTTCTTTCAAAATTTATATAATGATTAATAGCTTACTTAAAATAAAATAATGAACTAAAATGAAATCATGAACAAAATTTTTAATTTTTACCATTTTAATATATTTTTTAAATTGATAAGTATAAATGACAGTAACAACACTATGAAAACTATATATAAAAGATAAGTTTTTTGAATTGGGCAATAAGAGTTTTCCTTACGAGGATTCCCTTTCCGAACATGAAAAATAGATGGCATCACTAGGGTTTCTCTAGACCAAGACCAATATAAACTCAAAAATTTACAACATGAGAAAAATAATATGTGAGATAAGTTCAAGCATGTAAAAATTTCCACGAGATCTATGCTAGTTAAAGCGCCACCCACAATATCCACCGAAGCTTATCATATACATAATTCTTACATGGAGATATTGAGAGGTTATATAAGTATAAATTTAATGGTATCGAAATAAAAATATCAATTGAATAAATTATTTCACATTTTGACATATAAAAATATAAATTTCATTTCAAATACTAATGAATTAATAAAATGCAATTAATGTTTCTAAATAATTAATATGGCCATTTTATGCTAGAAATATTTTTTAAATGGATTTTATGAACTTTATTTTATGAAAATAAATATATTATATATAAAATATATTATACCTATTAATAATATATTTACACTAATCTAATTATCAATTTAAATGAAATAAGAATAAGAATTGTTAAATGTTTAAATTTTTAATTTCCTATGAAAATAGTTTTGACTGTATTTTTATGTTTTTATTTAAAATTTCAATTCTAATTTTTTTAAATTTTAATTTTTAAAAAATAACTTCATTTTATAATTAGAATAAAATATTTATTATAGGATAAATTTTTAATATTTTAATGAAATAATTGATTTTTAGGTGAATAGTGAAAAATATAGTTTTCAAAAATACCAGTGTTTGTCACTATATTTTGAGGTAAGTATGACTTAAAAATTTATAAAAGGTTATTCATGGAAAAAAATATCTAAGGAGTAATATGTTTCATTTAAAAATAGTATTTCTCATTTATAAAACCCATGTTTAATTATTGAAACCAAAGTAATCTTTTATTATAATAAAGAAAATGATTTTATCCTTTTATTTTAATTATGTTTTCACAAGGTATAATTTTGTTTTTTATGTATTTTGAATTTATATTATTATTATGTGGTTAATAATAAAAATAATTAATTTAATGTAAACAAAAAACATTGATAATTGTTTCATAAACATAATTTTTTTTTCCAAAACCACTTTTTTTTTCTAAAAATGGGGTTTTATGTGTTACATGCGTTAATATTAAAATAAAATTTTGTCACATTTAAAAATATTCTTTAATAAAATAGAATTAAAATTTTGTATACTTTGGTCCAAATTATTTTATTAGGAATATTTTATTTTTAGGCACTAAAATTAAATTACTCACGTTTAAATTAGTAACCACGGTTAAAACAAAAAATGGTAAAATGGAAAACTCTAAGAGTAAGAGTCTTAAAAACCTATTTTTAAATGAACTGTATAGTATTTATCAATGTTAAACATTCCCCAACCACATTATTTTACATTATGGGATGCTCTTGACTCTTAAATAGCGACTTTAACATTTATATTATTTTGAAAATTCTACTCATAACCATTATAAAAAGGGAAATCACCACCCCACCTATCCTCACACCCCATGCCTCTTATATTCAACCAAAATAAACATAATTAACTCCAAAAACTTCTATAAATTAATTCATGGTTTTGGTATTTTTAAAATAACAACTCTCAAATTCTTAATCGATTTTTCAAAAGAGATTTTCCAAGGAGTAAAGTTAAGTTTTTAGTTACTCCCCTATCATTTATTTTCCATTATTTATTCTGTTAAATACAATGAATCTAATAAAAAATGGTGAAATAATTAATTATCATAAATAAAGTAAAATTTTATTACTTTTATGTTATAACCATTTTTTACCTCGCCCAAAACTATTCATAAAATGAAAAAGTTTCTTGTGTTACATACAAACTACCGCCTCTAAAAGCGTTGTGATTTGTTCTTCGAAACATACATAAATTTATAGTCAAAAATTAATATTTAATTTATTAAAATTAAATTTAAAAAATTATTAATAATTTTTAATTAAAATAAATTAAATATTTTCATCCAGTTCTATGTAAACGAATATATTGTTCGTGTGTATGTACGTACTACCGCCTCCATGAAAGTGACATATGTAGTTTTTCATATAGTTTTTATTATTTTTAAAAAAACTCTTAAAATACGAATAACTAAATTAAAAAAATAATATCATTAATGTTATTTAATAAGGATATTATTCAAATAAATTACTGTCTTAACTGTACTCACCAAAGGATTATAGTTTGTTCTTATTACTGTCAGTTTAACCACTGACTAGAAAAATGCTATATATTTAAATCATGGATGAATAAAGAAACTTAAATAATTGTTTTATTATAAATTATTGACAATATAATATTTTATTTATATTTCTATAAAGTTTATATTAATATTTAACTTATTATCAATATACATCCCTTTCTGTTTTCAATTATTGAAAAAATCTCGTCTCCAAATTCATCATCATCAATCATAAAAAAATAATTATGAAAGGAAATTATGAAATAATAAATCACTATAAAAATATATTAAATCACCTATAAAGACCTTATAATGATGAAATTTTAATCTATAAACAATAATTGTAACTGCCATTATGAATCTAGTATTAAACAAACAAGTAAAGATAAAAACATCTCATGATGAAATAAATAATACATATATAATATATTTTCCATAAATTATTATAAATAATGTTTATATAAGGTTATTGTTATGAATAAGGTTCTAAAATAGGTGATAAAAATATTTATTTTTGGGATCTCTTGGAAGTTATAACATGTTCTCCTAAGAGAGATTAAAATTAAGGGTTTCTACATCTAGATTTTTATTCATTTCTGATATAATTTGTATTCCCCAATTATTCTCTATTTATTATGTAAATATTTAAATTGGATATATTTTTATCATAATTTTATTTAAATATAAGAGATTTAAATATCCATCTCAATCCTTTATGATTTTTTTATTTTAATGATAACAAATTCCTAAGAGATTTGTTGGATCAATTTTATTCACATTATGTCTTGAGCTATCATTCTTAAATATTCATTTATATTCTATATTATTATTACATTAATATATTGAAAATGTTGAATAATTGTTTTTCAATTGGTGGAAATTATTTATTTATATAAAAATATTTTTTATTGGTTAATTTCATCCTTAAATTTATTAAATTGTTTGGATTAATACCCATCCTTCTAATGGATTTTTCACCTCTACATCCATATTTTCTCTTCCTTAAGATGTTATCCTTTCTTATGTGTGAATCAAATTTTTTTTATTTCCTATTATAATAATATTTATTCATACACATTTTAAAAAGAAAATTTTATTATCCTTTTTAATGATGTGGGATCCAAAAATGTTATTTCATAATATAAAAAGTGATTTTTTATACTCATATTTTCTCTTATACTCCACATTTATTGATTTAAGATTTATTTATTTTAATAGTAATTTTATTGGGATTTATTTAAAAGTAATATTTTATGAATTATTCACTTGTTCTTATTTCGAAAAATTATTTTGGAAAATATAATAAAAAATCATTTGTTTTTACAATTATTTTTGAAAATGTTTTCTAAGAAAACTTTTTTTGGACTTCACTTCTAATTTCATCTATATAAAAGAAATGATACATTAGTAATTTTTTCTTAACTAACCATACACTATTTATAAATATGTTTTTAATTAAAATTTTCTTGCACAAATAATTCCTTAAGTTTCACTTCTTTTATTGAAGGGTGTTCACCTAGATACAATGATTGATTGATGAAATTATTGACTAAAAATATACCCTTTATTTATATGGTGTAAATACCATATATATAGTCATATCAATTTTAGGTTTTTTAACTATAAGTTTACCTAATATAATTGGATTCCCATTCAATTTACACAAGTTATCATGTTAATATTATCGGTGATTTTTTGAATATCTCTTTACAGGTCACCATTTGAAAAGGATATAAAATCCATTTTATTTTCATGGATTTTTATGATTTTATGAATAAAATCATGTAGAAACCATATATATGATTTTCATGATGTGATTGGTGGAACTGGAAGTATATATCCCTCCACATGTGATAAAAAAAATGTATGGGTGTCACGAGTTGTACATACACACCCCATGTGATCAATATCAATAATAGGTCTCATGGGATACAAATGCACACCACATGGATTCAACATCAAGAATAGGCATCACATGTTATACACACATTCCAAATTATCATGCTAATAACCCATACAAATATGGGATAATGACAAGGACTACCTACCTTAGTGAAATGATGTTTTGATGACATTGGTTATTGTATGAGTCCAATTTCACCACTCCTAATCGTATAATAATCCCTATTAAAACATAATATTGAATTATAGGGTTAGGGTTAAAGAGAATCCACACCTAAAAGGTAGTAAAATATCACATTTACCCAAGAACATCCACTGCCAATAATGGCCTAGTTCCAAAGGATTCACACATTCCAATTTTCTAAATCCATGTGTTCATTCTATCAATAACCAATAGTTCCCTTGTAATACTAGAAAAAATGAATAGATTTGAAAAATATGTAAATAATATAATTTTTTTAACCAAGGAAAATGAAATAATTGATCTAGATCAATATAGTACTCACCAGATTTGGAAACATGGGATCAAACCATTGTTACAATATTGAAGGGAGAATAAAAAATGAGATAAGAGATAACAAAATAACTGGAAGAGATATACTAGGGTTATGGGGTCAAGGGAGGCCTAAGAGAGTGAGAAAAAGAGAGAGGGTTTGAGTTTTAATTTTTTTATAAAACTCACATTCCATACTGGGCCCCAAGTGATGCCTCTATCTGGACAATGTCTTTTGGGTAGAATACCATACACTCATGTCTCCCACTAGTTGGATAGTGGGATTTATAGTCTTACTTCAGGTCCTACATACTCCACCAATTGGCTCGTGGAGCTATTTTAGCTTTTAAGGTTACAAATTCATGCACCAACCCAGACCTTTCCCTTTACATCCTCCTGAACACCTCTATCCCAATTCAAAACACATTTAAACGTATATAAAACATATAAAAAAGTAGAAATTTGATATGCCATAAATTTAGGGTGTCATACAAGTTATATGTTTGTTTATTTGATATGACATGTTTTGTTACCATAACATATGGAAAACTCTAATTGTTACTTGTCATTTTTAATAAGATATTTATCCTATAATCATGTTTTTTCATATACTTATGATCTAACCCTTATTGACATGTTGATTAGTTTTCTCTTAATAATAATTTTATCTCACCCTTTTCTTATATTTCCATTCCATTGGTCATGAAGATGAGTATAACCTATGAGGATCCTATAAGGGGGTCTAGTGTGGTTTGATTAGGGAGAAATATTCTCATGTGTTATAAATTAATTTTCTTGTATTGATCGTCCTTATTGGAACCAAACCATCCATTTGTGGGATTCTGGTATTATTATGGGATTTAGTGTTTAATTTATGAAAAATATGTGAAAATATGTATATTTATCTTGGTTCATCTCACTTTCCATCAAAGATAGAATTTAAGGAAAGTATTTTTAGAACATGACCAAGGGGTATGGGTATAGGGTGCCTTAGTTGGAATCATAGATGTTTTCATTTATTTTTGGGGATTGGTTTAGTTATTTTTTGGTATTAGCATAAGAAAAATATAGTAAAACCCATAGAGATAAATCTAAGTATTGAATAATATCCGAAAGTTTTGGTAAAGTAGAGATTATTTGTTTTCATAGAAATTACATATTTTTTAGATATAGTTAAGTAGATATGTATATGATACAAATATACCTTGCAGTAATAAACCTATAAAATGATGGTTTAGCATAAACTCAATATTATCATAGTACATGATGAGTGATCCTTAGACTGTACACCTTGCTAGACACTCATGAGAGGTATGCTTTGGTTAATCCCATTTTATTTACAATCCATTATAGGTGGTATATTATATTAATAAATAAAGTCATTCAATATGATATTACCCAAACTAAATTTACCTAGATTGAATTGAGATTAATTTTGGTTGAACTGAAATCTAATGTGATGGTTTCAAAGAGTAATACATTTCGAGGTTGAGTTTTTTTGGAGTTTATTTATGATAAATCTATTATGATTTTAATTGTTAATAATTCACATTAACGCTTATTTTATTAATGTTTGAATCCCAAATGAATCAATTTAACAATGCATGTCATAGAAAATGAAGAGATTGTCTTAATGAGAAATCTAATAGGATAAAAGATAGAGTAAAAAATATTTTAAAAATGAAAAAACATATATCCCTAATTATGATTAAAAAAATGAACTTATTTGAGTTTCCAAACACAATAATGAATATTAGTATGGAGTCTCATGGATATTTAGGTGATGAGGGAAAAAAGATTCAATTTCCTTTATATAAAAAATGTGGTAATATACACCTAGAGAAAGTCTCAAAGGAACTGGATGTTGTTTTGTTTACAGTAAAAGTGGGCATAAATCAAAAACTTTACAAGAAAAAATAACGATTTTAATAAACAAAATAGAGGGAAATAGTGTTCACCATAAAGTACCACTAATAGTTTAGTGCCTAAAATGTGGGAAACATGGGAATTATCTAAGACAATGACCCAATCCAAGGGTTAACAAGGATGATAGTAGTTGAAAATCTCCAAGACCAAGGGAAAAATGGAAATCATATGAAAAAACATATACTGAATTCGTTTATGAAAATGATGTTGAGTGAGGAAAACAAATCATCCTGTTAAGAACTATGAGTGTTGTATTTGTATCTTGCTAAACCCACTCATTATTTCTAGTATGTTTTTATAAGAATCTCAAATCATAAAATCAAGGACTAGATGTTTAATTATTAATAAAAACTTATTGTTGTATGATTATTGATACAAAGTTTATGTTTATATGAATGTTCTTTTTGGAAATCTTGTTATTATTTCTTTAGATAAATTCAATGTGTTTTTAAAAAATGAATTAGTTATATTTAATTAGAGGAAAAATATTTGGTCAGAATAAAGAAATCATATTTCATATCAACTTATGATAATATTTCAATTCCAAGATGATTATGGACACCCATAATAAGAAAATTGTATGATTTGGGTCTTGATACTGAATAATGAACGAATCATGGACTGAATGGTTTAAAAAAATCAACATTAAGGATTTTTTAATATGAGGAAAAATATTGGCTTCCTAAGTTTTTAATGTTGATAACTCTATAGGAATTATATCCTGAGTCATTTTTATCTTTTATAATCCCTTATCTTTTTCTATTAGTAAGTGATAATTAAAATCATGAGGATTAAATTTATTTAAAGGGGGAGGGGAGAATGCAATTCCCTAGAACTTTGGAATTAATTTTATAATTAAAAAATTAATACAATAATTAATAGTTTTCTTCACATAAACATGAAACTAAAATAAAATCAAGAATAAAATTATTAATTTTGACCATTATAATATAGCCATTAAATTAGCGGGTATAAATGATAGTCAAGACATGGTGAAAATTATTTACAAAAGAATGTGATGTGATCGAGTAGTACAAGTCTTATGTGGATCACATGTATGAACTTTGAAAAGAGGGGGAATTACCAGGGTTTTCTTCAAGACCAATCCCAATCCAAACTGTAATAATTATGGTATGAATGAAATATTATGTGAGATAAGTTCAAGATTACAAAAATTTACACCAGATCAATTTTACCTAAACCACCACTTGCAATGATCACCAAATCATATATTATTCGAAGGGCCTTATATAATTATTTTAATGGGGAATATTATTAGAAATTAAGATGTTAAAAAAATTTAATTATAAATGTCATAAATTATTTCAAAATATATCTTTTAAAGAAAAATAATTTTAATTTTTATTATTAATGTATTTAAATATTTTCAATTATTATAACTAAACAACTAATAAGACTATTTAATGCTATATATATATATATAAAAAATTATGTGATTTATTTTTAGAAACTAAATATATTATACATAAAATATACTGTTTATATTATTATTATATTAACACCAATTTAATTAGTAATTGATATGAAATAAGTATAAGAATAGTTAAAATTTTAAAAGTTATTTTCTTAAAAAAACAGTTTTCACTTTTTTTATGTTTTTATTGAAAAGTTAAATTTTATAATTTTATAATTTTAATTTGAACCAAAAAAATTCATTTAAGAATTATAATATTTTTTTCTTAAGTTATATTTTTGGTATTTTATGAAATAATTGTTTTTCAGGTGAATAGTAAAAAAAAATCAGTTTTTACTAACACCACAATGTTTATGGAAATGTTGTGAGATAATTATGACTTAATAACCTAAAAACATTATTTTTGGAAAAAAATATATAAGGAGTAAAATTATTATTTAAAAATAACAATTTTTAATTTATAAAACCCACGTTTAATATTTTGTAACATTAGTGATCGTTTATTCGACTAAAAACTCTTTTTAACATTTTATTTTAATTATGTTTTAACTAGTAAGAAATCTAATTCATATTGATGTTGAAGATATATAAATTTTTTTTATTAATGATAAACAAATAAATTTCTTATAAATCCACAACATTGATAATTTTTCCCTAAATAATTTTTTATAGAAAAAAATTTATTTATTTTTTCTAAAAATGGTTTTTACGTGTTATGTAAACTAATATTAAAAATAATTTTTATCAAACATTGAAATTTTATTTGAAAAATGGATTTCTTATTTGAAATCATCATACCCAAATAATTTGATGAATTTTATTTTACTTTTTTCCTTCAAAAATAAATTACTTAAGTAAAAATGAGTTACCAAGGAAAAAACCCAAAAATGAAAAACGTAAATATCTAAGAGTAAAAGACATAAAAACATTTTAAAAAATTTGTGAAAAAAGAATGGTTGAGTTTTTATATAAATTATACTATCCTAAACTCTATTATTTTTCATTATTAGATCCACTCAACCCTTATATAGTGGCTTTACCTTTTATAGTATTACAAAATTCCACTCCTCTCCCTTATAAAAGGATCCATCACCACCCCACTTATCCTATCACCACATTGATATTTAATTTCATCAAATTTTGACCAATTAACTCTCTAAAACATATAAACATGTATTATAGACTCTATTCATCTTGATATACCACCTCTTAAATCCTTAATCCATTTTGAAAAGATCTATTACTATTAGTAAGGTAAAATATTTATTTAGAACTATTTAATTTATTTTAATTCATTAATTATTACAAATTATACTAATATAATCTAAATTTTGTGGAATAATTAAATATATATCATATGTGATTTCTAGAACCCAGTTCACTCAAATGTAACTGAACCCATTTGGCCATATAACCTTAAGCGCACCTCCTTAAACACCAGAGGATTCCAACGAGCAGTGAGGGTTTATGATTGTACAATGTAGTGACTATACCCTCATTATTAGATTGTATAAAAGTGGTGTAAAATTATAGTAAATATTATAAGTAGTATAATAAATAATCTACTGAATCACTATTCATCCCGATATAATAAACTGGTAGAAATAGATCCAGTATCATATACAAAATGATGTCATGTATGTATGCTATACAAAAATAGGAATACATGGAAGCAGAGAAGAAAAATTATACAATATATATATATATATAATGAAAAAATAACAAAATATATCTCTAATAGAATAATAATCATAGTATCATTCCTCTACTCTTATACTCTGTTCGAGAACAGAAAATGAAGCATCTATAGTCAGGCCCTTGCCTTTGTCCCTACATGCAACCAAGATGTTTTTTCAGGTACCAATCGGTAGATCAAACAAGGTGTGAGATATAATCATTTGTAAACCACCAATGAAATATATTATGATTCATATAGTTCATATAAAATGGTACTATGAAGATATAAAAATGTAATACAAAAATATATATTGTAAACGAGTGAGATCTGGTCCCTAATAGACACCATCCTAACACTGCATGCTTCAGCTGAAGCCGAGATACCCATGAACATGTGTCACCCTATATATAGAAGTATATGTATATATATGTGTATATATATATATATGTATATGTATGAACTATATATATAGTAACTTATATATCTGTATATATAGATACATAATAATATGTGTAACATAGGCATCCATGTATAGTTGTAAGAGTCCCATAGGGTAGTAAGGACGCCAAGCCTGAGTATCATGAGTAATAAGGGATTACATTCCCAAGTATCATAATCGATAATGGGTTATATTCTAATGTATCATAATCAATAAGCAATTCCATTATGAAGTACCACAATTAATAAGGGATACAATGTCTGAGTATCATAATTAATAAGGGACATCATGCCTAAGAATCGTATATAATAATAAGAGATGATCTTGTTTTAATATAAGCCAATATATGTTTCCCAACAATTATATATTTATTTTTGTCATGGAATAATCCGTAATGTATATAAGGGTCAAAATACATAGCCACATCATTCAATTCTATTTAATTTTATGTAGTCAATTCATTTAGGTGCCAAACTAAGACTAAATAGTTGTGGTTTGGTCACATAATCATTTATAAGTCAAAGGGAATTTCATAAGCACAAATAAATAGGTGGAACTAGTCACATGGGACTTTATCCAATAAATACATGGGTATATGAGATCATTTTTAACATGTTTAAGAAATCAATTTAGGATAAATAAAAAATTTCAAGGCAACATTTGGAAATATCAACATACAGCATCACGATGCATGTTATAAAACCACTAGGCTTTAAGGAAAAATTTATATAACACCAAAATTAAGGATTTAGACAAATCATCATCCATTTTTGGCATTTAATTCAAGATATAATGATAGAAAACATAAGAATAGATGAATACCCTAAAAATAGGGCATATCATCTTACACAGATTTAGTATTCCATACATCAAGATAAATAGAGAAAGGATTTAATATGTGATAATTGGTTATCTATATGAATCCAATGTGACCAATGGTGAGTGAGGAGGATTCTATATAGAGAATATATTTCACATCCAAGATTGAGGAAAAGAGATATCCCCACTTCCTATTTCTACACAAAAGAAAAATTAGGAGGAGTTAGGGTTAAAGGGGAAAAGGGAAAAAATGGAGTTCCCCCATTTATTTTTTATTATAAAAAGGTTTTTATAGTGTAAATGGGATACTTACACCACCACTAGTGGAATGATCTATTTTTCATAATAACCTTATATTTATGGTTTGAAATAATTATTTAATGGATTAGTTTTAATATTATTAATATTTTTTAATCATAAAAAAATACTTATTTTCATCCCATTCTATGTAAACAAAGACATCACCTGTGCGAAAATTCATACTACCACCTCAATGAATGTAACATTTTTAATTTTTCATATGAACTTTTATTATATATCAAAACATCATAAAATATAATTAAACACCTTAAAAATATAAACAATTTCATTAAGTTTTTTCACTAATGATATTTAGTCCAAAAGAATCACTTTCTCAACCATACTCACCCACAAATTATAGTTTGTTCTTGTTTGGGTTGGTTTAACCTTTTTCTTGAACAATGCTACAAATTTATATCATGGATAAATATAGAAACTTAAAAAATTATTTTATTATAAATAAATTTGTAAAAAATGTTTGGTTTATTGTTCTAGAAATTCTATATTTTTAAATTATTATTAATATACCTCCCTTTTTATTTGTTATAAATTACTAAAGTAATATTTTCACCAACTTAATCATTTTGAATCGTAACTAAAACACATATGAAATGAAATTAGAAAATTATTTAATTATAAACAAAATCCATTCTAGTACATATAATTTAGTCAAAATTATGAAATTTTAATTTATAAACAATAATCAACACTACCATTACGAAATGATTACTAAATGAAAAATTGAAGATAATAACATATAATTATGAAAATAAAATATAACTAACTAATATATTTTTAATAAATGAGTAAAAATGAAGTTTATAAAATGTTATATGTATGAATAAGGTTTTGAAATAGGTGTTAATTTTTTTGTTATATAGGTTGTTAGAGAATGTTCTACTATGTAGGATTAAATATGAGGGTTCTAACATGTCAATTTTTTTTATTGATACATGATTTGTATTCACCAATTATTCCCTTTTTTATAAATATATTTCCCTTGAATTAATTTTTATCATATTTTTTTTGAAATCTAATGGATTGGAAAATCTATATCATGTTCTACCTGTATGAGTTTTTGTTTTGAAAGATCACAATATAAATAGTGGTTTATTAACTCAATTTTCTTTGCATTGGGGTCTTGAGATATCTTTCATAACTAGTCTTTTATAAGTTCCATTATTCTACCATTACACTATTCTATATGGTAACTCTTATTTTTTTTCATTGGGTTAAATTACATATTTAAATAAAAAACATGTCCATTGTTTTATTTATTCTTAACAGTTTTGACAATTTTAGGATTAATACCCATCCTTTATAATTCCCTTTTCTACTCTATGTCCATATTTTCCCTTTACACCAATATTCTCCCTTTCTATTTGGGAATTAAAATATGTTTTAACTCCTATGATCCTTTTATTTCTCCTCACTCCTTTTAAAATTAAATTTTTATCATTATTTTTAATGACATGGGATTTTACATTGGTATTTGAAACTAAAAAAAAGGAAATTGCATTTATTCTTGTATTTTTATATTATAGTCCTCATTTGCTGACTTTAGATTTATATATTTTAAAGGTATTATTATTGGGAATTATTTTGAAGTAATATTTTAGGAATCATTATTTAAATATTATTTAAATAATTTTCTTTAAAATGTGATTAAAAATCATTCCTTTTTTATAATTATGTTACGAAATATTTTCTACAAAAATTATTCATGATTTCACTCATATTTTCCTCTCTATAAGAAAAATGATCCATAACTAATTTTTTCATACATAATCAACGTCTATTTTTTAGAATTATTTTTATTCTAATTCATTTCCACTATAAATTCCCTAAGTTTCATTTAATTGATTTAAGTCTATTTACCTAGATACACATAAATTGATTTATTAGAGAAATTATTGAATAAATTGTATACCATTTATATATATACTGTAAATATCATATAATTTATAATTTTAATTGAAGAGTATTTAACCATAAGATCACCTAATATCTTTGGATACCCATTATATTTCCATGGGTTTTCATGTCATGATAATCATTGAATTTATTAATGTTTCCCTATATTATTCATTTTGAAATGGATATGAACCCCATTTTTATTTATATATTTTTTTATTATATGATGATTGAAATCATGTATGTGGGACCAAAATTATATATCCCTCTAATGTGTTGGGTAATATTTTTATCTCATGATATACCAAGTATAGTAAATGGGTAGTTCACCTAGCACACTATGTTATGTTGGCTTAGAAGTGAGCCTTGAATTATTCTTATGAGACCATTCTTCATGTTTTTGTTGTCTATTTATCACTCCATTAAATTTTGATATTATTACCATATTCTATGTTTTTATGCTTATCTCACACACCATGGTATATTCTTGTTTATTTGAGATGAGATGTTTTGATATCATGAGTTAGGGACAACTCTTATTGTTATGTGTTCTTTTTAATAAGATATTTCTCACTTTTTCAAGTTTTCCAATATTCATATGATCTAAACCCTTTTGAAATGTTGATAATTTTTCTCTTACTGAGCATTTGAGATCATCCATTTCTTATTTTTTTATTCCCAGGTCATGAAGATGAGTATAACTTATGAGAAGTATAGAAGGGGGTATAGTGCGGTTCAATCATGGATAAATGTTCTTAGGTTTTATAGAATATGTTTCTTATGTAGTTATTCCTCATATACACTAGACCATAAATTCGTGGAATTGTGTGATTATTATGAGATGTAATTTGTATGTTATGAAAATGATGTAATATATATATATATATATATATATTCTAAGTAATATCACTTTGTATCAGATCCAGTGTTTAAAGAAAGTGTTTTTAGCACCACACCTATGGGTATAGGTCCGGGTTGCTTCAATATTCATATTATTTTAACAAACATTTAGTATAAACTCTTTATCATAGATAAAATTAATTTTATCATTATTTAATATTCTAGTATGTTATAGAATTAAATTAATAATAAACCATGTATATTAAAAATTTCAACCCATATTGTTTAAAACATAAACTTATTTACAAACAATGTCTCCTATAATATAGGAGAAATAATATGAGAATAAAAATTATTTACCTAGATTCTCCTGAGCATGATTTATTTCTTTATAATAAGATCTATTATTTAAAAACTATTTATTTAATTATTTAAATATGAACTATATGTCCCATAAAATTTTCATTTTGATTTTTAACTCTTAGATATTTACAGTATTTATGAAATATAAATTTGGTATTGTGTGCCCTTTAAACATGGGGACTTGATTTCTACAACACTGATACCTAACATGGTTTTTTATATATTTTATTAAAAATTATATCATAATTTTACCTACTTTAGGTTTCAATGGAATAATATAACTACTTTAATAAATATTATTAGTCTTTTTATCTGACTCTTCTTATTTCAGTTTACAATTTTATCCACTTTTTAATATACCGACCTAAGTACCACACACTAGTTCCCCAATCTAGTCAGTTACATGACCTCAGGTCTTTCTCCCTTTATTCGAGAGCCTTCCACCTAACAGTGAGGGTCTAATGTTGATAGAGGGGATATTGTACCCTCTTTATCAAAGTATCTCAATAGTAAAAATAAATAGTAATAACCCATAGATATAACATTACTAAGAAAATACATGTATCACAAGATAACAAAAAATGGAAATAAAATATCAAAAATGAATAGTATACATGTTTTTACAAGGTACATTATAAGTGTGGAAATGAATACCTATAATTAAAGACACTAAAAAATCCCAAGTGGGTCCCAAACCATGTCTCGTTACCTCAGCCATGCTCCATCACATATCCTCCATATAATATAGAACCTTTTCCCTTAACCTATCCCACAACCACTAGATATATTCAGGCACCGATCGGAAAACCCGAGTAGGGTGTGAGTAAAACTTAGTAGGCGAACACCAATTATTTATAAAACAATATCCAATAAAAAATAGTGTATCCAATTTTATAAAAAATATAAAATCAATAAAGTAAACATATTACATTTATTCAATTACTCTTTACATAATCACTTAACTCTGAGTTCTAGAGGGAACCCAAACTCTCAATTCATATCTGAATACCAATGTTACCATTCATCATCATAATTCACATTTAATTTCCCATGTTACCATTAATCATCACAATTCACATTTGAATTCTCATGTATCCATTTATCATCACAATTCACATTTAAATGTACATGTTACCATTCATCATCACAATTAAAATTTTAATTACCATGATATCATTCATTGTTTCAATTGAAACTATGGGATTTTGATGCATCATACCATTTTCCACACACAAATATCACATATAAATTCTATTGTTAACATTCAACATTTATTTTTACACTATATTCTTTGATGTAGAAGACCATGTCCCACACATGATTATCACATTAATTAATTGTCAAATTAATTAATCAAATTTAAAAATTTCATTCTCATATCATTAAATTAATTAATTCAACAATTAATTAATCACATCAATTAAATTAATTAATTAAATGATTAATAAATCAAGATAAGCTCCAATAATTATTAATATAACTAATTATTCCAATTCAATAACTTCAAAATAACAATAATTAATTAAATAATTAATTATTCAAATAAAAATTTAATAATCCCAGCCATTACCATTAATTAATTATAAAATTAATTAATCTAGTTCAATAATCTCAATAACCCCATAATTAATTCAATAATTTTTTATTCCAAATCACAATTTCAAAATTCCAAATTTTACATTTCCCTCGATTAATTAATTCACCAAATTAATTAATTCAATATAGAACTCATTTTCTAATAATCTAATAGAAATTAAAAAAACTAAATACAAGTAATTAAAATAAATACTTTGGTATTTTAATGATATATCACCTAACAAAAAACTGATGAAGAACACTCTCTAATAGAAAACCTCAATTTGAGTGGTACAACACTGTAGAACAAGATCTAGATCGAAATCCCTAATTCAAGTTAAAAAAATATATATCTGAAAATTCTAGATCTAGACCCTAGAATCTTAGATCTATATTCAACATGGAAGAGTATATCATCCCTCTAAAATATGAGACAGAAATAAGAGAAAAAAAAGAAACCACATAGGATTAGATACTCTTACCAGATGGGGTGGAGATCTTCAATATGCCTTTAATCTCCATGAATGGAGGTTGTGAAGGCTTGGAACGAATATGGGAACCTCCAAAAAATGAGAGAAAATGAGTTGGCTTGAGCGGGGGTCAATTTTTGGGTAAATATAGGTGTTTAAGTATTTTAAAAACAAAATTTTGGATTAATTAAAAATCCATGCATAGTTTTTTGGGCATGGGTTCACAATTTTACAAACCATTTACATTAATTGTGTACCTATTTTAGGGGGTACACATCTTCTTCATTAGGGTGAAAATTTTACAAATTGTGCACTATCCATGGTAATTCCCATTGTCCAAGGTTACACGATTTTCTAGGACAGGGCACACGATTATGGAAAACTGTGTTCCAACTATGCACTTCCCTCATTCTTCAATTTTTATCAAATTTTCAACCAAAAACACCCCATGTTATAACCTGAACAAAAAGTACTCAAGTGAAGGAAAAAAGTACCAATAAATGAGCCTGAGACATCTCTGGAATGTGTTGGGATCCTAAAATCTCCTCACCTTATAATAGCTTATCTTCGAGGTGTACTCCCCATAATTACTAAGATTCTGATTTAAAAAGATCGGGCCACTGAGCCCTAATATTTTCTCCTCTCTCCCATGTTTCCTTCTGAACACAACCATGTTTTCACAATACATAAACGATTGGCACAGTCTTTCCTCATAGCACTTTCTCCCTGCAATACAACAAACATATTATATGTTCCTCAAATGACGCATTATTCTCAAGCTCAACATCATCAACATAGATCACATGACATGGGTCGGGCTGATACAACCATAGTTATGAAACATGAAAAAACATCATACATAACATTATATCTTTGTGGAAGAGACAATCAGTATGCCAGCAAAATGATTTTATCCATACCCTCAAACAATCCCATGAACCTCAGCACCAATATTTCATATCTTTGTATCCTATAGTGACCCAATCTATGTGACACCTAAAAGAATACAAGATCACCCTATGTAAACTTTAGGGGTCATTGGAATCTATCATCATATAACTTCTGTCTACTCTGAGATGTAGCTATACACATTTAAACCAACTGTGCCTGCTCTTACATCTCTTGCATGAGACTTGGTCCCAAGAGTTCTGACTCACCTACCTCCATCTTGTATAGAGGTTATCTGCATGGCCTATAATAAAGAGACTCATAGGGTTCCTTCTTTATAGTTTCCTGATAACTATTTTTATATGCTAACTCCATCAAACCTATGTGCTTCTACTAAGACCCACCAAATTCTACGACATGCGCCCAAAGAATATCCTCAAGCACCTGTATATTATGTTCTGACTGATCATTTGTCTATGGGTGGAAATTCATTCTCAATAAAACCTATGTACGAAGATCCTTTTGCAAGTCCTTCTAGAAGCACAAATTAAAGTGTGATTCATGGTTTAAAACAATATTCTATGTCACCCTATACAGATAGGCCATCTCTTATATGTAGAGTTCTCCCAACTGATCTACTGATAAGGTCTCTTGCACAAGTAATAAATTCTCCATCTTTTTCAAATGGTCCCCAACAACCCAAATAGAATCATTATTCTAATCCATCGTCGAGAGACCAACCACAAAATCCATAGTCACATCATCCCACTTCCATTACAGAATGGGAAACAACTGTAGTAAACCTCTAGGCCATCGATTATCTGTCTTCACTAGTTTACAGGTGTAGAATCATGTCACAAACCCTGTTATCTAACTTTTTCATGCCCATCCACCAAAATAGTTGATGTATATCATAATACATTTTGGCCACACCTAGACGTACCTCTCACTTTGAGGCATAGAACTCACTCATTATATCCTCCCAAATTTTTATAGGCACTACAATATGATTCTTAACAAAGATGATATCATCGTCATCTATCATCCAATATGAAGGTTTCTTAACACCATCATAGATTTCCCTCAAAGCTAAAAATTTTGGGACCCGATACTACCTATTGCTCATCCGAATCTAAAGGGTATACTCTATTGAAAATGATGTGAGATTCATTTACTCCTGACTCTTATGAACCCCAAAATTAATCGTATCCAGCAAGGTCATCATCTTCCACTCAACACTAGAATCATGAACATCTTGAGTCTAGGTTTTCCTACTTAAGGTATCTACAACACTATTTCCTTTATCATGTGTATATGCTAGCTCAAAAGAAAATGAATTAATATACTCAACACACCTCCAATGCTGAAGATTAAAATCTCACTATGAAAAGATATAATTTATACTCTTGTGATATATATACAAAATAAAATTTTCTCCCAACATATATTTCCCCAAACACTTAAAATCCGAAAGCTCTATAGCTAACTTGAGGTCTTGCGTAGGGTAGTTCCATTCATGTGGCCCCAACTGCTGAGACCCATATGCCACATATCATTATCCCTTTATCAACACTACTCTAATTCCAATACTAGAAGCATCATAATATTCCATATACTCCTCACCTAGATCAGGTAGGATCAATATTGGTGTCATAGTCAAACGATTCCTCTACTCCTGGAAAGCATTATCACATGCTTCCACCCATTCAACCATTATCCCATTCTTGATCTGGACAGAAATAAGTGCTACCAATTAGGAAAATTTTTAGATGAATCTATGATAATATGCAGCTAATCTCAGAAATCTACAGATGTGAAAAAGTTTCTTGGTCAACTTGAAATATACCACCACCTAAACTTTCTCTGGGTCCACTAACACACCTTCCTCTAATATGATGTTGCCCAAGAAGTGTACGTGATCAACCAAAAACTAACTCTTAGATGGATTGGTGTATAGTCTATGATCTCTCAGTGTACTAAGGGTGATGTCAAGATGTTGGCCATGATCTTCAAGAGTCTTAGAGTACACCAAGATTTAATCCAAAAATACAACCACAAAATTATCAAGTTACGGGTGAAATATTCAATTCATCAAGTCCATAAACAATGCTTGTTAATTTTTCAACCCAAAAATCATTATAAAGAACTCATATAGGCCATAACTACATCTAACAGTAGTCATTGGTATATCATAAGGTTAAACTCTCAACTAATGATACCCTGCTATCAAGTCAATATTGGAGAAAACCAAAGCTCCCCTCAACTGGTCAAATAGATCATTGATACAAAGAAGAGTATACATGTTCTTTATAGTCAAACGATTCAACTTCCAGTAATCAACACACAAGAAAAAATGATTTTCATCCGTATTTGTTAACAAAACAGGAGAACCCCAAGGTGACGTACTAAGATAGATAAACCCTTTATCCATAAACTCTTATTTCTGAGTCTTAATATGTTGAATCTATATTAGTTCTATTATTTAAGGTGGAATATAAATTGGCTCAGACCCCGGTATGATATCAATGGTAAATTACACATTTCTCTCAGGTGGCCACCCTAATAAGTATTCATTAAACACATCCTAAATCATTTCCTCTATGAGTGTAATGAAATAATATTTCAAAAAACCTTTATCCGTCAATAAACTAGAAATATGGGTGGTGAGATCTCCCATTTGATGATAAACTGGCCATGAATGGCCCACCTTAATATCCTATTCTCCACGATGGATGTAGTTCTCACCCATAGGTGATGAAAAAATCACCCTCCTATGGAAACAATCTATATAGGCTCAACATGCTATTAACTAGTCCATACCCAAAATTAGATCAAACCCTGACATTTCATGAAAATAAAGATCCCACAGAATTTGATACTCTCCAACCTCTAGAGAACACCCTTTACTCAAACATGTTTCTCTCGTCTTTACTCCCATAGGTGTATCTATTACCAACACCCCACACCTGAACTCCATCTCCATGATAAACCCATTTACAAATTTTCCAAAAATAATGGAATGAGATGAACCAATATCAAATAAGGAACTTGAATGTGTATAATCTACAAGAATATTACCTTTCACTATTGATTGTCCAACCTCGCTATCCATAAGAGTAGACTAAATGGAATATAACTATCCAAAACCTCTTCCTTGTGATGTAGTCTAAGTCCCCTAAGCTCCGCAACTCTACTGATACAGGTTCCCTTTCCCAGAATCACCATTTCTACTATCTATACCACATCATCTAGTATAACTCCCGCATTAATAGTAATACAGTGCATTTTATCCCCTTCCAGGAGCCTGGTTTTTTCTAGATCCTCCATCGCTACCCGTATGTCATGTGTTCCTGTAGAACTTCTATATATGTAACATCTTTCCTCAAGATCGTCACTCTATTGGAGGACACAGACACTGTCTCTGTAATTTCCCCAAACTATCACACTAGAGACAGATCTCTTGAGTAATATCCTATGCAATTGATCTTTCTTTTTTGGGTACTCTTCTTCCCACTACCCTGGATAACGTTTCCATAACAACACTTCCTTCTCTCAGAAGTCATACCTCATGATCATCTAGTTGGAACCAAATTTTCTCTACTAGAAGGATCTCTTAGGTTCCCTTCATTTATGAGAGCATGATCCACCACCACAAAAAACTTATTTAATATAAATTGGTTAACTTGGTTCATAATATCACATTTATTTCTATCTTGTAAAACTCTCACCATAGCTATCTCATACCCTTCCAACGCTTTAGAAAAATAATGCAAGTTTGTAAAGTGACAATCATTGTCCATCAGAGACATGTTCCCATGAGTCAATCACATAAACTCAATATATCTCTATTACCTCAGCATATCTGGATAGATGTGCTCCAAGAACTTCTCTATGAAGTAATTCCATAACATAACTTCATCATATCCAATCTGTGTATGAATGTCCCACCAGCGATTTGCTGATCCTCATATCATGTAAGCACCTAGCTAGACCCTCTTATCAATAGGATTCTCCAAATAGCTGGGTATGTTTTTGATAGACTCAATCAAAGACTTGGCTCCCTTAATTTCACTCTCTCTTGTAAAATTCATTAGGTGTTGCAACTGGACACTCATGTCAATTTAGACATACTCTTCAAAGCCTAATGTGGGTCTCTTTCCATAAACTATATGAAGTGAGAATTTTTTTTAAAGAACTTCTCACTTTCTTCTTCATCCAATACTATCGGTGCTTTAGGATCTAATAATATAGGGGCATCTCCATCCATTTCCTCCAGTCATCCTCTCAACAAGAATCATCGTGGATGTATATCTCTAAACATCCAAGAACACATCTCATGATACATAACACCACTTATCATGTTTAATAAATGAAAAAAACACAACAAGGCACAAAAACTATTTTTCCCCAGCCCCACTATATAGTTTTCACTGAGGAGCTATCACTACCCTTAACCATCTTACATCTTGGTCATGGTAAACAAAGGGTGAAGTCAATTTCAATATTCAAGTTTCTCATTTTTACACCCAATTATTCACATTTTGAAACACTTTACCACTTTCAATATCACATTAGGAACTATTTTCAATTCAATTACACAATAAAGGAAAAATATTTCAAGTTCAACGACTTTTCTGAAAACTTTTTTCCCATTCATGCCAAAAAATATGCATGTCACAAAATAGTCCTAAGTGCCTATAAATATGTATACATACTAAAATCTCGTTCTAATCCATGAAAAGAGTACAATATTAGAAAATATCATAAATAATAATCACATCACACAATAATTTCATCACTCTAGGTGATATAACATCAATTGTAACAACAGGCATCAATAACAACAATCCCACTAGGGGTACTTGGATTTTACCTGTATGCATGGGTTATATACTCCCATGCACATTCCCGTAAGCAAGCACTGATTCATCCTATTCTCTTATCTACCTTTCCCAAATATTATGAAAAAATAAAATAAAATAAAGCACCTATAATACCAATTTTTAATGTCTCGATACGATGCCACACATTAGTTCCTCGAGATAGTCTGTTATGGGACCTTAGATGCACCTCCCTGTACTCTAGAGGTTGTTGACTAGTAGTGAGGATCAATGTAAATAGTGGGGAGGCTATACCCTATTTATCAAATTATTTCAGTATTAGAAATAAATAATAATAACCAATAGATATAACATAACCAAGAAAATACCAGTATAACAAGATAACCAAAACTGGAAATACAATATCAAAACTGAATAGTAGGATTTCTATGACAAGGTATCTGCTGAGTTTAAAAAATAAAACCCAAAATCAAAGTCATTGAAAACTCTAATGGGGATCCTATACTACATATAGTTCCCTCATCCATTCTTGATACCAATTCATCAATATAACATAGGACCTTTTCCATTAACTTGTATTGCAAGCATGAAATCTATTTGGGTACTAATCGGGTAGCCTGAGTAGGGTGTCAGTACAACTAAGTAGGTTATATTCTACAATGTATAAAATAATATTCAGTCAATAATAGTGTATAAAGTTGTATAAAGAATAAATAAAAGAAATAAAGTAATGATTTTAAATTTATTCAATTTATCTTTACATAACCACATAACTCCTAGGTTTATGAGGACACCAGAACTCTAAATTCATATCTGAATTTCCATGTTACCATTCATCATCACGATTCAAATTTTAATTACCATGTTACTATTCATCACCACAATTCACATTTGAATTCCCATGTTACCATTCGTCGTCACAATTCATATTTGAATGCCCATGTTACCATTCATGATTTCAATTAACACTATGAGATTTTGATGCAGTAGATCATGTCCCACAAATGATTATTACATATGAATTCCATTGTTACCATTCATCATTTAGTTTCACACTATGGGATTTTTATGCAGTATACCATGTACCATACATGATTATCACAATAATTAAATTTTCAATTATTTAATCTAATTAAAAACAATTCATTCTCATACCATTATATTAATTAATTAAACTATTGATTAATCACATCAATCATTTTCATAATCACAAAAATGTATAATAATTAATTAAAAAATTAATTTTTCCAATTCAAAAAATTTCAAATAATAATAATTCATTCAATAATTAATTTTTAAATAACAATTTCATAATCCCCACAATTCCCATTAATTAGTTCTATTATTAATTAATCAAGTTTAATAGTATCCATAACTCCATAATCAATTCAACAATTAATTATTCCAAATCAAAATTTCAATGTTCCCAAGATCACATTTCCCTCAATTAATTAATTCAAAAAATTAATTAATTCGATCTAAAACTCAATTTCTAATCATCTAATAGAAATTATATAATGAAATACATATAATTGAAATCAATACTTTGGGATTTGAATTACAGACCACAAAACCCAAAATTGATGAAGAATGTTTGCCAATGAAAAATATCAATTTGAGCAGAACAACGACATATAATGCGATTTGGATCGTAAACCCTACTTTAAGTATGGACAATCAAGATCCCAAAACTATAGATCTATATTAAAAAATCTTAAATCTAGATCCAACAAGGATAAAGATATATTCCCTCTAAAATATGAGGGAGATATGGGAGAGAAGAAAGAAACCACACAACATTAGATTCTCCTATCGAGTGGGGTGAAAATATTTAATCCTCACTTCGATTCACCAAGAATGGAGTTAAGGAGGGATTTGAATGCATCTATGAACTTCCAAAATGGTACAAAATGAGTTGGTCTGAGTGGGGGTAGATTTTTGGTTAATATTGAGGTTTGAGTATTTTAAAAACTAAATTTTTGATTAATTAAATATCCATGAATGGTTGGTTGGGAAAGTGCATAGAGTTTTCCAAACTGTGTGCCTCTTCTGGGGGGGGGTGCACAATTTTTCCTTTTAGGAAACACAGTTTGAAAAACTATGTGCTATCCATGCCAATCCATAATGTCTATAGTTTCATGGTTTACTGGGACAGGGCGCGTGGTTAGGGGAAAATGTGTTCCAACCATACACTCCTCTATTTCTTCTATTTTTCTCAAATTTTCACCCAAAACACCCCAAGGTATAACACAAATGAAAAGTACTCAACTCAAGGAAAAAATAGTACCTTTAAAAGAGTCTGAGACTTCTCAATAAAGGTTTGGGATTTTACATTTATATTATTGCATTAGATTCCCTAGTTCATCTTTCCCGTAGTTAAAAAATGGGAAACATATATTGAACTTGTTCATCTTTATAGAACATTTCCAGTAGAATGAATTCCACAACCATAAAATTCTTAAAGAAACCTAAAGACTCTCCAAGTCATTAACATAATCAATCATATTGAGTATATGAGTAGAGACTAAAATATATTAGGTTATCATGAATCTATTTATTTTGAAACCATGCGTGAATCATTAAATGCTTATCATAATCTTCTAGTTCCATGTGTTTAATATCATCAATTGTTGGTTTCTATGGAAGGGGTTTCTCTAACACATATAATTTTTTATTTGATAAGGTATGATATAAAATATATGTTAGATGACGATGGTATTTATTTATCTAGAATATAAGATTTTATCTAATGACTATCATATTTTACAAAAACAAAAAAAAATGAATTTTGTAAAATGTGATCCCACTAAAATTATGACCCATTTTGAATTCATCATATTCATTAGTGGGCCAAGACATATATTTCACTAACTAATGAGTTCATGTTTTCATTTATCTGACCACTTATCTATTTAGGTAGACAATCATACTAATAATATCATATATGAATCTATGATGGCCAAAAATAAAACACTTTCCCCAATATATCATATGTATAATCTCAATACCATTATTCTAGTATCCTACCTCTTAGGGTTTCCAAATTTAATGAAACAAAAATTCTCATAGTGTTTTTTGGTTATCTAATTATTAGGTTTATCCATTTCCACTATTACTTACTCAAGATAATCCTTGGGAACATTATTTGGAAAGGCCTATGTGGATATATGATCGATGTCATGACATGCTATTTCTTTAGAAATAATCTAACACTTATAATTTTTAAGGAGGATTTTATCCCACTATCTTATATTAGGTATTCTATTTACATGTAATCATGCTTATAATGATTTAGATTTGAATCCTTTTCCTTTAACCATATCAACATTTTCAAACCATATTGATGTGAAAATATTTACCTAACTCATAGTGGAAACACCCAAAAATTTCATATTATTAATTATATTTTTGTGGTTAATATATAACTTAATTTCAATGTGCCTTATGGTGAAAGTTTTAGTTTTTTTTGGGAATTTTCTAGGGTCATATGGTTAGGTGTATGATTTTAGAAATCTTACACCATCTTTAGTTTCATATAGTGGTGATCGCATGGTTCCTACCCAGTTTGGAAAACATTGTGTGTAAACCATGTGACTTACTCCATTTTTTTTAATTTTTTTCATTTCATGCTGTTTTTTCGGGGGCCCTCAATTAGATTCCCCATTTTGTTTCCCCATGTAAAGTCTCATATTTATCCAGAGTGTGAAATTCAGAAAAAAATTAATTTCTGATTTCAGATTCTTAAGAGGGAAAAAATTTTCATTTTACCAAAGAATGTGATCTTGGATAGATATTATGACAACTCAATTAGTCCTAAAATATGGTGTTTACACTATGATAGGAGTTTGGAAAAAAAAATACAAGATATTCAAATTATCTTGGAATAGTTTATATGTATTAATTATTTATTTATATATTTATTTATTCATATATGTTCATTCGACTATGTCTTCTGAATGGAGTATTGGATTGATTTTTTTCTCGCATATTGAGTCTGAAATGGAGGTTTCTTCCTAGTTGAGGTATAAAATCATGTTGGGTTTCAGGGATGATCTTGGACAACTTTTTTCCTTTCCCTTTTCCTTTTCTTTTTCTTTTTCTTTTATTTATTTTATTTTCATTTTCTTTCTTTTATTTTCATATTTTTTTATATCCTCACCATTTATTTTCACATACTAACCCTATGGTATCTTCTTCACTATGACATAGAGAGAAGAAAGAGAGGTATAGAGAGAGAGAAAAAGGAAGGGAGGAGCTAGACCCTCTTGCAAATGCTACGTATCGTGAAAATAGTAGAATATTTGATCGATTCCACAAAAAGGTAGTTTATTTTTATGCTTATTATATAAATACCAATTGATTTAACACTTTTTAATTTTATGTAACCTTTATAATGACTATGGAACCTTATTGGGTTAATATATTCTTAATAGGGAGAAAAAAGATTTTCAGTCTGATTAAAGGGGTTCGCATTTGGGAAATCCCAGTCACACGATGTGTTGTTTGATGAACACATTCCATACACTCTTTATGTTCAAGAAAAATTACATTTTGGACGTACATTCCATATAATTTGAGTACACATCAAGTACTAGTGATTTTCCATTTATCCAAGTACATGGGCCAATATAATTTTAAAAACTACATGTCGTGTACTCAGGGTAGATGTCATGTAGTCATACTCAGCCATGCGGTCAGGTACATAGATAGAAATCCCACATTGGGGCCCATGGCCATGTAAGGTACATGAATAGAATCCTTTGGGCTAAAATTCAATGTATAAGTTCATTACCTTGATAGGACACATAGTCAGGCCATGTGAGGTTCATGGGAAGTTACCCCATGTAGGGTACACATTGCGTGTAATACTTAGACGTCATGTACATGGATTTTACACACCAAGTCTAGCTGAAGTGAATTAATATGTGGGTATCTATGGGTATACAATTTTTACTTAAGTATAAACATTGTGTACTCCTCCTTTTCTAATCTTTTGAGGGTTTTTCATGTTTTAACACCCCTGAGTCGAAATTTGACATGTAAGTAGTGAATTTTGAGTATTTTTTCACATAGATCATAATGGTAGAATGCGTAGGTTTTTTTTATTAATTTTAAGAGTAATTTTCTGGTGATATAATCAATATATAGATTCTTAATCTAGTAGTTGAATTCATAAATATCATGTGTTTGAGATAGTTAATGTGACTCAGTTTAGGTTTATGATAAATGGTTAGATACTTGGAATGGGTTCACAAGGATCCTCATCTAGCATATCTTGGGATAGTCCCCAGTTTAGGATGACTGAGATGTCACATGATGAGATAGATTGGTTGGGTGTTTGGGACAACCTAGAGTGAGATATTGATATGATATGGGCCATGATTCATCTCCCTAGAGTAATGTTTTATGGATTTTCCCTTTAGGATATCTCCCTTTTGTGGTGTGACCCTTCTATCCTATGTAGCCTTGGGTTATTAGAGACTAGTTTGTGACTGATGATCCCATGTAGGATGCCTCTAATAATGCTTAGACCTAGATTATACCCTATAGGATGTCTTTGTTTATATAATGTTATAGGATCCGAAGTGGGATTCCTTCATTTATGTGCATACCTTAAGGATCTTGAGTAGGATGCCACTCATGTGTATTAACCTAGGGGACCCCAGTGGGTGTTCCAGTATCTAACCAACTCTCAGCTAGTGTATTATGAGTTTGGGTAGAGATGATAGCACGTGTCACCTTATTACACATAAAGAAGATGTAAGTTCATGAGGATATGGAAATAGTGGTGAGTTTAAGCATTTGACCACCATAAATCTTTTTTATACACTGACATGGTCACTCTTGATACATATTTATATCTAGATGTACTTTTTATAACTTGACCATGTGTCTATGTGTGATGTAAATCTATGATTGGTATTAATAGATATACTTATTAGGATCTGGATATTGAGACTTTTAATCGACTATCATGTTATTGGGATTGCAAGCCATATTTCATGGGATTCAACTATTGATCCTTATTGATTTGATATAATTTATCAGGACACCCCGGAATACTTCTTGATATCCATATTATAAGCCTTATTGATTGGAAATTATATATTGGGATTCCTAGACGTACATTATGGGATCTGTCTTATGATCCATATACGATTGATCACTACTATTACTAGAAGACCCATTTATAATAGGGATTCCTCCATGATATGGAATTATAGATGAGGTTGTTTAGGTTTCTCCAGAACCCCTTTTTGATAAATTATTAGGGATTTATTATGATCACCTCAAGTGATTCCAAGGATGATTCTTAGGTTCAGTGTGGACACACTATTACAAACTCACCCATATTTTCCTTGTAATTGTGAAATATTAATTGAATTAAACTTGAGTAATTAAATCATATCAGAAGAACATTTCTAACATTTTTTATAAGGTAAATCCTCCTTAAGGTTCATCTAAGTTTCAATTTCATGATTTCTTATGTCCTAAGACCTAGGACTCAGAAATCAGATTGGATTTACACACATCATAGTGGTATGAGATCCAACATAATTCCCTATTTATTGTATGTACATGTATTACCTAAAATAATTCATTATTCTGATTGGAGGCAAGTTCAGGTGATCCTAGGGCTTGTACATGTAACCCCCTTGTGGTGATATAGCTTTCTTGGAGACATTTCCAGTGATGGATGAAGCAGGTATGGTCGAGCAAGAACACGAACCCATGGATGGACTTGATTACACATAGCTTGAGTGGTATGGAATCTAAATAAATACCTTATTTATTGGATTTCTAGTTGAGTAGGATCATGGGGCCAATGATCCTCTATGTTTTCAGTATATTTACTTATTTCTAGTTGTGTTTAGGTTAGTCTGAGTATATTGCATGAACATGCATTTATGGAACCATATTATAGCTACACTATTGAGGGTGTCCTACTTAGATTTATTTCTCACCCATTTTATATGAAAATCAATATATGAAAATAACTTATGTATTCTTTCATGTTGATAATATATATATGATGGATGGATATGAGGCCTAGGGTTACATGATCAAGCAGATCTACTCATCTGGATTCTTATGATTAGGTTGGAGAAGCTCAATAATGTCATGTAGGCTTTGTATGTGGTTAGGATTATAGTTATCATTAGATTCATGGACTTTTATTTTAGTTTGTTTTTTCTACTCCTATATATGTGATAGGGCTAGTGGAAAATCCATTTTTTATATATTAAATGGTCATATGTGTCTTTACTGTATTTCAATTTATTATTACAGTATAGTTTATAGTTATTAATTTCTCATTCTAATTATTCACTACTATGGATGATTTTTGGTTATTTAAATTATTTTTTTACTCTGATATAAGGAAATATTCTCCCCATAAGAACACCCTAGGCCCACACTACTATTTAGTATCCTCTAGTGTATAGAGAGACACACTTAAGACCTTATTTCCAAATTGTTTAGTTAATATTTATATAGTGAGATGGGTTAGGACTTGATAAAGTGGTTGAAACACGTGGCCTATTGTCGCCTATCGACTGGTCAAGGTTCTGGTGCTCTTCTAATGTGTATATCAGCACTCGGGTCGAATCCTCGGCGATGATACTTTTTAATAGTCGTTTGTTTTTAGTTGATTGTATTTTAATTGGGGGGGGGGGTTGTTTTCAGATCTTAATTGAAATTATTTATGGATGATGTTTGATTTAACAAATTGATAAAAATTGGGGTGAGTTCATATTTAGGTAGTTAATCTTGTGATATCCTCAAGCCTTGCTTTGTATTGCATTAAATTAACACCCATGTCACAAGTTGACGTTGATTAGAATTCCTAAGTGTTAAGGCTTTAATCCAATCCTTAACTTAACTAGGATTATAATCACATTCATTACTTGATTTTGGTAGTGAATTTATGGTTCCAATAATCCATGGAATCCATACGTTAAACAAAATATGTCATTAATCCATGACATGTTAAGTCCAACATAGACAATGTTAATTCAAAGAATACTCATCGAGCAAAAGATCTCAATCGCTTAATATCCCTAAATTATAACTCACCCCAATGAGAGATTTAATCAGCCATTGAAATGATTAATAATTTGGTTATAATGATTATGATGATAAATTGAGAAGAGAATCAAAAGAAAGGGATAAGAAAAGAGTGGTGCGTTCGAACACAAACACAAACGAAGGGTGATGAGAATTAAAAAAACAGAATTCCGATTGAATGAGGAAGAAAAATAAGGGAAGGGGATTCAATTTTATTTTAACTATTTTAATAACATTAATATGAAACTACAGAAGGTTGATGAGAATAAGGGATATTTAATAAGAAACTTGCATTAAAACAGAATTACAAAGAAAGAGACTTACAAGATTACAACAAAGAACAATACCAAAGTAAATGAAAAAAAAGAGATGAAGAAAGGTATCTCAAGTAAAAACTTTAGTATGATAGGTCCTCCCAAGCCTTTGGAAAGGCTTTGGTCGTGCCAATATGATCTCATCTCTTCTGAAATTTCAACCCTTTGAAGGAGAGAAGAGGGATGCATTTATTGCCCAAGGAAGTGGACTGTTTTCATTCTCAATCTATCCCTCCAATTGGATCGACGTTTTGGACATCCATAAAGAAAAATATCGAGATCTCTACTTCTTAAAAGTTGTAGATAATAATGTTTTCAGAATACTCCCAAAATTTAGAGGCATTTAGACCTATGTAGCCGAATTTATGTCCGGTTTATTAAACAAATTTAATATTTCCATTTCAATACAATATTTTTGATGTCCCAAATTTTAAAGAGTTTTTGATTAGTAAGATACCTTCTAAATCGAATGATGTCTTCAACAATTTTGTCCGTCCATATCTCCTCTTTCACACTACAAAATTGCAGCTCAAAATGATGTATGTATCAGGATCCATGTCATTAACAGTGTAATGATTTTAATTCCCAGCCAAAAATGTGGGATGATTTCAAAGCATTAGTTGGGCCCCTTTTATTTAGAGTTGGGATTTGAAATTTTTATCCAATAATCCCTTAATTATCACCCAAACTTTAGAGGAAAATAAAAGAATTTGGACTTCCTAATTGAGCCCATAAATTAAATCTTCTTGGCTGGTCCAGTTTCCTCACAGATTCTGTAGGCCTCTTTGTGTGGTCCATATGAGCATTAAAATGGAAGAATTAGCCCATGATCCATTCTAATGAAATGTTGTATATGGAATTATAAATCCTAAAAAACAAGAACCACACAATTTTTATTAGTATTATGATAGGTATTAATAAAACATTAAACTGGCTCAATTGGACTACTTCTAAAAACGAACAAAAATTATACTTAATATTAAAACATTAATATTTCATACAAATTATGCACATTTCATATAAAATCATTAAAGTGAGTATATAATATGTCATGAAAATATTAATAACATCAAATCCCCCACACTTAGTCTTGTTCATGTCCTCATGTGCAACAAATATAAAAACATAGGAAAATCATTTTCACTCACCAACAGATATTAAAATTTTGTTTTCTCCAATCAGGGGAGGTTTAGACTATTTCACTCATCCATTTTGAATGCCACCACAAGTTGTTATAGAAACAATGTTCCAAAACTGAATCATTTTTTCATGATAAAATTTAGAAATGTAATATGTGGACACTCAAAACTCACACCTCTCAAGATGATAAAATTCATTTGTGGAGGTGCACTCTTTCACCAACCAAAAGTGAAAATCTTAGAGTTTGAAAGAGCTCTAGGCTTCCAATACCTATCCAAAGTTCACAAGAATAAAGAGGTATTTTAAGGGGGTTTTTCTGTGGCTATGGGATGGTAGGAATATAATGTCCAAGATATAGAAGAAGAGAGTTAAAACACCAACATAGAAAAGGCAATGCACATTTTTTTGAAATAAAACATGGAAGGAAATGAAAACACATATTTAAAAGGGAATGATTGTGTGAAGAAATACATAATATTGGAATAAAATATTAATGTAATGAGAAGATGGAATATTTACAAAACACAAAACTTCTCCCAATAAGAATATAATGCAAGTGTTCTTTTTTCATTCTCTTTTTTTCTTTATTTTTTCGAAAGTTGACCTTGAAATAGATCTCAAACTCATATCCCAACCCATTTTTGATCTCCTCACGACAATAATTGTAATAGTTATAACAAGATCAAAGGTTGAGGAAGAGTTATTTTTGACCTACCGAATACACAACCCATTTTTTCAATTTTTTTTTATTTTTTCATCATTTTTGATTTTCTTGAACACCTGTCAATAACATTTACAAAATTACATAAAGGTGAGTACATTACATTACCCAAAACACACTGAATGACAACCTCTCCCCCACACTGAAATGGATTCTTGCCCTCAATCAAATGATAACTCGTTAAAAATCAATAATAGGGTACCCAAACAATGAAATCCATTCCCCCCACAGTTAAATTTCAAAAAAAATATGCAATGAAAATCCATGTTGATATTGGGTGGGAAAAGGTATTGGGATTGTAATGTGGCTATCAAGGAAAAGGTTTCCATAGGCTCTAAGGGGCTTTCAAAAGGAGGATTAATGTATGGTTAATGGTAGGCTATTTAGCTATTAGAATTCTCATGTGGTTCATAAAAATGCCTCTATTATATTAATGCACACTAAAGTAGGAAATTCAGCTCGAAGGTCCACAAACTCAAGACTCACAAATGGGGTGAAAACACACATTTTGAAAAGATGGCCATAGGTGGCCATGGCATGAAAGAAAATTTTGTTCCTCACTGTTTGGGAAAATCATTTTCCAAATCAAAAATTGAGCATTAAAAATTTGTTGGTTTTGACACAAAATTATTTATCCAAAGTCATGATGAAAATACAAAATTTTTGAGATGAAAACATTCCTTTTGACTCCCCAAAAAGGATGGAAAAAATTTCTAAACTCCCTGGTGAGTAAGCATGATTATTAATTTTTTTGTATTTTTTTTGTTATGATTTTTTTTTGTTTTTTTAGATTTTTTTAGTTTTTAATAAAGACACACTCACACAAAAGAGAAAGTTAAAAAGAAAGGGTTTGATAAATAATTTTTTAAAAATGTGAAAGAGAGAGGAAGAAGAATAAATAGTTAGAGATAGGAAGATATAGAGAGAGAGATAAAGGGAAAGAGGTGCCCCCTGGAATGGATTTGGTGGGTTGCCATCTCCATCTAGTGGTGGGTCAACTGCAGAAGTTGGGGATTCAATGGAAGTTGAGGTGGTTTCTGGGATGTGTGTCCTTTCCTGGTTATGCTTTAACCGATGTCCATTAACCGTGAATGTCCTTTGGGAAGAGGGGTCTTGGACTTGCACTGCACCAAATGGGTAAACATTAGTAATAACAAAAGGAACTTCCCAATGAGAATTAAGCTTACCTAGGTGAAGCTAAAATATAGAATTACCTTTTAAACTTCATGAAATACCTTTCTCATGATGTGTCTATCATGGAGTTCCTTGGATTTTTCATTATAGAGATTAGAATTATCGAAGCTAATCTAGTTCAGCCAATTGCAACGGTCTTTCTTCACCGGATTTTTCAACATCAAAATTACATGTTTTTACTGCCCAAAATGACTTATGTTGGATTTCAATAGGAAGATGACATGCTTTAACAAAAACTAGCCTAAAAGGAGACATCCCAATAGGTGTTTTATAGGCAGTTCGATAAGCCCAAAGTGCTTCACTAAGTCTTTCAGGACAGTCTTTTCTGGTGGGTTTTACAATTCTCTCAAGCACTCTTTTCACTTCTCTATTTGAAACTTCAGCCATGACATTTGTCTGGGGGTGATATGCAGTTGAATTTTTATGTATAACCTCATTCTTTTTCAAAAGATATTCCATGGTTCTATTACAGAAATGGGTTTCTAAGTCACTGATCAAGGCACGTGGCGTGCCAAATTTGTGGAAGATGTGTGTCTTTAAGAACTCACTAACAGTATGTGAATCATCCTTTCTAGTGGGTTTGGCCTCAACCCACCTAGAAACATAATCAACTACAAGAATGATGTATGAGAATCCATTGGATGGGGGAAATGGTCCCATGAAATCGATTCCCCAAACATCGAATATCTCATAGAAAATTAATGGTTTTTGGGGAATTTCATTTCTCTTTGAAATTGTGCGAAACTTTTCTCAAGTGGGACATGATTGACAGAACTCATGTGAGTCCTTGAAGAGTGAAGTCCAGAAGAATCCAGAGTCTAGGACCTTTTGGGAGGTCCTTTGTGGTCCAAAGGGGCCACCTTCGGGAAATGAGTGACAAAATTGTAAGATAGAGGAATGTCCATCTTTATAAACTCATCACCTAATTACCATATCTTCCTCAGTTTTCCAAAGTTTATTTTCTTCCCAAAAATATTTTTTTGAATCACTTTTCAACTTCATTTTCTGTTCTTTTGAAAACATTTCTGGAAAAACACCAGAAGCCAATAAATATACAATTGGGGCATACCATGGAATTTTTGGAGTGAGAGATGAAAGGTTCTCAGTGGGGAATTCAGGATCAATGATTTCAGAATGAGAATAATTAGAAATTATAATCAAGTGATCAACCATAGGGTTTTCTTTTCCTGGTCTATCTTTTATTTCAATGTCAAACTCATGGAGCATTAGGATCCATCTTATTAACCTCGGTTTGGAATCACATTTCCTGAGTAAGAACTTTATAGAAGAATGGTCTGCGAAGATGATGATTTAGGAACCTAAGAGATAGGGCCAGAATTTATCTAAGGCAAAAACCACTGCTAAAAGTTCCTTTTCAGTGACAATGTGGTGAGATTGAGTTTCATCCAATTTTTTGAGTAATAATAGATGATATGAGTAATATTTTCTCTTCTTTGACCAAGAACAGTCCCAAAGGCTCTATCAGAAGCATCACACATCAACTCAACGGGTAAAGACCAATCTGGGGGTTGGATTATTGGGGCGGTTGTTAGAGAAGTTTTGAGTTCTAAAAAGGATCTATTTCAAACCACATTGAAATGGAAAGGGACAACATTTTGGTGCAACCGAGTGAGTTGGAGGGAAATTTTACTGATGTTATGGATGAATCGCCGATTCGAAACTGACATGATCGAGAAATGAATGGATGTATCGAATAGAAGTGGGTGGAGGAAGTGATTGGATCACTTCAATTTTGGTAGGATCGACTTTAATACCATCTTTTTAAAATATGTGCCCTAGAACAATCACATTTGCAGCCATGAAGTGACATTTTTCAAAATTTAACACAAGGTTTCACTTGACACACTTTTGGAGGACTAGAGAGAGTGAATTCAAACAAGATTCAAATGACTCACCATAAATGGTGAATTCATCCATGAAGACTTCCATGAAGTGTTCAATGAATTCTGAAAAGATACTCATAATACATATCTGGAATGTTACAGGAGCATTGAAAAGGCCAAAAGTCATTCTTCTATATTCATATGTTGTAAAGGGGCATGTGAAAGTAGTCATTTATTGGTCTTGAGGTGCAATTGGGATTTGGAAGTAGCCGGTGTATCCATCAAGAAAGCAATAATGTGACTTTTCGGCAAATCGTTCCAGCATTTGATCAAGGAATGGAAGAGGGTAGTGATCTTTTCTTGTTTCAACAATCAATTTCCTATAGTCGATGCACACATGCCATTTGTTTTTCACTCGAGTTGTGACTACCTATCCATGTTCATTTGTGACAACAGTTATCCGAACCTTCTTAGGTACAACTTGAATTGGACTAACCCATTCACTATCAGAAATTGGGTAGATAATACAAGCTTGAAGAATCTTGGAGATCTCTTCCATAACTACCTCAATTATGAGTGGATTGAGTCTTATTTGTGTTTATCTAATTGGTTTGGATGATTCCTCAAGATGAATGTGATGCATGCAAAGAGCAGGGTTGATTCCTGGTATGTCATCTAGGTTCCACCCTAAGGCCTTTTAGTTTTTCTCTAACACTTGAAAAATTTGGACTCCACAGTTTTGGTAAGTGAAGAAGAGATAATGATAGGATAAGAGTGATCATTGAAAAGGAATTCATATTTCAGGTGTTCAGGAAGAGGTTTCAGATCAGTCTCATCTTTTATTTGTGGGTTAGAAAACTTAGGAATGGAGGAAGGGACTTAAGTTGCTTCAAATTCATTCTCCTTAATACTTTCCAATATGGATAAGTAGCGATCAGAGGTGATGTGGGATTCAAGAGAGTTTTCAAGTTCCTCTAGATTGATGGAGTTTATGAATGAGAGGTCGACATCAACTTCACCATTTATGACTTGGTTAATCATGGTGCAAATTTCACAAGATCCTTTGTCATTAGAACATGAAGAACATGGTGGATTTGGGTTCAATTGATACTTAGAAGTGTCCTCAGAAGCATGGATTGAGAATGTAGAGTGATCTTCAGATGGGTATCACATGTCTTGGAAAAATGTTGAAATTGACCAGTTGGTCACCGAATTCCAAGGATAAGATGCCTAAATGGACATCAATCTTGGTTCTCACAGTCATGAGGAATGGTATTCCTATAATTAGGGGAGATCGAGAAGAGTTTGTCTCACCTTCCATGTCAAGGACATAGAAATCAGTAGGTAAGATAAGATCATTGACTCAAACAAGGACATCCTCAATTATTCCCTCAGGACTGGCTATGCTTCGATTGGCTAACTGAATGACAACACCCGTTGGGTGCAAGGGACCTGGACCAAGGTTGGATAAGATGGATTTAGGCATGAAATTAATTGAGGCTCTTAGATTTACAAGTGCATCATCAAAGTTAGAACTTCCAATTTGGAATGGAACCATAAAGGTCCCTGAAGCATTGCAATTTATTGGAATAAACTACTGGGTGGAAACATTTTTGAAGGTCCTAAATTTCCTCTTGTGGGTACACAACTCCTTGAGAAACTTGGCATACATAGGAATTTGTTTTATGGCATCAAAGAGGGTAATATTGACTTCAACACATCTAAACATGTCGAGAATTTCAATATCAGGTTCAAAGGACTTCCTTGGTTTAGAAACATCTTGAGGAAAAGGAATTGGATTCCTAAGTAGAAAGGAAGGAGGTGATGGAATGGATTCAGATTCCTTTTCAATTTTCTTTTTCTTTTCATTTTATAGGTCAACATTCAAAGGAGGGTTCGTAGACTTATCTTGAGGCATAGAAATTTGATTTCCTGATCAAAGTGAAATTTCACTTAAATTACCCATGGGGTTGGGTAATGGTTGAGCTTGATGTTGGGAAGAATTAGATGGTTGCTGCTGACTAAGGTGGGATTCTAGTTGACCAATTTGTGTTTCAATGTTCTTGAGGCTTGAATGGGTGAAGGAGGCAAGATCTTGCACTGCACTTTCCCATGGTTTCTTGGAAGAAGAGGCTTGTCCCGTATTGGGATTACCTAGATTTTGGTTCTTGGGAAATAGATTGTATTGGTTTTGGAATTCGGAAGGCTCACTAGGATAATGGAATCCAGGAGGAGGATTGTTCCTTTGAGGTTGAGAAATAAAAGGATAAGGTTTTTTTAAGTTACCAATGCCTTGACCATATAGAAACTGGTTTGGGTTTTGAGGAGGTAATTGAGGGGGATGAGATATGGGATTACCATACCTAAGGCCTTGGTTATAGGAAGAAGAGAAGGGCTCAGAGTGTGGTTGGTTGAAGTTTCTAACAAACTGACCAGATAGTTGAGGGTTGGTGTTCCGCTAAGCATATTCTGCATTGAGCTCCATTGGTCCAGATGAATTAGACTGATACTATTGAATTTATGGACATGTGTTGGTTGTATGAGATGGAGAGTTTCAGATTCCACAGTTTTTGACAGGTCCAGGAAACATTGATTGTGGAGAAGACAAGGTTGAGGATTTGGCAACCCCAGCTAGTTGTCACACAAGACCTGTAAGTTCACTCATCCACTTGGACATCTTGCTCAGCTCAATTGATTGATTATCTTGGGCTTTTTTGACTTGAGCATGTGCTCAAGTATTGAATTGTTGTGTGTTTGCAGCCATGTTACTTATGAGATCTCTTGTTGCTGCATGAGTTTTATCAACAAGAGCACAACCACTTGTGGAATCAATGAGAGTTATCTCCATAGCCAATAACCCCTCATAGAAGTATTGGATCAAGAGTTGGTCAGGAATTTGGTGGTGTGGGTAGGTTACAACAAGCTTTTTGAACCTCTCCCAGTATTCATGGAGTGATTCACTTGGGAACTGACGAATACCACTTATTTCTTTTCGGATAGAAGTAGTACGAGAAGCAAGAAAGAATTTCTCTAAGAAGAGTCGCTTCATGTCATTCCATTTGGTTATGGAACTAGGAGGAAGGTAGTAGATCCATGAATTAGCAGTTTCAGCTAGGGAGAAATGGAATTCTCAGATTTTTATTTGTTCCTCATAAATCCTTTGAGGCTTCATGGTAGAGCACACTACTTGGAACTCTTTAAGGTGGAGATGTGGATCCTCACCGGCTAGCCCGTGGAAATGAGGAAGAAGATGAATCAAACCCGATTTGAGTTAAAATTCAGCCTCTATGTTTGGATATTGAATACCAAGGGGTTGGTAATTCATATTAGGGGAAGTGAGTTCTTTAAGTGTTTTCCCTAAGATTAGACATATCTAATTCAACTGGTTAGACAAGGACTCGTTCTTGAATGAGTTGATTATCTCTTATGTTCCTTCTAAGTTGGTGAAGAGTTCGCTCAATTTCATGGTCAACCAAATATGAGGGATTGTTTAGGAGGCTAAGCGGCATTCAGAGAGATGTTGGAAGGAAAAGGAATATGGTTTTTTTTGTGTTTAATCAATTTATGATTTTTATGAGAAAGGCGGGTTTTTATTTGTGTTTTTTTTTCAATTTTTTTTAAACTTTTTTTGGATTTTTTACAATAACCAGAATCTAATGACTACATAAAGAACCATCCCCAGCAACGACACCATTTGAAACACGCAGCCGATTGTCTCCTATCGACCAGTCAAGGTTCCGGTGCTCTGCTAATTTGTATAACAGCACTCGGGTCGAATCTTCAGTGATGATACTTTTTAATAGTCATTTGTTTTTAGTTTATTGTATTTTAATTAGGGGGTTTGTTTCTAGATCTTAATTGAAATTATTTATGGATGATGTTTGATTTAACTAATTGATAGAGATTGGGGTGAGTTTATCTTTAGGTAGTCAAGCTTGTGATATCCTCAAGCCATGCTTCGTATTGCATTAAATTAACACCCTTGTCACAAGTTGACGTTGATTGGAATTCCTAAGTGTTAAGTCTTTAATCCAAGACTTAACATAACTTGGATTCTAATCACATTCAGTACTTGATTTTGGTAGTGTATTTATGGTTCTAATAATCCATGGAATCCATACGTTAAACAAAATATGTCATTAATCCCTGACATGTTAAGTCCAACATACACAATGTTAATTCAAAGAATACTCATCGAGAAAAATCTCTCAATTTCTTAATATCCCTAAATTATAACTCACCCCAATGAGAGATTTACTCAGCCATTAAAATGATTAATAATTTGGTTATAATGATTATGATGATACATTAAGAAGAGGAGCCAAAGAAAGGGATAAGAAAAGAGTGATGAGTTATAACAAAAACACAAATGAAGGGTGATGAGAATTAAAAAAACGGGCATTCGATTGAATGAGGAAGAAAAATAAGGGAAGGAGATTCAACTGTATTTAAAATATTTTAAGAACACTAATATGAAACAACAGAAGGTGGATAGGAATAAGAGATATTGAAAAAGAAACTTTCATTAAAATAGAATTACAAAGAAAGAGACTTATAAGATTAAAACAAAGAACAATACTAAAGTCAATGAAAACAAAGAGAGGAGGAAAGGTATCTCAAGTGAAAACTTCAGTATGGAAGGTCCTCCCAAGCCTTTGGCAAGGCTTTGGTCATGACAATATGATCTCCTCTCTTCTGAAATTCCAACCCTTTGAAGGAGAGAAGGGGGATGAATTTATATCCCAAGGAAGTGGACTATTTGCATTCCTAATCTGTCCCTCCACTTTCCTCTACTACTCTCAAAAGTTGAAGACATGTAGAGCTATGTATCCAAAGTTATGGCCTATTGATTAAACAAATTTAATCTGTCCATTTAAATCTAATCTTTTTTATGTCCAAAATGTGAAAGGGTTTTTGAATAGGAATATGATTTCAAAATTGAATTATGTCTTGAACAAAGACTACCTCTTATATCTCCTCTTTCACAATGCAAAATCTTAGCTCAAAATGATGGCTAGATCAGGAGCCATGTCCTCAACACTTTACTGATTTTAATTCCTGACCAAAAATGTTGGCTGTGTTTCAAGGCATTAGTTGGGACCCTTTCCTTTAGATTCAGGCCTTGAAAATTTTATCCAATACTCCTTTAATTATCCCCCGAACATTGGAGGAGAATAATAGAATTTGGACTTCCTGATTTTTCCCAGCAATTAAATCTTCATGGCTGGTCTAGTTTCTTCACAGATTCTGTAGGCCTATTTGTGTGGTCCATATGCACATTAAAATGGAAGAATTATCCAATTATCCCTTCTAATTAAATGTTTTATATTGAACTAGGAATCCTAAAAAATAAGAACTGCACAATTTGAATCTATATATTGATAGTTATTATTAAAATAGTCAACTGAATCAATTGGACTACTTGTAAAAATGGTCAAAAATTATACTTAATATTAAAACATTAATATTTCACTCAAATTATGCACATTTAATATAAAATGAGTAAAGGAAGTATATAATAATTCCTGAAAATATTAATAACATCAGTGGTATCATAGGTGTTCCTTTCCTTTGGATTAATATTTTGGATATGGTATACATGAGTGTTAATAACCTTTTGGAACCTCTGATGGATATTATACTGGTGTGTCGAGATCACCTATTCAAATAAAAAGTCCTAGTTTCAAGGGATTTGAGATTATTATTCCTTATATGTGATGTTATAGTTTTACATGGTTTTTTTGAGTGATTCACATGTGACATGTATTTTATGATTTATTTTAGATTTATTTATCTCATCCCATTTGTGAGAGACCAATGATTTATTTTTACTCGTGTTTAGGAAACGAATGGGGTATTTGTTCATGCATTCTATTTGGTACATATGATCCACATGTTATAAGACTTATAGTGTGTTATTTTACTATCAATGATAATTTAAAATTATGTAATGTTTTAAAAATGACCTAAATGGTGTTTTCCCATATAGTTTCTTGGTTTAATTCTACTCTGTTAGGATAACATGAACATATATTTCCTTATTATTCCAGGTCATGAGGATCTAAAATAAGATGTTTTACAATGACGAGGATGACTCATTCCTCAGGCATAAAAGTAGTAGTGACCCTAGTGGTTTTTAGGGAACATGGTGCCTATGTTTTGGACCACCTGTAGTGAATTGTTACTAGTTCTGGTTATTTAAAATATTAGTAACAACCTATCTTGTGTTATCCCATGTCACTTGGAATGAAATTATAAATAACTAAACCATATGTGTGGAATGAAACAAATCATTTGAGATGATGTTGTAAATGTAGTTTTGACTCTAATAAGAAAACATCAGTAGTCGATTCCTTTCAGTAGGCACTTTTTGGGTGTATCATTTTTTAGGTGCATTTAACCAATGATTTGTAACAACCTACATGGCGTTTTCCCATCTATCTTGCTATTATATTTTACATAGTTTGTAGTGCTTTATGTTTATCTAGTTGGATCCACTATTAAGTGGCTGATAGGTACCTGAACATTTATATTGAATGAGGAACTCAATGGGTATTACCATATGAAGATTATTGTAACCCAGGATTATCATACATCAATATTAGATCTTTTTTTAATAATATTCATTTCTTTAGAGAGACACACACCAAAGGATTATAATAGTTTAGATCCTTTGTAAACATGGAACATAAAATTTAAATCTAGTGAAATATCTTCAATATTTACCACAATTATATCACTATGTAGTAATCTTTATAGATATACCTTAAATAAAACCTTTCCACATAACAAGGGGAAAGGAAACATAATAAAGGGCGAGCTCAAATTCTTAATAAGTGTAAAAAGGGAAATATATAAACAAAATTGAGCATAAAGGTTCGATAATGTGATAATAACATAGGAATACCGTACCCTGTATATCAAATATAAAAATCATGAGTCATGAAATAAATATTGTAAGTTTATAAGATAAGAATCATAAGGAAATGAAAGAACATGAGTTAGGAGAGCATAACATTAGCATGGTACATAGAGTTGTGTCATATATATAAGAATGGAAAATCATTTCCTTAGTTGTAAAGGCTCATTTCCAAGAATTATCAGGGAACTCCATGGGTGGATTAAACTCCTAGAAAGGAAACACCACCATCCCAAGGGGCATAACTTTCCTTATAGTTGAATGGGTTTACTCCCTAAACCATCATATTAGTCAAGGTTCATGCCCATGACAATCATAGTGTACAAAGTCCTTTACTAAACTTGGTTCACTCCCCATTATAGTCATGTCTATCTTATGATATATTAATATTTACCAAATAAATTGGAGAGGAATATAGGTCCCACCCCTCTTTGGTTTTAACACAACCAAAACACTTGGATATAATTTAAACACAATTATTAGTTTTAGCATAACCACCTTCACATTATTTGAATCATACATATGTGTGCCACAAGATCCTAAAAAATTCACCATATCATAACCCAAGAAATTAAATGAGTTCCATAAACATGTAATAATATCATAACATGTGTAAAATTGATGGCTTTCATAATAATTTCAATATTTCATCATAGCATAACCCATGAAATGAAATGGGTTTCATAAAAACTTTATGATGGTATACCATTTGGAAGAAAATGGGTTTCAAAAAAATATTTTCATCATAAAAATTAACCTTTTAGAGAAATAATAATAACACCATAATTGGTTCACATTCCCAAAAAACCATAAGTTGCATCGAAGGATGTCATTTTAGATGGAGAATTATTTTTAAAGATAAATCACATAGAATGTTTTTTTGAGAAAAATAAATTTTATTTGAAAATAAACTTTTGAAACATAAAATTTAATAAACAAAATTCAAATTACATTTCTTTAAAAATATACATTAAAAAATATAAATTAATATTTAAAAAACATTTAAAACATTTCTTGATTAAAAGTGCCTTTCAACTTTAAAAAATAGATTTTTAAAAATTATCAAAATCCCTTTTTAATTTAAAATAATTTATCTAATAAATTCCTATATATTTAATAATTTTTTTTATTAAAAATAAATTTTATAAATTAATATTGAAATATTTTCATGGTTATGACAGTGAGAAATATTGTCCATTCCATGCATGTTAAAAACAAATATTCCTTTCACATTTTCGGTAAAATCCAAATGGTTATTGTTTGAAAAATAAAATGAATATTACATTCATTTTTTTAAGAAATTTAAAAATATTGGTGAAAATTTATTTAATGAACAATTTTAAAAAAATTTAAAAAATTTATTATTTTTGTAGAAATTGTTTTTTGGAAGAAAATGGATTTTTCAGCAGAAGAGTGAAATAAAGTCAAAATTTCTTAAAAAAATTACATATTATTTAAATTACTAAAGAGTGTAAAAATGGTGATATTACTTTAAAATTTCATGAGAACCCAAAGTATAATAAAAATCATGAGTTTCTTGAGTGATTTATCAGAATATTTTATCAACAGAAATATAGTAAAAAATAATCATGATAAACAATGAGATTTTAACATAAAATCTTTACCACTTTGGCAATGCTGAATCATAAGACCCATAAATTAATAACATAAAATAAAACGTCAAATTTAATGATGATAAATAAATTCATGATATAATGTTTTAAAGGGTCTGTATAACCACCTCAAAAAATAATATAGGTGCATTACATAACATATGCCAAAAAGAAGGTAAATTGAGAATAAATCCTTTATAGTTTTGGTAAATTTTGACCCATAAATCACATGAAATAGAGATCCTAAAATTGAAATAAAAATACCAATAATTTTAAATATATGCGTCATAAAATAATTTTCAGTGTATAATATACACCATATAAAATAAATAGTTGGTGAATACTATATGTATCTCAGAGAAGTAAAAAGTGAGACGGAAATACCTTACAGTAAGTATCGACTTCCTTCATACTTATTCAAACATCCTATATAATAAATATAATTTTATTTTACATATATTAAAGAACCTTAATTATATATATCATACCATATATGATTCATTCATTTCAATTTATTACTCTTTTATTAACAATTCATTTTCAAAATCAAGTTTTGGGTAATAACTACTTTGTTTATCATATATGTTTTGATTTTTTATTTTCATTCCTCTTAATATGATCATGGTTAAATAATCTCAAAAATAATAATAATGAAATTATTATCATATTTATATATAATTTATACTTTTATGTCCAATCATGAAAGAAGGTTTTGATTAAATAATTACATTACAATCGTAGAGACGGTTGGTCATACAAATGCATGAGTAAAATTTCCATTTTTCAAAAATCATTATAGAAAGGATGTAAGTAATATATTATATTTATATAATGATAATAATATAATAAATAAAATATAATTTCTTTAAATATAATTATAAATATCATCAATCTGTTGTGGTGATGAAAAGAGAGAGTCACATCACTTTGTGAAGACGACAGTCCACACGCACAGAAATGATGGTATCTTATTTCAATTAGTGAAATGGTAAGAAATAAACTGATATATTTTCTTTTAATAATGATAAATATTTCCATAATATAATAATTATTTCATTTAAATCAAATATATTTATCCTTATTATATTCCATGAAAAGCGTTAGTGAAAAATGATCCACATCGCTTTACGAGAAGGCAGTATGTTGTACCCACGAGCGATGTTATCGTATCCCCTACAGAATGGAAAGTAAAAAAAGGTATATTTAATATAATGAATATATAGGTATAATAATGTTATAAATATTACATATATACTTTATACCAATCATCATACTCAAATGTGAGAGGTTGTAATGAAAAAAGAAATGATTAACATCAGTTTGCGAGGCGGTGGTCCACTGTACACACGAACGACGATTTCTTAACCCATTAGATGGAAGTGGATATAGTTGAAGGTAATTAACTTTAAAGTAAAACATTTATATTATATTTAAGATAATTTTTATCATATCATCATTGTTAAATAATAATTTAAGGAGTTGTATGAATAAATAATTTAAAAATGCTTGTTTAAGGACATTACATCTTCTTCGTGTATCCTCCTTAGTTTTTCACCAAAAGACTTTATAGGATGGATTTATATCCATAATAATACTAATAATATGAGTGTATGGATGTTGTTAAGGGATTATTTCATGTATTTTATAATCCAAATTCATTTTAATGTGTTATTTGGAGAGGATAAGTGGTTACCTTTTATAAGTGAGGTGTGTGGCACCCTTGTAATTGTTTTCAAAGAAAGAATATTACCCAAGTTTCTTTTATGAAACAATGATCTAATAATAGACCATTCTATGTAATATAATATAAAAGGTTTAAAAATGTCTATAATTTTTTTACCATGTATATGGTTATTTTTAAGCATTATCCTTTTTGTTTAACCCCCACTAAACTCATTTTTTATCTTAAACCACATTAAATATTTTTTAGTATTTTTACTATTCATTTTGGTAAAAAATTATGTTGAAATTATTAGATAATTTGAATTATTATGATTAAAAATATGTAATAAATATTTTAAAATTACATTTACATAAGTGGAAAATCTTAATTTAAAATTAATCCCACAAGCATGATGAGAAAGAGGGTTTTAAAAGTGAAAATGTTCAAAAATTTATAAATTTTCTATATCAAAATTAAATATGAAAATGATTCAAATGAAATAAATTTGATTAAAAGATATATTATAGATCTAATTTTACTTTTAAATCAATTTAAAATATAATTTAACTTTATAAATAATTTAAATGAAAAGGTAGTTTTCAATTAAAATTCTGTATTTTTTACTATTCATCAAAAAACTGAATCGTTTTTTAAAAATTTCCTAAATTTTACCATATGATAATTTTAATATTATAATTTATAAACTTATTATTATTTTTCCCTATAATTATTTTAATTTTGTTAAAAATTAATTTTAAAATTAGTCTTATAAATGTTACAAAACCGTTTTTTTAGAAAATACAGTCTTAAGCGTAAAATTGGATTTATTCTTATCTATTGTATAGAAAACACATAAGATGAATGTTTAAAATTTTATTGATATAAATAATATATATATAATTAATAATAATTTTTTAAAATTTATTAAGTAAAATAGTTTTATGAGTATAAAAATAGTTATTCGATAAATAATATCCATTATTTTAAAAAGGATTTTATTTTCATTTGTAATTAATGGTTCAAAAAAATTAATTATATATAAATGTCTAAAAAATATATTTTAATAATTTATTTAATAAAATTCATTAACACTAATCTAGTATATACATGATAACAATCATATTAAATAATAATATTTCAATAGTATTTCATGTTTCTTCTAAACTCGGTGTTGTGTATAACGTAAGATAAACTTGATACTGTGCGTAACAGAAGTCAAACATGGTGTTTCATGTAATGAAATCTAAACTAAGTGTTGGGGGGTAATGTTAAATATCCAAAATAATAAATTAATTTGAGAAAATATATTTCAAAAAATCTTGTTGTGTTACACTCTACCCCCCTTAAAATGAATTTCAACCTTGAAATTCATCTCATTCATAAAAGGTTAAACATTTGAAAAATCCTTCATAGAAACCCGCATCATAAAAATGGTTAATAAAACAAACTATATAAAAGAGGAAGTGATATTTTAAATTCATCTAGAATAAAACATACTAGGGTTCCAAATAATTGAACATAGGTGGGATGTGAAAATATGGACATATAAAAGAAAATAAACACCCAAATACTAATGGAGAGTTATAAAAAATGGTCAAGAGAATGTTAATGACAAAAAATTTATAATACAAAGAGGCATGAAAACTTTCAATAATATCCTATAATATAATGATAATAGGAAAAAAATCAATATCTTTTTTTGGATGTTGGGGAATTGCTTTTCTAACTAGTTTGAGAAAATATTAAAAATATACTTACTTGATATATTTTTATTTATAGGTACAATTTCATCCTTTTGTTGTGGATTAATCAATTTCTACTTAATATATTACTATAAGAGATGAATTTTTGGATGTCTTAAGAACTAAATAAGATCCATAATAAAATGATATGTCATTATTTATATCTATAGTAAAAAAATGTTAGAACTTTTTATAAAAATATTGATAAATATTCAAATTTTTAAGTAATATGTTAATCTCTAAAACCTCATATGAAGTTCATCTTAAACCATTAAATAAATGGTTAACTATATAACCCTTAAAAAATTAAAAATTTATAAATAATTTTATCAAATTTCTTAAAATCAACTTAACATTAATCCCCTATATATGAAAAAGTTGATCTTGATTGTCACATACAAATCATGTGAATACAGTTATCATGTATTCCCTTGAAACATGGAAATGAACTCAATTATCATAAAAACATAATGAAAACGTATATTATTACACATTACTTAAATAAAAATTATATTATTGGATATATTACTAAAAATATTTCTCTAAACTCCAACAATGATAACATAAACCACTTTTTCAACAAATCCTTTATCAATTATGAGGCCATAAATATTATCCAATTTACTTTATCCATATCAATAATATATTTATCCAAGAAAAACAAAATATTATGAAACTTAGAAACATATTAAGGATTATCATCCATTAAAAATTTGTTTTCTATAATATATTACCTATCCATTAAAAAAAGTTATAGGTCATTATTATTATTCAACATATTCTTTCATATCCATAATGAAAACCTTATAATGAACAATCCTTATATGTTTCATGATTCATATAACATAATAATTTAATTAAAATAAATTAATAAATTGATCATTCCACCTGATCCTTAATCCATTAACTAGGCTTAATCAACTTATTTCTTAATACCTCTTTCCTTCCATATGTCACTCATAGTCTCCTCACCATCAATAGAAAAACCATTACACATACAACCTTGATGATTCTATTCCTGATATTTTACATTAAAATAATTATTTTCCTAATTCCCATACCTTAAAAATTTAAAACATTCAACAATCAATGTTTCATTTGGGATACCATTATTATCATCTATTAAGATGAACTCACTTTTTATTTTCCCCTATAATTACTTAATTTGTGTCATTATTTTCTTTAATCAAAACATCTTCCCATCCATATGAAATATTCCCTTGATCTCTTGTTCCCAATTTATTGATATATAGAAAATTTAATTATCTTTACTCCACAGTATCCATTACCTTTACACTCAGAGAACACTATCCTTTTATTGTTTGGTGAGTCTGGGATTTGGTTAAGGTGCCTGTTTTTACACTACTACAAATATATCCTTTAACAACAATAAAATTGGACACTGTGAATGAAAATAATAATTGAATACCAGAGTTAAATTAAAATCCAAATAATTTCTTAAGTGTTGATAAATATACCCCTTTATCAGTGCTATTGAAAGCTCTAATAAATGGGTAAAATGATTCAGTGTACTCTTAAAATTACAACACACCGCATAAAAAAACAGTATAAAAAAAATAAGAAATAGGTATTGAAAATAGAGAATTTAAATGTAACAAAACTTTATATACAAATAAAAAAACTATATAATATAAATTTCAAATATTTTTTTGTACAATTGCATGAGTTAGTACAAATTATCACATACAATTAAAAACATCAATGCTACTTTGTCTTTGGCCCCTGACCCCTGATCATGTTATTGCCAAAAAAACCAGCACAACTCAAGTAAAAGAGTGCCCCTATATAAGCAAAATATTATTAGGTTAGTAATACTATATTGAAATAAATTAATCACAAAGTTTCAATTTTAAACTAAAAACATATATTTTGAGTCATATGAGGAACACAATGTATCATATTGAGTTGTAGTTTATTCCTTCACATAACAGTCTTTCTTTTTTACCTCCAAGAATATATCTTGAAATTTTTTAAATAAATATAATATAAAAGTGATAATTAAATTATTTAATTAATATAATATATAATAATGAGAATCTAATTTGAGATCGCTTGCTCAGTTTTGGTGATGTGGTGTCTGTTTTAATATAAAATAGAAATTATACATACTAAACATGAACTTTGAGTAATACCAACCACATCATATATCAAATTTACATGAGTTAAATTAATAAAAGTTACAAATTATTTTTTTATCATTTTCCCAATTTATCAAAACAATATAATAATTTTTATTATTATCTAAGGAGTGACATACTTTTTGAAATAAAATGTGAATTTTAAATTGCTAAGAGACACTTTGACTCGTACTGGGTAAATTGCATATCATATTAATGTATGACTGATTCCTACACATCAAAAACGACTTATGGATAATTTTCCTAAAGTATTAGAATAATCTGATTTTTTTGCTGAGTTTTAAGTATGTCACTTTCCCTTTTTACTAAAATTAATTTCAATTTTAAAAAAAAATGTCAAATTTGGAGTCATAAGTGACAAATTATGCATAGAATTGAGGTTAGGATGATTCCAATAAATTATAAATAAATTATGGATTTTTTAGAAAAGTATAAAAACTATCTAAATAATTTTTATTGATTTTTCATATGCCCATTTTTTCTACAAAAATGTCATTTTTAAAATAGAAACACACACTTTTAGTCTTACTGGTCACATCATGTGTCTGTATTATGTGAGAATGATTATTATACATCAAAAATATCTTATGAATCATTTTAAAAAATTATCAATATAATCTGAGTGTGTTGGATCTTTTTTTAGTGAGTGAAAAAACATTTTGAACTAAAATGTCAATTTTAAACTGACAAGGAACACTTTGAGTCATATTGGGAACATCATGTATTAGATTGATGTTATGATGATTCATACATATCTAAAAATACATATGGATCATTTACCTCATGTATCAAAACAATCTGAATTATTTTTCATGGTTTTGAGCATGTCACTTGTCTTTTTTACCAAAATCAAGGTGAATTTTAAATAAAAAGACACCCATGGAGTCATACCAGTCACACCATGCATTGCATTGAGTTGATTATGATTCATAAATATCAAAAATGAAATATGGATCATTTTATTAAAGTATTTAAATAATTTGAATTTATTTTTTCTATTTTTATTATGTCACTTGTGTTTTTTACTAAAATGTCTTCTTAAACTAGAAACATGTAATTTTAGTCAAATCAATCTCATCATGTGTTGGTTTGATTTGAGACTAATTCATACACATAAAAAACGACTTATGAGCCTTTTTATTATACTATTAAGACAATCTGATCATTTTTTTTGGTTTTTAGAGAGTGACACACATGCTGAACTAAAATTTCAATTTTAAACTGAAAATGGACACAATGAGTCATATTGGAAAAACATGTATCATATTGAGGTAGGGATAATTTATAAATGTCACAAATTAATTGTAGACAATATAACCAAAGTATCAAAACAATATAAATTAATTTTATTGGTTTTGAGAATGCAACTTTTCTTTTTTACTAAAATTAATGTCAATTTAAAATAAAAATACACATGTAGTCATACCAGTCACATCATGCATCAGATTAAGGTGGGGATTATTTATACACCTCAAAAAAGACTTATGGAACATTTTCTTAAATTTTCAAAATAATCTGAGTGAGTTTTTTTAGTTTTGAGTATGTGACTTTTGTTTTTGTCTAAAAAATCATTTTAAACTAGAAACATGTACTTTGAGGAATATCGGTCACATCATGTGTCAGTTTGATGTGAAACTAATTCTTATTTGTAATAAATGTATTATTATATATTTTCAAAAATTATTAAAGCAATACAATCTTTTTTTCCTAGTTTTAAGTGAGTCACACATGTTTTTAACTAATTTTTCAATTAAAAAATGGTAATAGACACTTTGAGTCATACCAGGAACACCATGTATCAGATTGAGGTGAAGTTGATTCCTACACATCATAAATGACTTATTTATTTTTTTTAAAAATTATAAAAATAATATGAATGTGTTCTTTTACCTTTGAGTATGACACTTGTATTTTTTTTTACTAAAATTAATGTAATTTTTAAATAAAAATACACATGGAGTCTTACTGGTCACACCGTGTATGGGATTGAGGTGCAGATGATTCTTAAATCTAAAAAATGACTTATATATTATTATTATAATGTTTAAAAATAATCAGAATTTGTTATCTTAGTATCAAGTATGTCACTTGTGTTTTCTACTAAAAATCCAATTTAAACCGGATACATGCACTTTGAGTCATACCGGTCACATCATGTTACGGTTTTATATATAACTAATTCTTACATATCAAAAATTACTTACAAATAATTTTCCTAAATTATCAAGAAAATTTATCATATTTTCTTTTTTTAGTGTATGACATATGTTTTGTACTAAAATTTCAATTTTAAAGTAATGAAGGACACATTGAGTCATATTGGGCATACTTTTTATCAAACTGAGGTGATTCTCATTCTTACATATAAAAAATGACATATATATCATCTTTCTAAAGCATCAAAATAATCCGAATTCATTTTCTAGTTTTTGAGTGTGTAACTTTTATTTTTACTAAAAATTAATGTCAATTGTAAATAAGAATATACGCTTGGAGTCATACCAATCATTTCATACATCATATTGAGTTTAGGATGATTACTACAATGAAACATGACTTATGGATTATTTTCCTAAAGTATCAAAACAATTGAAATGTGTTTTCTTATTCTTCAGTATGTAACATTTGTTTTTTTAATAAAATATAATTTTAAATTTTAAATAATAACTTTGAGTCATACTAGTAACATTATATATTGGATTTACATGATACTGATTCATATAAGTCACAAATGACTTATGAATCATTTTCCTAAAATACTAGGATAATATGACTGTGCTTTCTTGACTTTTAATGAGAAAAAACTTCTTGAACTAAAATTTTATTTTAATCTGATAAAAAACACTTTGAGTAATACTAAGAACACCAGATATCATATTGAGGTTTAGTTGATTATGTCATGTCACAAATGACATATGTATCATTTTCCTAAAGTATAAAACAATATGAATGTGTTTTCTCAGTTTTTGTTATGTAACTTTTCCTTTTTTTACTAAGATTAATGTCAATTTTAAATGTAAAAAATACTAAGAGTAATATTGGTTACATCATTTTTCAGATTAAGGTGAGGAAAATTTCTATAAGTCACAAATGACATATGAATTGTTGAACAATATTATAAAAACAATATGAATGTGTTTGATTAGTTTTGAGTATGTGATGTGTGTTTTGAATTAAAATGTAAATTATAAACTAAAAATGTAGAGTTTGATTCATACTAAGAACAATTTGTATCATATTTATGTGAGACTTATTAAGTATCTGATTTGTGTTTTTTATTCAAAAATTTAAAACATTCCATAAAATAGATAATATGTTCCAATTTGATAGAAGAGGAAACGTCATTCTACCTAAAACCTTTCACATTTTTGGCCGAATGGGATTTCCTCTTCCATCTAAACGGAACATTTTCTATCTTTTATGGATTATTATAGAAATTTGGAAAAAAATATTAATTCCCAAAATATATATGAAAAAAACAAAATAAGTATTCCATAAAAATGATAAGGAAATTAAATTAAAATTAATAGATAAAATGATGAAACAATAACTAAAAAGGTATTATGAATTCACATTTTCATGATGTTTGTATACATTGTTAACCTATTTCCTTGTTTACATTATCTTTGTTATGGCATTAAAGTCCAATCTATTATGAGCATGAGTAACTTAGAACAAACCACCTTAACTCAAGAAAAAGAACCCACCTGTATAAGAAAACAATTATTTTGTTTTTAATACTATAAAGAAATAAATTAAAGATAAATATGAAATTATAAGTTAATAAAATTTCAATTTTAAAATGAACCCACAAAATTTGAGTCATACTGGGTACACCATGTGTTGGATTGAGATATAGTTAATTCCACCATGTATTTTTATCCTACAATGCATTAAATATCATGGTTTATCTATAATATTTTTATTTTATTATTTGAAAATTTTATTGAATTAGTGAATAAAAATAAAATTGCATCATCATGAGTGTATCATCATTTTTGAGTGAACGATCATAGTATATGAGTGAATCATCCTCGTTGAAGAAGTTATTTCTTCATGATATCTTTGAAAATTAAAAAATATAAGTATTAGATAAAAATGGTAAGTAAATAAACTTAACAAAGTAGTTAAAGTTATGAGAAAATCAACTAAATAAGTAGTAGAAAGTCACATCATTATGATATATGTGTAAAATATAAACTCATTTGCTCGATTTTTACTATTTGTTGCATTTTTAAACTAAAATGACACTTTTATATTGAAAACTTGTAATTTGAGTCATACTGATCAAATCGGGTTTTATATTGACATGTAGTCAATTCCTATATATGAAAAATTAATTATGGACTGTTTTCTTAATGTTTGAAAACAATCTAAGATCAGTTTCTCAGTTTGTACTATTTGATGTACGTTATAAAATAAAATGATAATTTTTATTGAAAACATGTACATCAAGTCACACCAACCACATCAGGCTTTAGATTGACATGTGGTAAATTCTAATATGTCGCAAATGACATTTGGATCATTGCTTAATTGGTTTGAAAAATTCCAAGATCATTTTATCAGTTGTTAGAATGTGATGTTTTTTTAAACCAATGTGTAAATTTTAAAAAATAAGTATCATTAAAAATGATAATGAAATTAACTAAAAAAGTAGATTAAATTATGATAAAATTAACTAAATAAGTAGTGCGAAGTGACCTCTTCATGAAATTTTTATACATTCTAAAACCATGTATTCTTCTCAATTATTTTTAAACAAATTGATTTTATCCATTGTACCATTTCTTGAGAAATATATCAAAAATTATATATAATTATTCTAATACCAGTTATTTACACACCAAATATACTTCTAAGTTCATATCCCATACTAGATCACAAACACAACAAGTAATCACCTAAATTTAATGATGGAAAACATTTTGACTCCATGTATGCTTCCCACTCATCTTTAAATAAATTTACTTCTTCTTTTGAGTATGAAGGTTTTAAAAAATCTTGGTAGTATTGAGAAAATATAGATATCCAAATAATTAAGAATTTTTTTTAATAAAATTGTAATTACCTTAAAAAATTATATGTTTGGGTATACTGTTCTTTCTATATTTTATGATATCTTTCTTAAATTTTCAAACACAATATCCACAATCATTGTTATTATATTACTTTAGACACTATATATACATTGACCGAAATAATTAATTTTTTTGGAAATCTGTTTTAATTGTTAAATATTTCTATATATACTCTCATATATTCAAATTTTATGTCATCCAGATGCTTCTTATATTGATTTATCGATATCATACCACGATTTGTTTTATATTTAGAAATCAACCTATCATAAAAAAATTATTTTTTTAAACATCCTGAAACATATAATTAAAATTTTATTAATAAATTATTGATTTATGTTCATTATATATTCATAATACACATATTTTAGGCTTGGTTTAATTGATATACATGCATTGGTTCCAAAAACTTAATATCTGGGATATCCAGATTGAACACGCTTAGCATCCAGTTCTTCTTAAAATACCAAAACAAATAAGTAATGAAAAAATAAAAATATATTTTATATAATTATAATGTAGAGTTATACTTCTACATTATAAGAATAAAAAATAGTCTCTTGTCTATTATTTTCTTATCAAATTCATCATTTATCACATATTTTTTCTTATATATTTTTTTCAACTCTATAGAAATTTCATATGTAGAAATGATATTGATATTAATGAATCCACTTCATGCTTTACACAATTTTACTTTTATATAGTAGTAATATAAACTCCTGTAGAAAATAATAATAGTTATTAACATTAATGAGCGTATTTGATTTTTTTAATGAAATTTTATAAAAATGTACCTTATGTATGTATTCACAATTGATACTCCCATCCATTCAAAATTTAGAATATCATTTATACTGTCAAGAACAACCAAATTTGTAACGAGAGTTCCTAATATTTATTCTTCATATGAAATATAGAAAATATATAAATCATTTTCTATAGTGTCTTTATGATGTTTTAATATTAATATATGTTATATTGGAACTAGTGGAAATAAGGTACTATGAGAGGTTATTTTAATTTTCATGGACAATTCACTAGATTATCTTGATCATACCTTCCATTTCCCTGTCATTTTTTGCATCTTTAATACCATACCACACGGTGACCTTTTCATAAACTGTTATAGGTATTTAATTTGAAATTTTTTGTAAAGAACACACCTCATTTTTCTTTTAAATATTTGTTAAATATTCTATGAAATTTTTAATATCATCATTTACCATTTTAATATCCGGATCATCAAGTGGAACAAGAAACTCAGAGCTTGGATCTTGATCTACCTCAATGCCCACTATCAAGTGATCATTTAGGAATTCTTTTTGAGTATCATATATCTCAGTATACTATTTACTATAACCCTCACAAAAAGGTGGTGTGTGAGTATTGATAGATTAAAATAACATAAAACATCACCCTATGTAATTTTAGTAATATAAAATTGTCGAAAGTTGTTCGATTCACATTTAGTATAAAGAGTAACGAAAAAATTGATTACCTAGGGTAAAGTATGAGGTTAAGAGGAATAAATAGCCTCTATGAAAGTTGGGTTATTTTGTGGTTTAGATGCTGATATTTTTTCCACCACTGGTTCTCATTGATCCTTTCAAATATATTGGTGTGCCAAATTAGACCAGACAATAATATCTTTCAAAGCATCTATTTTTGAAAACAATTCTTTCATCATATTTTATGTATTTTCTTTGGGGTTTTCTCTTCTCAAAATATGAATGGGGAGACAATCAAAAACAAAAACCTCTAATGCAACCATATTTTTATAGTCACTTACAACTACCGAAAGTAGTTTTTTTTATGGTACGATAAATACCGATTCTTGTGTCTAAACCGTATAAAAAACATAAAAACATATAATTATATTTTTATGTAACATTGTTATAAAGTACAATTAATTACTAATATATGATACTTACACATGTTGCCCATAATAATTTATTGTTTTCATAAACTATTTTACCCTCCTTATTTATGTGAACCTCCTTCGATAACACATGATGTGGGGTAGATGTGGATTCTGATTTTGATTCATCAAACTATATACAAACAAAGGAACATATGTTGTTTCATATAACACTAACATTTTATTGTTTATTAAAATTACATAATAATTTATTCTATAGTGAAGCATAAACCATACTTTATTTGTGTTAGGGGTACAATGGTTTTGATACATGATATTTATTTTCAACACTCCTTTTTAATTTAATAAAATAACAATTTTGAATCAGATTTTATAAAATATATAATTTCAAAAAATATATTATCAACTAAAATACAACTAAAATAATTTATCATCATGATGGATGATGAAATCATTCCATGTTTCTGACTTTATAATGTGTTCATAAGTAGCTGGTGTGTGGGGATTTACATTCCCCTCATCATCTATAAGATGAAACTTGGTAAGAAGAGTCAGGAAACCTCTATGGAAATTTCAAGTGTCCATTAAGACACATTTCTTATGGAAATCATCTAAAATAAATGATCTCTACAAAAATTAATGAAAATTAAAATAAATTTAATTATAGTTTTTTTCTTTAAAATATATAAATGTAATAAAAAAATTACCTTTATTTCTTCCCAAAGGGATTCATTCATTATTTGATGGACATGGAACCATGACTATATATCCAGCGGCACATTCATCCTCATTGTGTCACCAAAATAATTAATGAACATTTAATTTTTGGGGTCTATAGGTTGGCGACATTGATTCCATCCAACCTCAAATTTTATACCCTTACTCTTACCTTGATAATTTTAGTCAACACTCTAATGCTATTCCATTCTTATTTTTTTCATCAACATGATGTTGATCCCCTAATAATTTTTCAGTTTCAACACCAATCACCTATTTTTCCTAAATTTTAGTGACATAATCATATACAAAATACATTTTATACATGATTATTAAAACAATTAATTTAAATTATGTTAATACTGTAGGGAACAAATAATATTGTAAGAAAAATATTTTATATTAAAAAAACATTAACTTCCCCATTGAAATATCTTCATTTTTTAAAGGTTGAAGGGATTTGGTGTGAAACCCTGAGATTTTTAGAAAATATATTTTTAAATAATTTGATTTATTTGAAAGAATACATTGTACAATACATCATATTGATATTTCACTATACACAACATCATATTATCTTTCCTTAAACACAAACACTGAGTTTCTATGAAACATCTTTTTATAATTGTAATTATTTAAAGAAGACAATTATAACATAGTTGTTAAAATTGTGGGTATGAACAAGAATAACTAAATTATGAAATTATGGTTTAAAAATTTATATTTAATTCATTTACCAATTAATTATAAAGTAATGTAAAATGATTTTTTAAATTAAAAGGAATTTTTTTTATAAAAAACTATTTAAATGTGCTCAAGTGTGTTTTATCCCAATAAATTAAAAACATAACTCCAATTGGACAATATTAATGAAATAATATCTATATATATATATATATAAATTAAATAAAATTTCAACATTCATATTATGTTTTTTCTAGACATGTTATAAGAATAAATCCAATTTTAAGCATAAAAGAAGTTTTTTTTCCAAAAGTCAGTTTTTTCACCTTATGATGGAACACTTATTAAAATTCAAGTACATGAAAATTTTATAAATTATATTTGAAAAAAATAAAATTCCTCTATTAAATTGGAAAATAAAGAATTAATTTGGTTGAATTTTCTGTATTTTTCTGATAAGTTTCACATTTTGATAAATAGTGAAAAAGTATTGAATTTTAAATGAAAACATCTTTTTCATCGAAATAATTTATAGTGGTAAATTATATTTTTTATTTTTTTTAAAAATAAGTATATAAATTTTTATCATTTAATCCAATTTTCCTCATTGGAATCAATTTTACATTAAATCTAGATGTAAGAATATTTCAATCTTTTGAACATTTCCACATTAAAAACCCTTTCTCTCACCCCCTCTACGAAATTAATTTCTAATTAATTTTATACATTTTTTTTTTGAATTTTCAAAACTAGATTCCATATAAGGAATAAAAAGGTCCAAATTTTTTAAATATTTCCCTTTTATATTTGTCTAATATGTATAGTAACTTTAGTAATTCTTATTACCACAGTTAAGGGAAAATTAGGTAATTAAGGGTAAAAATAATATAATATATATTATAAAACTACCCTAACACTTTCCAAAATTTTATTGGATAAATTTAATTATAACATAAACACTTAATGTTCAAAATTTAATTTTTCAATAGACACTTTTCCATGAAAATGAATTATATATTATTACAATTAAAGAGAGTGACATAATATCACACTATTACTTTTAATAAGTATAATATTTTTAATATGTGTATATATAAAAGATATGATTGACTAGATATATTATTATAAAATAAAAAATATTTTTCTATATCATATAAATTTATTTTTTAGTGAATAATTAATTATCAAAAATAATTACACAATGAGGATGTTGTAATTATTCAAAAAATGAAACAATCAATTAAATGGTATTATAAATAATAAATTTAATATTATTTGGAATAATTATAGTTCTAGAAGAATTTTATAGGTGAATATGACATTGTAGTGGTGTAGTTATGTAATTTTTTTGAAGTTAACATGCTTTATTGATTTTCTTAAAGTCAATGTAATAATAGTATAAAAATTGACAATAATGATATTTTATGTAATAAAAATTAATGAAATTATTTTAAAATAATAAAAATAATAAATATGAAAAAATGCGGAAAATTATGATAAAAAATAACATAAATTTATTATTTATGGTTCAATTTACACCTTAAAAGTAAAAATCTCCACCTTTTAATATTGAAAATATTGTTACCGTAGTTAAAATTAAAATAGGTTAAATAATGGTTAATAAAGAAATATGGTTTAAAATATGAAAAAAAAACATATTTAAAACATAGTATTTGATGATAATACACCCTTTTAATATCTTATATTTGAATCAATAGAATTATTTTAGTTATTTGTAGTGATATTGAATTTATTATAAATTAATCTTTTGAGAAATTCCAAAAGTACCCCACCCCTCTCCTTTAAAAGGGAAACTCCTATTCTCCATTCTTTACACTTAAAAACATTTTTTTTCTTAGAAAAAAACTTTTAAAATATCCCCAGAAATTCCTTAATATAATCCTAGAAGACTTAATTTTGGCATAAATCTATTTAAGGAAGTCTTTTGGTCAAAACCAAAAGAAGATACCCAAGGAAGAGTTAACATTAATCAAATAAAATTTTTGTTTTATTTCTTCCTTTAATCCATTAGATTATTTTTATTTCATGTTCATATAATAACCTTATCATCCTAAATATGTGGATATATTTTTATATTAGGGTTTTCACCTAAACTCACACCCACTTTCATCAAATGGGATACTCAATCATTATTCATGTGTATGGAGGACTACTGCCTCACAAACAGATGTCATTAGTTATTCCATTTCTACCATTCAAGGTTTAGAATAATGATGTAATTTCTATTTTTATATTATATATATGATATATAATATGTATTTATTCTTTTATAATTACTATATAACACATACCTTCATTCTTTCCATTTTTGTGTATACATGATAACTTTATTTGTGGATGTGTGGGATACAGCCTCTTCAAAGCGATGTGATTCATTCACACAGTACATGGGATGCATTAAAGATGGGATTAGTGAACATATATGATATATATAGCATAATAATTATAAGGTAAATTTATTATATATTTTATCTACTTTCTTTTATTAAATATGAGTAAAAAGTGGAAACAACATTTATGCATACATGCGACCTATCATATCTACAAATAGTGTATTTTATTTTATATTTATATATTTTATAGATTATTATAAATAAATATATAATGAATATATATATGATATTTATATCGTGGTTATAATTTTTAGATGATGAAATCATTTTATAAGTAATATGACCATAATAAAACAAATCAAAACACATGTGAAAAACAAAGTGGTTATTAATCGAAATGTAACTTTAACATGAAATTGTTAATAAAAATTTAATAGAAGGATATAATTAAATATTATATGGTATGATATAATTGAATATAGTTCTGTAATAGATGTATAATAAACTTATATTTATTATATAAGAGGTTTTCATGAGTACTATGAGATTCAATACATAAGTAAAGTGATTTTCATCTCACTTTTGTTTCTGTGAGACACATACCATACACACAACTTGTTTCTTTCTTGTGATGTATATACTACCCATGAGTGTATTTTATGAGTCTTATCCTGATTATTATTATATTTTAATTTCTGTATAATTTTTCTTTATTTCATGGGGAAAACAATTATACTGATTATAAAGTTTTAAGGGTTAATTTCACAATGTCATTATTATCTGGGATTGTTTATACGTAAGTATTTACTGGGGAATATTTATCTTTCATTCCCATGTTTATTAAAAAAATAAAATGTTTTTACTATTTTTTGATAAAACAATTAAATTCATTTTTACCCATTTATGAATTTTTACTAAATGTTTTAAAGAGAAATATCTTTATTGTTTTCCTATCGAGGTACTTTGTGATTTTTTCAAAAAAAAGTATGAATGTAATGTTCTTTATAACTTACTCGGAATAAATGGATTTTTCAAATTTCATGTATTTTTAATTCCTTCAATCTTCACTTATAATATTTAATATCTATCTTCAAATAAAATGTTTTATTTTAATTTTTTTTTCATTTTAAGAGAAGAGAACATTTTTAAAGTAGAAAAAATATTTTCCTTAAGAAATATTTTCAAGTGAACTATCAAAACTATTTTCCATATATGATAAAATTATTTGATGTTACTTATGTTTTAATGTGGATATTTTTTGAGTATATTATCCCTATTATTCCTATGGTTGGTTTATTTTTATTATAGAATGATAATGAAACCCGTTTCTTTTCCATGGGTTATTTTATGATTGAATGATTTTTTCAAAACCATTTCATTCCTTGGGTTTTGATATGATGAAGAACTTATGTTTATGTGGCGCACATATGTATGGTTTTCATTATGTGATGGGTGAGACCTATATATCCTTGAAATTAATGGGGTGATAAATTATATCTCATGATATAGATAAGGGAAACAAGTTGATGTGCTTGATCTGTAATGAGAAATAAATCGATGTACATGATCTGTATCGGGAAACAAGTCGATGTGCTTGATTTGTAATAGGAAACAAGTTGATGTGATTTATCTATCATGGTAAATAGGTGATAAGTCTTTATTTAAGAGTCTTGTTAGTTAAACTTGACTTATAAAATGGTTTTCTATACTTATTATTATTCCATACACATTTATGATATGAGATTATGTTTCATGATTGAGAAATGATGAAGTTTCATTAATATGATTCATGTCTTTGGAAGAGATTATCAGCAAGGATCCAAACACCCAGATTAGTACTCTACACTAGGAATTATATAGTGTGTATTAATCTAATATTCATAGTCTAGTGTTTAATAAATTTGTGATGTCTTTCATCACATAGTGGTTTCTGTGCTTTGTGAACATTGGTTTCCCACTCTTCCTTAAAGTGGATTTATAAAAATTTATATTTGGATATATCATTGATGAAAGGTTGGGTATAAAATTTTCCCATGATCACATAACCATATTTATTATCTTATGATTTAATAATATAATAAATTTATATCTTCCATGTCTACCCTTACTGAGCATCTCATCCCACCCTTTCCATAGGTTTATTTTCCAAAGGTTATGAAGAATGGTTTTAAGTAGGGATATTAAAGGGAAGATCTTTGTGGGAAACGTTGATGATATTTCACTAGACTAGATGTTTTTTTTCAAGTTTCCAAAGGCAATAAACTATTACAGTCCCCAGGCCTCTATTTTTGAAATATAATGAAAATTCACCTAAAAAATGTAATATACTTGTATGAAAGGCTTGGGTTATTATAGTTGTTATTAGAACAATGGTTTAGTCAAATTTGGGAAAGTAGTATAATAAAACTTTATTTAGATCCAAAGAGATATTATAAGGAAATTTTTGGGGATGTATCTAAGGATACGTATAAGTATATGACAAAATCCTATAGTTTTTGTAATAATAATGAATTACCTTGGATTAAACATATGCTGTCATAGATTGAAATTTTATAAGTAATTTCCTTAGATTATGTGGTTTTCCCACCATGATTAATGTTTATCACATTATTAATTTAGTTTTAGTCAATATATGGAACCCAAAGGAACTATGTAAATGAGGAATGAAATGGAAAATACAATGACGACCCTCCTAAGTATCTAAATATTATGGAGGATGGAATGAAAAACAACATTGTTATGATCAAACAACCTTATCAAGAAATGAATCATGCTGAGATTATAAATGAACAATAGAGGGAACAATGTTTTCTTGACTCCTTCTTAAAGAAACCCCCACCTTATTTTAGTAGAAACACCAACCCACTAGTTGCTGAGAAATGTATATATACCACTGAAAAGATATTTTTTATTATCTATTGTTCGGAACTCGAAAAATTTAAGTTGGGCACTTAAGATTGGAAGGTTAAGAGAATCAATGGAAAAAATTTATCAAGAATATGGTCCAATAAGAAAAAATTTAATCCATGTATTGGGATGAGATCAAGAACTTATTTTTTATTTTGTACCTTTATTTTATTCTTCTTATATAAAAGGATATTGATATTTCTTCTCAATATCATGGTTATGATAAGAAAATAAAAATATAATTAAAATAAAAATATAAAAACTATAGATTAAAGAATATGAGTTTTAATTTTCTCAATATGGTGAATGATACATAGAGGAAATTTTCTTAAGGGGACTGGTAAAGGTTTTAAGTATGGGAAATAAGTTCATCAGGAACTTGAATTCCAAATTGAAGGGAAAATTTTATCTAATGATGTGAATATTGAGAAGACTACATAAAATGTACCCCATAGACACTTCAATGCTTCAAGTGTAAAGAAAATGGTCATTATGATAATCAATGAACAAATCTAAGGATTAACGATGATGATTTTCATTAGAAAATCTATTAAATACAAAGACAAAGAGACATATCAGGAATTGTACGGTAATGAAGTAGTGTAATGATTGAGTTATTATGTAATGTAATTCAGAAATAATTTTATAGAAGTAAATTTATGGTATTATGGAATAATTAAACATCTAGATATTAGTCTATTGTAATTTTTCATAAGTATTTAAGATTGTATGTTAAATGATACTAGTATCCATGAAAAGTGATTGAGGTGGTGAGGTGATATTTTTGTAAAACACATTATTAAGGGAATAATACATGATAATGGCATTCACATGTTTGGTGAGTAACGGTTAAGAGAAACTTAAATTTTTTGGGGGATTATTGATGAGTTGATTTTTGAAAGTTATTTAAATTATTTTGAATGTTTTATATTTTAATATTTTGGAAGGCTCATAAGGGTAACCATTTATGAAATTTTTTATGTTGAAATTTGGACGAGGTTTTAGAGATTAATGTATTACATTACTATATGAAGTTTATACATATTAGATAACATGTACTAACCATTTTGTTATGATGATAAATAGGTATATAATGAATGAATTGTAATTCCAATGTGGATCTTAGGATCCACTAGTTATTTAGGCATTACAATTTCCATATCATTCCTTAGAGGAATAGATAAATAGAAAATTAACTAAGGCCCAATTGATAGATAAGATTGTTCTAAAATCATGTAAGTATCTCTTATCAGTTGAATTTGAAATTAAATTTTATCTGATTATCATAATTTATGATGATAGAAATAACATTTTTCAATCCTATTTGTTCCACAGTTTATTGGTTATTAACTACTTAATGACCATATTCTCTATTAATCTCCATCAGATATTGATAGTTAGTTTTCACTTCTATGTCCATGTTTTCACTTTCCACATATATTCTCATATATGGAAACCTAATTATGAGTTACTTTGGGTAACCATTTAGTTCCCAAATTTCCATTTTAAAGAAAGTTTTCGTATTTATTTTTATGATTTGGGTATCTATGAAAGTAGCTTTAATGTATTAAAACTTTTATGACCACAAAAAATTTCAATGGAGAAATTCATTTTTAAGGGTGGTAGAATGTAACACCCCAATGTTTTTATGAAATATATTTTTAAATAATTTTATTTTATTGATAGATTTCATTAAATTTTACATATTATTAATCTTGCGCTACATGCACCATTGACTTAGCTAATGTTAAATGCAAACACTGACTTTCTACAAAAAACATTTTATTATTGTAATTATTTAAATAAGACAATTATAAACTAGCTATTAGAATGTTGGTTATGAATAGGATTAACAAAAATATGAAATTATGGTTTTTATATGATTATATAATTCTTTTACCTATTAATTAAAAATTAATTTAAAACCCATTTTTAAAATAAAATGAAATGTATATCTCAAAAACTATTTAAATGTGCACAAGTGGTTTTATTCTAAAAAATAAAAAAATAAAAATCATTGGATTATATTAAGGATATATATATATATATAATATTCAATCATATTTTTAACATTCATATTATGTGGTTTCAAGATATGATATAAGAAATAAATCAATTTTATACATAAAAGAAGTATTTATCTAAAAAGGATGTTTTGTCGCCTTTTGATGACACACTTGTTAAAAATATATTTATTTAAAATTTTATAAATTATAGTTGAAAAAATAAACATATTAATATAAATAGTAATATAAAAATTTACATTGGTTGATTTTTTTATTTTCCTCATAAGTGTCATGTTTTTATGAATAGTGAAAAAATAATGAATTTTAATAGAAAACAGCTTTTTCATCAAAATAATTTATAGGATTTAGTTTTATTTTTTATTTATTTACAGTATAATTAGATAAAATTTTAATCATTTAATCTAATTCATGTCATTGGAATCAAATTCACATTGAATTTGTATATAAAAACATTTCAATGTTTTGAATGTTTTCACTTTAAAAACATGTTTCCTACCCATATAGAGGATTAATTTCAATATAATTTTATCCACTTAGGTATTTTTAATTTTTTAAAATAGATTTTATATTTGGAATTATGTGGTCAAAATTTTTAAATAGTCCCCTTTTATTTTATTCCAATATTAATAGTAATACTAGTAATTTTTATTACCAAAGTTAAGGGTGAATCGGGTAATTTTGGGAACAAATAATATTATAAAACTACAATAAAACTTTCCAAAATGGAATTATATGATGTTAATTCGATAATTAACCCATAATTTTTTAAATTAATGTTTTTAATGGAAATGTTTCTATGAAAATGACTTAGATATTGTTAAAATTAAAGGGAGTGAAAAAATGTCACACTCTTACTTTTAATAAGTATAATATTTTTAATATCTTAATAAATAGAATATATTCTAAACTATATATATTATTATAAAATAAAAAGTTTTATCTAAATTATATAATTTTTTTAAAAAAATAGTGAATTTTCTTTTCATAAATAATCACACAACGATGATGCAGTGATTATTCAATTAATGAAATAATCAATTAAAATATATTATAAATATTTAAAAAATATAATTTGACTTCGTTAATGTTATCCATGAATTTTATAAGTTAATATAAAATATTTTGGGTGTATTAAGGTATTTTTTTATAAGTTATGTTGCTGTATTTATTTTCTTAAAGTCAATGTAATGAATAGTGTCAAAATTGACATAAATGATATTTTATGAAAATAATATTTTATTAAATTAGTTAAAAATAATAAAATCCTAAGTAAGAAATAATGGGATTATTTACGGTCTAAAATATCATATATTTATCATTTATGGTTCAATTTAACACTTATTAGTAAAAAAATATACCTTTTATTATTGAAAATGTTGTTACTATAGTTAAAATTAAAATATGTTAACTAAGGGTTAATAAAAATGATAATGTTTAAAATTAAAAAAAAACATGTTTAAAATATATTGGATGATGATATTAAAACTTTATCATATATTATATTATAATCAATTTCATTTTGGATTTATTTGGATTGAGATTTAATTTATTATAAACTAATCTTCTTAAAAATTCCAAAATTTCCCCTCTCCTCTCTTAAAAAAGGGCACAACTTATTTTACTTTATTTAAACTTCATAACCTATCTTTATTGTCTAAAATATATTCAAATATCCTCCCAAAATCCCTATATTAATTCTATAATAATTAATTTTGGAATAAATCCATGAAAGGAATTCCTTTGGTGTAAACAAGAAAGAGATAACCAATGAAGAGTTAATATTCATCAACAGATGATTTTATTTTATTTCTTCCTTGAACCACCATAATTGTTTTTCTTTTATATTTATATAATAACCTCATTATTATCAATATAATAATATTTTTTTATAACAATGGTTTTATATAAGGATTCAATCTCAAACATTACCTAATCTACAAAATTCTTTTGAAATTAACTTTCTTATATTCCCAAAGATCATTTCGATTTAGAGATTTAGAGAATTATTACATAATTCATGCATATACACCCCTAAGAATAAAAATTTTATTATACAAAAACATTATACATTTATTCTATAATACAAATGTTTTTAATAAAACAAGAAATATTTTCATGAAAAATCCATTCAACAGTCAACTTTTCTTCTTCTTTTCTCTTACCCATCCTTAAACCCAATGAAAAACATTTTAAAACTTAGTATGAACACAAAACTATTAGTAAGGTACATAAAAATAAGAAACCATTAGTCCATGAATACTTATAAACATATGAAATCATTTTCACAAAGTCATACTTCTCACACTTAAAGCATGATATACGTACTTTGTGAAAACAATAGATTTCCACAAAACATAAAAAATATAAATAAAACCATAAATGTAACTTGGTGAATTACTTACCTATGATTATAAAATTAATTTATAAAATATTATTAGTAACAGTCAAGGATACCTTATGATGTAACCATCATGAATACCTTATGATGTAACTCTCAAGATGACCTTATGGTGTAACCATCACAGTTACACTTGGAATAACCATTACGGTCAACTTCCATAATCAACATACCCAACGAGTTGGAGGGAGTTATTTTCCACACACTTAATCATAAATAATATCCAATAACCATAAAATAATCATAAAACATTAATAATTGCATCATAAAAACATTCCTTTTGAATTTAAAAAAAAGAGATTTAAAAGAGGAGGTTTAAAGAAAAGTCCCTTTCCGCATTTTCTTCTAACATAAAACGTGTTCAAAACTCCAGTATAATGGTTTAAATAGTTTTATTAATATATTATATAACTATATTAATATTTATAATACCATATATGATCTTTTTATAACATATTTTCACCCATTTATTGATAATATATTGTTTTTTATTGTTTTAGGTGCATTTATTTCATGGTTTCCATGGTTAGTTCATTATGAATTTTCTCTTTAAATATAAAAAAAACTATAGAATTGGAATGAAGTGGTATTAATATGTTTAAAAAATTTTAAATGATACCATATATATTTTTTATGATGTGAGGATGATTCATTAGATAAAACATTAATGAAAATGATTTGATTTATTTAGGCGGTTTTTACGACCATCACGAAGTCGTATGATTTTATTTAATATCATGACTATATATTTGTTCCAGAAAATTACATAAATTATAATATGTATAATAAAATATTATTTAACCATAATAATGGTTTAATGACCAACATTGAAGGTGATAAAAGAAAATGAAAACATATCATCCACAATGATGGTAAATCGACACATCAAAAACAATGTTTTAATTTTTTAGAAAAAGAGGATAAGAGAAGAGGTTTGATGATGTTTATTCCATTAAAAAAATAATATTAAAAAAATATGTATGATTTTGGAGTTATCATTTCACCTAAATTAGGGGAGGTGAGGAGATAAAAAGACAAGAAAATAAAATAAAAGAAATTGAAGAGGATTTTACCTCTTGAATACTCCTCTTTGATAACCTTCTTAAGTCACATGCTTTTGGAATTATGATGAGACCGGTAGGTCTTGGACATGGAGGAAGAGTTTTTAGAAGTTAATTGGGTATAAATTAAACAAGATACAAGGCTTTGATGTGTGAGGTGAAGAGGTGGTATTTATGGTGGAGGAGAGGGGTGTTTTCTCAATGTTATATACAATAGTTTATTATTTTAGCTCAATATTATGAATATTTTGAGAATTGTTAGTAAATATATTAAAATAGTGGATAATAGTTTGAGATATGGGCTTACATCATCCATAAATTATCTATAACTCAATAAATCTTGTATTTGTTTAATACTACAAATTACGGTATTTTATTATTGGTGGGCATGTCATTGAGCGCACAAAAATTAAATATTTATAACCCATAAAAACTAATAGTATTGTGTTAAGAAGGGTGTAGAACCACATGGAAAGTATTAGTGAATGTTCTATACTAAAAAAACTAAAACAATAAAAACTATAACAAAAACTAAAAATAATAAAGTAGTAAAGTTAATGGAAGGTAGTGAGTGTGAAAGTAAAGTTGATATGGTGTGACATAGTGGTTTATGGGACCAAAATAGAGAGAAAAAAATGATGAAGAATTCATGGTAATAAGTACAATTTGAAATGATTAAAATTATATTCTGCATTCCCAATTAAATTAATTCAATTACTCAAAGCATAGGAAAACAATGATAATCTGTTGAGTTTACAATTTAGTGGATCAACACAACTCTGTTTAATTTATTGAGTCTCTATATTTCGATATTAACCCTTTAATTAATAAATTTAATATAGATAAAAGATACATTTACCTTTTTTAATTTTCGATACATTGATCAATGATCCAAGGTGAAATGATTCACTACCCTCACTTGTTGGTTATTAGGTAGTGTAAATTGTTACTCATAATTAAATATGAAAGAAAATAAAACTAAAATAATAAACTAAACAATCAATTAACATATAAAAATTTATAAAAAAAAATTATTTCATCACTTATATTTTTCCTTAATCTAATTAACAACTCATGTATAGGAAAACAACAAAGAAAAGTGAAATAAGAAGCAGTAAAGAAATATATTTGGTGAGCATGTTTCCTCAAACTCGAACTGCTCCTCTGATTCCTACTCCTTACTCCATGATCATTGGTTGGTCTCAGTTACCTACCACGGTGAATGAATATGGAAGGGATGATGACCATCAGTGAGAACAAATGGTGTGAGATGAAGGTTCTGGAGGGAGTCTGGTTAGATGGAAGGATAAGATGGTATGGATGGAATGGATTAAAAAGAAGTGAATCGATGGTGAGTTGGGTGAATGAAAATTATCTAGGGTGTATGATTGATAGATCTAGAATTGGTTGATCTCCTCTACACTAGAAAAAAAATATGAATTTCCATTTTACCCCCTGCTTGTGTGGTAGTAGTATATATCCTTTTGGAATCTCTTACTCCTCAACTGAATTCCCCACTCACCCCTCCCATAACTTAATGATTGATGATTTCTATGAAGCACAACCTAACTGTATCTATTGGTTCTTGCAAACAAAACATAAATTAATAGTTTAAAATAATAAGTGTTTAATAATATATATATATATATATAAACAAATAAAAAATATTGCTACTTATAAATATTGATACATACAGTTATTATATATATACACCCATTAATTAAAATATATACATGTAATTATATACTAATTAATTTTAATAGTATATATAAAAATTATAAATAATGTAAAAAAATTTATATTAACATAATAATTATCATTAATAATAATTACAGGAGTAAAATAATTTTTTCAAATCAAAAATATATTTTTTTGAATAAATAAATACATGTAATAATAATTATTATTAAAATATTGATAAAAAATTCCTCATTATTATTGGTATTATTGTAATTATTATAATAAAATATAAAATGAAGATGAAGATAGGGGGTTTGGGTTGAAGGGTGAAATATGGGAGGGGTGCGGATGAGCAAAGCGGGATGAGGGGAAAGGTGGAGGTGGGCGTATGGAATATTGGAGAGGATGGTACGGAGGCGGTGCATGGTTGGGGAATGAGCCTTCCGAGGAGAAACTATATGGTGGTTCATGTTTGACCCATAAGGCATTCATGTCAGGTGAGGGCATTAGCAATGGAGTAGGGAAAGGGGCATCAGTTAACAGTGCTTTAGTGGTGAGGATACAGGAGAGATCAGGTGGTCTCATGTGGTCAAGTTGGATGGGTCTTCTTCATCAGGTGTGGTGGTGGTTCAGATTTAAATCTTCAGGGTTTTAATGTGTGGGGTGTGGCTTCAAATGAGGTAGTTTATTCAAATATGGTAAGATCTTGTTGGGTGATAAAAAAAAACGATCGGTCTGATTGTCTATTGTTATGTTTCTTCTCTTATGATATTCGTATGATTTTGTTGTGTTTGTTCTAATGCTGGTAGTTCAGATGTGTGATGGTGATTCAAGGTATAAGGAAAGAGTGGTGATGTGTCTGGGGTTGTTGAGATGCAGGGGTAATAGTGAGTGGTGGCTAGGAAGCTGTTAATGTGATGGAGGCACCACCAGGATGAGAGTGGTGAGAAGGGAGTGTTGGAGAACCTTCCACGGTCAAAATGAGACAGCGTTAAAGAGGTTAGTGAGAGCAGGGTGTGGCGGAAGGAAAGGTAGGCACCGAAAAAGGTTTAGGTGGTGCGTACATGAGGGATATCTGGTGGAAGTAGGAGATGGAGGGGTAGTGTGTGGAGACACCGCCAGGTAGTCTGATGGTGTGCTGTATATGGGGTGGAACAGATGTTGGTTGTGAGTTGTCTAATGGCGTTAACACCTAAAAAAACAAAATAAAATTATTAATAAACTATAGTGAGTAAATTAAATTTATTTTAGTAAACAAAAATCAATTAACTAATCATCAATATAAAAATAAAATAGCGAGATTCACTGTTTTTTTTAATTTTTTGTTAACAATAGAATAAAAATAATATTCCTTAAATAATTTATTTAATTGAGTTTGATTAAATTAATTAACTAATTAAATAACTAAAATAACCAGTAAAATAAAATAATTAATATAAAATAATATTAAAAATTAAAAATATTTAATGAATGTAATTGAATTATTAGAACTAATTTAATTATTCAATGTATTAAAAAAAGAGTTGAAATTTATTTATTTACATATATATTATAGAAATTAAATAACTAAACATTATTAAATTGAAAATTAATCATCTAAATAAATAATTAAATGAAAAAAATTAATTAATTTTATTAATGAAAAACAACGAAAATAAACACATGAAATCACTCTTTTAACACAAAACTCATTTTTTACAATTTAATCTAAAAAATACAACTATTGTTAATTATTAGAAAAAATACATTATTTTAAAAATAAAAAGAGAGGAAAAGTAAAAATTCCTACAGAAATGTTTTTTGAAATTTAAGCCACATCAAACTCCCCCACACTTAAATCATTGTTTGTCCCCAAACAAATGAATGATTTTGAATTTTGAAAACAGAAAGTATGATTTGTGACATTCAGTTCAAAAAATTCATAACAAAACATTAACAAACAAAGGCACATAAACTGGGCAGTTTATTCAAAGAAAGTGTTCATAAAAGTGTTCCTCCCTAACTTCAAATAGATACTAGAAATCAGAATAAGCATAGATTCATTAACTATTCAAATATTTCATGAATCCTATATGAAATGACATACTATTATACTTTAATTCCAATTCATGTTATAATTTAAAAATTGAATACATGTTTGATAAAAGTGTAATTAAAACCTTAACCAAATTCACCTTCAATTATCACATTATCATAGGTTCCAAAAATCAAAGTCCATTTTTTCGAATTACTTAATAGACACAACTCAAATGTTCTTTAATTATGTAATATGTTTCGTTCTTCATTTGGGTTCAAAATTCACCTCACCTAAATGAGTTTATTTTTTGACATGGACCTTTATTTTAATTTTTCCTAGCCACTATTATTTGGAAAAACACTATGAATAACACTTATTGAAATTGAAAATGGATTTTATATATTAATAGAAATTCACCTTATGAACCTGTCTCAAATAATCTCTGTGGGATCCCATTTTCCCATTTTACTCAAGTTATGAAAGACGTAAATAATTATCATTTGAGTAGGTTCAATTTTGTGATTGAATTTTTAATTAAAATAAGAGACCCCTAGGATCTAGTTAAAATTTATAGTTACCTAAATTAACGATACTAATTCAAAAAAATCTATCCTATCTCATTTCCTTAGTTTATAAACATAAAATCTCAAAAAAATAAGAAAAACTAAACTTACCAATCATTCATCCCCTAAAATTTTATAATCAATGAAACCCTTAAAAAACCAGCAGATTTGTTATCCACTAGTCAGCATAGAAATAATGGGAAATTTGAATCCATATTATCTAGAGGTTAAGAAAGATAATTTGAAAAATCTTGAAGAAAATTTTGAAAAAATTGAAAAATAGATCATTTTTTAAAAAAAAATTAAAGGGAGAATTACAAGTGACCAGAATTAACCTCTCCCCCACACATTAAATTAAACATTTCCCTAATGTTGACTCTTAAGGTGGGATATATCTTAGTTTAAAAAATATGAACAATTGAGCATAAAGATAACTAGATGGGGGTAATATTGAATTTAAAAATAATTTTTTTCACAAAAAAAATAAGAAAAATGACAAACACAAAAAAAGTAAAAAGAACAAAAAAAACCACCTGTCAACACCACCTGAAAATTATACACAATTTTAAAGTTCAGGATTTTAATTTTTAAGAGCAGTTAAAATATTTTCTAACTCAGTTCAAATAGTAACGTGATAACACAATATATACACCAGTAGTTAAATTAAGTTGAATATAAAGAGTACATTCATGTTTCAAAACAAGCTAAAAAATGTTCAAATCTATAGATTTTAGCATCTTAAGCACCCAAGAAGTAAATACAAAATCACCAGAATAAAAGACAACAAGGGGACTCCCCAAAACATAGTCCCTAGTAGCATGCAGTATAAATGAAAAAAGATGTAAAATTTGAAAAATTAAAACAATACTTCCCAATGGTGAGAAATTTCATTTACTTTTTTGAAGCCTCCCCATGTTTTATTTGTGAATTAACTCTAGATTAACCATTTAAGTAACAATAATATGTAAAAAAATTATTATTAGTATTCAATATTTAAGGTTAAAAATAAAAAATCAAAAAAAAATCAGTTAGGGATGTTTATCCAATGTTCTTAAACTATCATCTTTCTTATCGAATGTATGTTTCCAATGAGTCTGTCACTCTTCAGAATTCATACAGGCAACCCATACCACCAGACCACATATACCTCAAGTCAACTAGTGAAAAACACTTTTAAACCAAAATATATCAATCTAGAGTAAAAATATTTTAATGAAATTCAAATATTATGCACCACCCATCTAGAGAGACAAAAAATTTAGCAAGGAGCAGTTATTCAGACTAAAAAAATAAAGCATAAAACAAGGATCTACCATGCAAAGCTAGGTTTAAATTACTCTTCATGAATTTATTCCCCAAAAAATTCTAACCATGATCATTAAATGGGAATGAATTATTAGTGGTTTAGACTTCACTATTTCTTAAGGAATCAAAAGTATGATCGCTTAAGACATTCTCATCTTCTTCACCAAGAAAAATTATCCCAAACTTGTCCAACACGATAAGAGGGAACATGTTATCTATATAAATTGGACCTCTAAAAACCAATTTTCTGGCTCTTAAAATGTTCAAAATCAGACCATGAAAATCACTTAATTGATAATGAATTGTTTCACGGCCACCTCCACACTTAGAGTCTAACAAATTCTAGAAACAGATAAAAGTACAATAGAAAACTCTTAATAATTTCTTAAAAGTGTTCCCAGCATAGCTGGATAAAAACAAAATTATAATACTCCCCAAAGAAGGAATCACACTTAGGTTCTAATAGATACTTCCCAATGTCTATAGTGGACTCAAATGATTTGAACCTTTCAAACTATGGTTGGAAATCATCACACATTACATAAAACTATGTAGGTAAAAATGATTTAAGGAAATAAACTTGTCCATAGAAGAAATCATCAATATTTTCAATAGGACACAACCCATAACATTTTATAGATATAGGAACATTAAAAATGTCAACTTCACAAGGTAAACATTCATAAATAGGTCCAAAAAACTCTGGAAAAAGTTGTGACTCACACTCCAAGTTGGTTTCCAAGGAATGAATCTTTTCATCAATAGTAAGGTGTGGGGAAGGGGCAGTACCAAGAGTAATACTTTCAATGGGTTGGAGAACCATATTCTCTACAACATCAATAGGGAAAGAACCATACACAGCTATAACCTCAATGTTAAAATATTGATTCCTAGAATCATCTATTAAATCACAACTATCCTCATGTTAAATATTTTCAAACACCAAAATTTCCTCCACATCATCAATAGCTTGGAGGGTTATTTTCACTTTGGACACATCAATGATAGAACCACCAACAGTAAGGAAGGGTCTACCTAGGATTATTGGGACCCTTTTATTATATTCAATATCAAGGATTAGGAAATATTTTGGTATTTTTTGTTTTCTTACACTCACTAATAGATCATACACCCTCCCATAGGGGAGAGTGAGTGATCTATAATCACGTTTAATAGAAATAGTAGTTGGTTTCAAATCCTTACGATTCTACTTCATAAAAAATGATTAAGGATTAATATTTATACATGATCATAAGTCACAAAGTCAATTCAGTTTCCCACATCATTCTACTCAACATTGAATAATCAAGCTTCCAGTGTCTTTCAATTTTGGAGGTAACTTCCTCAATATAATATATCTATATTCCTCATTAAGATCGATTTAATCCAACTTCTTCTAATAATTATTTTTTTTGAAACCTTTTGGTGAATGAAACATATGAATGGATTTTATCTAATGTTTCTAATAAATTAATGTTAATGTTGAAGCTTTGAATCATTTTCAGGAACCTCAGGTAGTCATGTTCATTACTCTTTTCCCCTCTTTCAGGGAAGGGAATGAGAGGGGAATAATATTTTAGAACATGTTAATCATTCACCTTCTACTCAAAACCAACTTTCTTATTTTCTTATTTAATCTATTCCCTATTTATTTTCCTTGTTTATTTACCTTTTTCAAGTTGGGGTTGCACATTGTGTTTAGTTTGGACCAAGCAATCCAGATTACCGGATTTTTCATTTTCCATGATTTCATTTTTAGAAACAAATTTTTCATTATTTTTAGTTTTCCCATTTAGTTATTTTCTTTGTTATTAGGTTTGAAATCCAAATATGGTCATCAGAACAGTGAAATTATCTATTGGATTAGCAATTGAAGTGTTAGGTACCTTACCCTTTACGCTTCCACCTTGATCTATATCCATTTGATCCGTTTGAAATTCTAAATTATGAATCATGGAATATGTTTCCTTCCTCGGTGAGATAAAATCACCCAAAACATTCTAAAACAACCCCTTTAACTCTCTTTGATAATTATAGGACTCAGATCATTATTGATTTTGAAAATATTTTTTAGGTTGTGGTTGGTAAGTTGGGATAGTGGGCTGTTTAATGACACCATGTTCCTTTCATGACATGATAGGGTGGTTTTTATATACAAAGTTATATTGAATTGAGAATTTCTCAAATTCCCCTTGGTTCATAGCTCTAAAATCTAAAAACTGAGAACACTCATCATATTGGATAAGGATATCAATGTTTTCCAACATCTTTGAGTGTGGCTGAACATCCCATAATGAAAACACTTCTCCCTAATAACCCTTTCATCATTAATAGCATCATGGGGGTTTGTTTTATCTCTATGGATCGCTCTCTTCCTAGTGGTCTTGTGTTGAGTGTTTTTAGAAATTTTATCCAAAATTCACTTAAGATATTGTGATGTATTATAAGAAAATTCACCTCTAAAAAATTGAACTATAAGATTATAATTATGTGGAGTGAGACAAATATAAAAATATTCCATCAAAATATGGGGAGCTAATTGGTGATTGGGAGATTGGATAAGTAGGAATCTAAACCTATCCCATGTCATGTGAGATATCTTTTTATCATCATAGAAAAAACGTATGATCTTGTGTCTCACCTCGATAGAGGTGTACCTAGGATTGAATTTTCAGACGAAGGAATTAAACACCTAATCCCAATGATCAAAAATTACCTCATCCAAATGTTTGAACCACCTCCTATCCTTTCCATTGAGATAGAATGGGAACAACCTAAACATAATATCCTCCTCACTCAAAACATAGAAAGGTATTTTTTAAACAAAAATAAAAAAATCTCTAATGAATTCTAGTGAATCCTTGTTGGGATGATAATTTAAAGGAAGAATCAAAGAGAGATGAGACTGTTATGTTCATATTTCCTGGAAGTAGGAGTGAGCCTTATATAGGAATGATTTCTAGACACTGAGGGTAATAGAAACTCTTGAATTCTAGGCATCCTATGGGCTTGATTTTGAGTCTATTCTAGATTGGGAATCAAATTTTAAATTTGAGATTCTTAAATAACCAAATTATCCTTTTTAAATTAAATCGAAATAGTTTTACGTACATTTTTTATGTTTTTATTTTTTTTAGGTTTTAAATTTTAATTTTTTTTGTTTTTTTATATATTTTTATATTTTTTTAACCGGTCACACATTCCTTTTCTAGTAACGGGGAAAAAATTTGATGGGAATGTCATTTTGCATGTGAAAATTTAATATTTACAAACCCTAAAAACTACTTGTAGTATGGTAGGAAGGTTGTTGAGCCGCAGGGAAGGACATAGTGAATGTGCTAGATCAAATAAACTAATAACAAGAAAAAATGATAATAAAACTAAAAGAATAAAGAAGTAAAGTTGATGGAAGAGAGTGAGTGTGAAAATGAAGGTGAGATATTATAGAATAGTGGTCTCTGGGACTAAAATAGAGAGCATACAATAATGATAAATTCAGAGTCCTCTGGCCAGTTTGAACTGATTAAAAATGATATTCTTCAATCCCACTTAAATTAATTCAATTTATTAGTGCATAAGAAATTGGTGATAATCTTCAAAGTTTCTAATTCAATATATTAACACATCTTGGTTAACTTTCTTGAGTCTTAATCATTTGATCTTAACCCTAGAATAAATTTATTTAATATGGAGAGGAGATACATTGACCTTTTCTAATTTTCAGTACATAGATCAATTATCCAAGGTGAAATGATTCACTATAATCACCTTTGGATTATTAGGTAGTGTATATTGTTTTTCATAATTAAACATAAAAAGAAAATCAAACTAGAAAAGTACACTAAATAATCATTTTTAAAAGTTTAATGGATATAAATAATCAGTCCATCACTGCTCAATACCCCTAATCTAATTAACTATTCATTTTTGGGAAATAAAAAAAAATACAAAGAATAAGAAGTGAAGAAAAATATCTAGTGAACATGTTTCCTCATGCTAGAACTCATACTTTGATTCCTGCTCCATAATCTAAGCTCATCTATCTATCTTTTTTATTTATCCCAATGAATGGAGATGGAAGGGATGATGGTCTTCTATGAGAATGGATGGTGTGACCTGAAGGTTATGGAGGGAGTCTGGTTGGAAAAAATGATCAGATAGTATGTATGGAACAGATGAAAATGAAGTGAACGGATGAAGATTTGGTTGAAAGAAAATGATCGGGGGTGTGTGATGGAAGGATCTGGAATCAGTTGATTTCCATCTCATTAAAAAATGAAGTCCATTGTTACCCCTACATATGCTAGAATAGCACATATCCTTCTAGAATCTCATGCTCCTCAATGGAATCCCCCCAATAGAATGATTGACGACATCTATACAGTACAACCTAACTGCGTCTATTGGTTCATGTTAACAACATGTAAATTAATATATTCAAATAACACGTACTTAATAATATATATCTATAAACAAATAAAAAAATACTACTTATAAATACAATTATATATAAATTAATTAAATTATGTACATGTAATTATATAATTATTAATATTAATAGTATATATAAAAGTATAAAATAATGTAAAAAATTATATTTTAACTTAGTATTTATTATTTATAATAAATATTGAAGTAAAATAAAAATTAAAAATAAAAAAATATATTTTTGAATAAATAAATAAAATTAATAATAATAATTATTAAACTATTAAAAAAAATTCATTATTATTATTATTATAATATAATATAAAATAAAATGAAGATGGGGTGGATGGGGTTCAGGGAGAAATGAGAAATTGGGGAGGGGTGTAGAGGAGCGAAGAAAGTGGAGGGGAAAGTTGGAGGTAGGAGTCATGTAGATGGGAGAGGAAAACATGATGGTGGCGCAATGCAGGGGTAGGGGAATTCGTAGGAGTGGTGATGTGGTGGTTCAGGTTCAACCTTGAAGGCATTCGTGTTGGGTGAGGGCATCAGTGGTGGCCAAGGGAAAAGGGATTTGTTGGTGGCACTTTAGTGGCGAGGATACATGCAAGATATTGTAGTATCTTGTGGTCAAGTTGGAGGGATATTCTTCACCAGGTGTGGTGGTGGTTCATATTTAAAACTTAATGGTTTTAGTGTGTAATTTGTGGCTTGAACTGAATTTTTTTTTCAATTGTGGTTAGATCTAGTTGTGTGATAAAAAAAATCAATTCAATTGCTTGTTGTTATTCTGCTTCCCTTCTTCAATTCTTGGGCTGTAGTTGTGTTTTACTATAGAAAATTGAATCATTTACGATGGGTTATTTTGTGATGGGATCTCTTTCCATCAGAAATAGTTTAGCTGGGATTTTAAAAAATGATTTTGTGATAGTCTTTCACAAATCAGTATTTATGACGGTCCGTCGTGGAAAACAAAAAAACTAAAAAAATAAAAATAGATATTAATAAAATATAATAATAATAATAATAATAAAATAATAAAAACTAATAAAATTAATAAAATTAATAAAATTATATTTATAATTATAAAATTATAAAACACCAAGTTAATAAAATAATAAAAAACACAATATTCACAAAAATATTAAAACAAATACTAATAATAAAATAATAAACAAATAATAAAATAATAAAAATAATAAAATAGTAATAAAATAATAAAAAGCACAAAATTTGAAATAATATAAAAATACAGTATATAGAAATGTAAATATAATGATTAATAAAAAAAATGTTTAACATTCAAATGTTTATCAGAATATATATATATATATATATATATATATATCACTGAGGGGAGGTTCATCTGGATGAGTTGGAGTAGTTGGTGGAGGGAACTTCATCCCTAAATCATGAGTCAAACGTTATATGTACTCCATCATCTACTCATGTTATTGCTAATTTCATCAACAAGAGACCATAAACCCTACAAATAATTAACATTATCAAGTTATTAATAAAATAAATTTCAGAATAAATATTATTTATTTACGTACCATCCAATTGTAGAACATACAGTGCTAAACATTAATGGGAATTTTATCCCATGTAACTCATGCTCTAAAAAAATAAGTTTGTAATATATCACTTCCCTATCTAACTACTATATGAGAGAAGTTGTGAAAAAAGAGAGAAAATAATCAAAAAATTAATATATAAATAAATTAATGAAAATTAATGAAAACTTAATAAAATAGATAACTGAACATACATATGAATGTGTGGGTTGAATTAAATACATGGAATTTTCTCAATGATATGTTCTGGAATCATCAATCTATCAAGACCAAAACCCCTCCGATTCATCGCTGAACAACCAAAATTTTGACGGTCAGATGATGCAACATCATATTCATCAATAGGTATATTATCCTCCTCTAACTCATAAAAACATATTAGAGTCCATCTGAAACACGAAATGACTGTTGTTGGAAAATAGTTGAAAACAACTATTATATATATATATAATACATATGATTATAACAAGCATTTAACTATTTCAATATTCATATCCTCATCCTCTTCCTTCTACTTTTTCCATTATTGAGCCACATCTGACCTGTCACGGTTCTAGTGACCAAATGAAAAATTTGGACACAGATGACACAAATTGGTCATTTCTAATCACCTAAAGATTAGAAATTATATGATTTACTAAAAAAGTGTAAATAATAGATTTTACAATATTCAGGTGATAAAACCAATTTATGCCAACCATGTTCTATCATCGATGTATCTCCTCCTGCTGCTTCTATTACTGTTATCAATGTGTCACATCATGTTTGTCCCGGTTCTGGAAAGCTATTGATTTTTTTACATGGATGGAGTAGATTATTCATTTATAATCACTTTAAAATTGGAAATTATATGATTTACTAAAAGGTATAAATCATAGATTTTACAATCATCGGGTGATGAAACCAATCCACACCAACCATGTCCAAATTTATCAGTACACCAATTTATGTCAATTATTTCATGTCACCGATGTACATCCTACTCTGACTGTTTCTTCCATCAATGTGCCACATCATATCTATCCCGGTTCTAGTGACCTAATAACAAATTTGGAGATGGTTGGCATAAATTTTTCGTAGCTAATTTATATCAACCATGTATGTACACATTTGTGGTTGGAATAATTTTCTTATTACTAATTTGTGTCTACCATGTATGTACAATTTTATTAGTTCCCATGGGTTGAAAATAATACTAATTATAACTAATTATTACTATTTATTACTATTTATTACTATTTTTTACAAATTAGATTTTTATATATAATTAGATATAAGAAAAAGATGATCCAAAAAGAGCCGAAAATTAAAAAATTAGAATTGACTTGTAAATATTTAAAAAATTATATATTTACCACAATTTTCTTACTAATTACCACCAATATTAATATATTTTTTATAAATAAACAAAAATTATTAAAAATTTCTATAAAGTAATAAAATATATTATAAAAAACTAGACGGTGTAAATAAAATAATTTCCAATCTTCAGGCTATGAGAAAAGAAATTTTTAGCCAATCATGTTTGTAAAAATTTGCTATTCCTCATGGCCTGAAAATTGATGACCTAATTCACTTTCATCTTTCCAGTAATTTATAATAATTTATAATATTTTATAGTGATTTAAATTTAATTGTTTAAAATTTATAATAATATACAATAAATTTTAATAATTTATACTAATTACCACTAATTATTATAAATTATCACTAATTATTACTGAATACAACTAATTAGTACTAATTTTTATTATTTTATAATAATTAATATTAATTAATTCTAAGGATTATTAATTAATACTAATTAATAAAATTAATAAAAATTAATATAAATTAATACAAATTTTTATTAGTTTATAACATTTTGTACTAATTATCACTGATTATAACTAATTACAACAAATTATTACTAATTAAAACAAATTATTAATAATTAATACTAATTATTACTAATAACAGCTAATATTTACTAATTATTGCTAATTAACACTTGTTATTACTAATTTTTATTAGTTCATAATAATTTGTATTAATTAATGTTAATGTTTTAAAATTATGTTGTTTGATCGGTATTTATTTTATTAATTACAACTTATTAATACTAATTATTGGTATTTTTACTAATTATTATTAATTATTACTATTTTTAACTAATTTTTACTAATTAATGCTAATTTTTACTAATTACCACTAATTAAAACTAATAACTGCTAATTTTTACTAATTACTGCTAATTATCACTTATTATTACTAATTTTTATTAATTTATTACAATATTTTATTAATTAGTGCTAATTTTTAACAATTATATTAATTTATTTGTAAATTTTACCAATCCCTACTAATCAATACTAATTAACGCCATTCTTTACTAATAACCGCTAATTTTTACTAATTACAGCTTATTATTACTAATTACCTCAATTTTTTTAATAATTACTACAAATTAACACTTATTATAACTAATTTTTATAAATTTATAACAATATTTTACTAATTACTTCTAATATTTACTAATTATATTGATATTTCACTAATTTTTACTATTTATAGTTAATTTTTACTATTTATCGCTAATTAATACTAACTATCGCTAATTAATACTAATTATCACTGATTAATACTAATTACTACTAATTAATACTAATTTTGGATAATTGATACTAAATTCTGCAAATTCTTACTAATTACTGCTAATTTTTACTAATTGTCCCTAATTATTACTAATTATCACTATTTAGAGCTAATTTCTGCTATTTAGAGTTAATTGCTATTAAATATTACTATTTTTTACTATTTTTTACTATTTCATACTATTTATTGCTATTTATTTCTATTTATTGTTGTTTATTACTATTTATAACAATTTATTTCTTATTATTATTAATTTATTACTATTTATTACTATTTATTACTAATTATTACTACATATTACTAATTATTACTAATTAATAATAAATACTAGTAACTATTACTATTTATTTATATTTTGACTATTTATTAGAATTTATTACTTAATATTACTAATTATTACTGATTATTTCTTTTTATTACTATTTTTTTCTATTTATTTCAATTTATTAATATTTATTACTATTCATTACTGTTTATTATATTTTTTTACAATATTTTACTAATTATTTCTAATTATTACTAATTATTAATAATTATTACCATTCATTACTATTCATTACTAATTATTTCTATTTATTACTAATTATTTTAATTTATTACTAATTATTACTAATTATTACTAATTATTTCTATGTATTACTATTTATAACTAATTATATTTAATTATTACTAATTATTATTATTTATTACTAATTATTATTATTTATTTCTATTTATTACTATTTATTACTGATGAATACTACTAAATACCGATATTTATTACTATTTATCAATATTTATTTCTATATATTACTATTTATTACCATTTATTATTATTTCGTATGATTTATTACTATTTATTACAATTTATTACTATTTATTAATAATTATGACTAATTATTACAATATATTATTAATTATTACTAATTATTTTTATTAATTACTATTTATTGAAATTTATTTCTATTTATTGCTATTAATTAATAATTATCACTAATTATCACTAACTATCACTAATTAACATTAGTTTTTATAAATATATAACATTTTGTTACTAATAATTACAAATTAGAGATAATTTAAACAAATTATTGCAAATTAAATCATTTTTTATTAAAAACACTAATGCAAATTATAACTAAATAGTACGGAAAGAATTGATTCAAATAAAAACTAATTAATTTTAATTAAATCAAATTATTGTTAATCAATAATAATTATTGCAAATATTAAATAAATTAAATTAAATGAAAAGTAAAAAAATACCATGAAACTATATATTTTTGAAGGTGTAAAACTTAAAAGTTGTTCACTTGTAACACTTCAAACTCTAGAAAATTTAAACAATGAAATATCCTTGCAGAGAGGGTGAGAGAAATTTTGAAAAGTTTTTACTGAAAAAATTGGGGGGGGGGGGTGTATATAGGTGAGAACTTTTTCGGTGGAAGTCATGTTGCAAGAAGTGGTATTGGAGATTAGACCTGTCATAAATACTATCCTCGCGACACATTATTAGTGATGACCCATCACATTTTTTTGTGACCCATCACAACTAATTCAATGATTATTAATTGAATTGGCTGAAAAAGATAGTATTTGCGATGGGACTCATCACAAATAATATCTTGGTGAAAAATTAATCGCGACAGGTCATCGCAAATAATATCCTACTGATTTATTATTTGTGATAGGGATCCTCTCCCATCGCAAATAATAGAGACACGAGAAGAGTATTAGTGACAAGGGTTTAGTCCCTATTGCAAATACTATTCCCGTCCTAACACGTGCATGGCATGCCAAAGGTATTTAGGACAGAACATCACAAATACGTCTTTTTTATGTATTATTTGTGACGGGTCAACATCTCCACCGTAAATAGTTTTTTATGACTATTTTGCGATGAACCATAAGTCTGTCGCAATTGACCAGTCACAATTAGTCGAAATTCTCATATTGTTTGTTCTACTGGTGGTGGTGGATATGTGTGACAATGAGTCGCGTGATATAGAAGGAGTTGCGGTGTGTCCAAGGTGGGGTGGAGACGCATGGGTAACAGTGTGCAGTGGCTGGGAATCTAGCAGTGTGATGGAGGCATTGTCAGGCTGAGAGCGGTCAGAATTGGTTGTTGGAGAACCTGAGGGTTTCAAAATGAGACACCGCCATAGAGGGCAGTGAGAGTAGGGTGGTGGTGAAAGGGAATAGAGACACCTCCAGAGGGTCTAGTGGTGCACACGTGAGAAAGATCTGGTAGAAGCAGGAGATGGAGGGCGGTGTGTGGAGACACTACCAATAAGTTGGTGGTATAAAAATGAGACACCACCAGGTAGTTTAGCGGTGTGAAGTAGATGGGGTTGAAGAAATGCTGGCAGTGAGTTATCCAATGGAGACAGAACCTAAAAAAATAGTTAATAAACTACAATGATTAAAATAAATTTATTTTTGTAAACATAAAAAAATTAACCAATCATCTATAGAAAAAAAAACAATGACATTCACAGTTTTTTTAATTGTAAAAAATAGAATAAAATTGATATTAAATAATTAATTTACCTAAATTAGTTTAATTAAATTAATTAACAAATTAATAATTAAAAGAATCAACAAAATCAACGAATTAAAATTACATATTTCTGATAATTATTAATATTTAATGTATAGAATTGAATTGTTGGAATTAATTTAATTATTCAAATTATAAAGACAAAGAGTAAAGTTTTATTTATTTAAAGTTGAATTTTTAAAATTGAGGAATTTAAAATTATTAAATTGAAAATTAATTACATAAAAAATAATTAAATGAAAAAAATAATAAATTAATTTTATTTTTAAAAGACAACAAAAATAAACACTAGAAAAAACACTTTTAAAATAGAAATGTTTTTAACTATTTCATCTACTAAATAAAATATTTTTTAAATTATTACACAAAATAAATTATTTTAATAATAAAAATAGAGAAAAATTAAAAATTAATGTGGAAAAAACAATGAAATTAAGCCACATCAACTTTTCATTAAAAAATCAACTATTTTAGAAAAATCTCAAAATTTCACCCTAACAATTTTTTGACGTGTATAATTCCAAAATGATCTCCATTTTATGAAAGTAATTTTTTAAATATGAGAAATTTAATTTTTAATAAATTCATCCTTTATTCAAAATATACCAATTTCAACATTATAACAGATTTAATAACAATTTGAAAAATTAATTAAGGTATCATAAAATTATCTTAAAATCATATGAACATAAAATATTAATTTATAAATCTATTTTATAAAGATAAATTTTCTTTTAAATAATTAAATTAAGTATAAAATTATATATAAACATTTATTATTCATAAAAATATTAACATTTAATTTATCACTTTCAAAATATTTATTTACATATTCCATGATATAAATATATCATGTTTTCACTTTTAAGATACTTAAATTTTATTTATACTTTCATAAGTGATGTTACTATTCTATTAGTATATATTACTTAATTTCTATAAATACCACTAATTTAATTATATAATTATAATGAATTTTACTATTTAATTTTTGAATGGAAACAAATTATTTTATAAGTACCTGGGTTGTTACATTCTCCCCACTTTTGGGAAATTGAATCATCATAATTTTTTGAACTTATTAAACAAGTGAGGATACATTTTCGTCACAGTATTTTCAGATTCCCATGTTGCTTCTTGAACCTTGTGTTTTATCCACCAAACCTTCACCTGGTGAATTACCTTATTCCACAATACTTGCTCTCTATGATCATGAATCATAATAGGTTTCTATTCTTATGAAAGGTTCTCTTCCTAATGAACTACTTATGGGATCAAAACATTATATTAATCTGGCACATACTATCTCAACATAGAAACATGAAAAACATTATGTATCTAAAATAAACTCAGAAACAAGGCTACTCTGTAGGCAAATGATCCAACCTTCTCCATGATTTCATAGGATCCAATGAATTATTGAATCAATTTTCCCTTATTACCAAAAAACATCACACTTTTCCATAGATAAACATTGAGAAAGACATGATCACCTACCTCTAAAGAAAATTATTTCCTCCTATGATCCACATAACTTTTCGACCTGTTTTGAGCTGTCCTTATGTTTTTTTGGATCATCTCCACTTTCTCATCCACCCCATCTACTAATTTGGTCCCATAAACTCCCTTTCCCTTACTTCATCCAAAAACAATGGAGTTCGACACCACTTTCCATATTATTCTTTAAAAGGTTCCATCTGTATACCAGAATGAATACTGTTATAATAAGAAAACTCAACTAAAGAATGATGATGATCCTAACTTCCCTGGTAATCCATTGAACAATCATGTCGGACTCCTCATGTATTAATCATATTTTAATGATCACAAATCTCATCAATGATCACAAATCTAATTCAACCTAGTTAAATCTTAAATTATATCCAATCATGTGTATTTATGTTTCAAGTTCACTCATGCTTTATAATATTTAATCTCAATACATTTCATTCATATTACTGTTTAAGTCTGAATACTGTTATTTGCCTAAGTACAAGACACCGTGAAGCCAGACACTGTGAGCAAGACACCTTAAGCAAGTCACTGTGAGCAAGACACCGTGAGCAAGACACCATAAGCCAGACACCGTAAGCAAGACACTATGAAGAAGACACCATGACACTTAGACCATGACACTCAGACACTGTGACACTCAGACACCGTGAACAACACACCGTGACACTCAGACATCATGTGAAGGAGACACCGTTTGCATAATATAATGTGACACCGTTTCTTAAACTATTTTTTTGTCTTTCAATTTAATGTTTAACAGTCATATTTGATGCCTTTAATGAACTGACATAATTAGTGTTTCTTTGTAGATATAGTACGAGGTACAAGGTATGAAACACATGGAACCTGTCGGCTAAGACACATGCATTCGAAGATAAAGAGTGGAGAGTTCCCAACAACCACATCGCGCGATACTGAACGAAAAACAAGCCTATGAGAACGACCACGAAGAACACACTACAAGACTCTCAAAGAAAGAATTGTCTCATACATGCAATATGACACTACTAAAGAACATACGAAGTACACTGGAATCTAGAGAAAACCTTTACATTATCAAAGCTCGTGAAGAACACAAGCTGGATTATGACACTCTGTTTTTCAAGACAAAAACTAGAGGACTCAGAAGCATTTTTGTTCAATCAAAGGAGTCCAGAGATTCACTTCAAATCACTAGAGCATTCTAAACTTATATCTACTCTATCTCAGTGATTATTTTACTTACCTTTGATCCATGTGTGTACTCTGTATATTCCAAACACACACTGAGTAATGTACTAAACTGAAGGATTTCTAAATCCTTACACCAAACTCTTTATACTTTTTTTTACCCATGAAAACAGTGGAAGAGGTCCTTGTGTGGCCTGGTTATTATTTTTATTTACCCATGAAAACTGTGGAAGAGGTCCCTGTGTGACCTAGATAGTCTATGTACTGTTGTTAACCTCGATCCAGGGTGTGGATAAAAGATTATTTATATAAAATTCTTGCTGGCAGTTGATCACCAAGTGGAGTGGATTAGGTCTCGGCTTGAGACTGAACCACTTGTTTGATATCCGCTGTGATATTTAAATTTAGTCTTCTCTGTTTTACTGCTTTATTGCATAATCCAGAAAACTATAATTTCACTTTGATAGTTAGTCTTGGAAAGATGTTATAACTGATTTGTATTAGTAGGATAACCTCAAATGTAATATTAATAATACATATTAAGATTACTGAGAATTAATCAATCTTCTAAGAAGTTGTTTAAACAGTCAAACTCTTATAACAATAAAACCTTGATTAACTGGGATGTATCTATTTTTGGGGAAAACCATTTCTTTTAAAACAATATTTTTGTAACATAAATTTTTATATTTACTCAATTCACCACTCCCCTCTTGAGTAAACTACTCCGACCAACATTTAGTACCAGAGGTTGCTTTATTAGGACTCTGTGTACTCTTACTCAACTATGATTGTAGTTTTACATTAAATATCTGTTAATTTCTGTTAATTATAAATTTCTAGCTCATTTAAAGTAATTTGTTAGTTTGGATAATATATTAGAAGGTGCTTCAACCAACAGACCACCATTCTTTAATAGAACCAATTATGCTCAATGGAGAATTAAAATGAAAATGCATCTAGAGAGTATGAGCTTTGAAATTTGGTCATCCATTATAGATGAATACAAACTCCCTGTGACTGATAGAGTTACATGGGATGAACCTAACAAACTTACTTACAATAATAATTGAAAATCCATGCATGCTCTATACTGTTCCTTAGGAGATGTAGAATTTAATAGGATTTGTGCTTGTAAAACTGCCCATGAAATTTGAGATACCTTATCTGTCTCACATGAAGGCACATCTAGTGTAAAGGAAATGAGACTTAATACTTATACTATAAAATATGTTAATTTTAAAATGAAACCTAATGAGCCTATTTCAGACATGTATCTCAGGTTCAATGATATTGTCAACACAATGATTTCTCTTGGAAGATAAGTCACTGCCAAAGAATAGATCATGAGAATCCTTAGATGTCTACCGGATAGATGGAGGGGAACCTCTGTCTCAATTAGAGAAACGTGCGACATCTGCAAGCTACTTGTAAAATAACTCATTAGGAAACTGATGGTGTATGAGGAAGAGCTGAAAATCAACAAAGAAGAGGAGGATGAACCAAAGAGGAAATCTGTTGCATTCAAGACCACCTTCTCGAAGCACAAAGACAAAGGGAAACTGGAAGCTTCTGTAGAAAGTTCCACCACTGAACAATCATCACCTGATAGGGATGAGGAGATGGCTCAACTGGCAAGAAGATTCATATTATTTTACAAAAGAAGAACTTTTTCAGAAAGCCTAACTTCAAGGGAAAGTATGATATAAAAGGAAACTGGAAAAAGGACTGGAAAAGAAGCTACAAAACTGATGAAATTGTATGATATGAATGTAAGAGCAAAGGACATATAAAGGCTGACTGTCCAAAGTTCAAGCATAAGAAGAAATATGAGGACAATGATAAGAAGTAAAAAAGGCAATGAAGGCAACTTGGAGTGCCTCTGAGGATAGTTCACGCAACTCAGAGACACCACATGATGAACAAGCTAACAAATCCAATATGTTTTTTTATGACAATCACATCTGAGGTAACACTGAACTCATCTGTACATAATTCATACTATTTTGAAGAGGAAAGTGACTCTGAAAATATGACTAATGAAGAAGTGTTTGAATACTGTAACATTCTTGAAGAGACATGCAATGAATTAAAAAATAAATATAAATCATTGAAGAAACATCATTATCTCACTGTAAATGCCAAATCTGAACTTACTATTGAAAAGAAGAAAAATGTTCAACTGATCTAAGAAAACAATGAATTAAAAATGTCTAATGAGAAATTAAAAAGTGACTTAGAAAAGTTTACTAATGGGAAAAATAACCTTACCCAAATGCTAGGAAAACAAATTGCCCACAAATATAATACTGGCATTGGTTATCAACCTGGTAAAATAAACCTCGGTCGAACAAATTTTGTTTCAAAATCTAGGACATATAATTTTGTTCCTAGTTTGGGACACAACTCAAGTATTTCAAGTCATGATACATACTCTACTGTTTCAAGTTTTTGTGGACCAAATACAATTTATTCTTCAAACACTTCACATAATGATTATAGGAATCCTATGAGAAAATATGGGTCCCTAAAGAACTTATTACTAATGTTACTATACCCAAACAAGTATGGGTACCAAAATATGTCTTTGCCTGATCGTTTTATAGGAAAGTTTCTTAAAGAGATCCTACAAAAAACTATGGTACTTGGGCAGTGGATGTTCAAATCACATGACAAGAGACTACTCATGCTTCAATAACCAGATAAAAGTATATGGAGGTCATGTCACATTTGGTGACAATGACAAAGAGAAGATTATTTGATTAGGCTTGATTGGTAACATTGATTTGATTTTAATTTATAAAGTACTGTTTATTAATGTCTTAAAATACAATCTTCTTAGTATCTCGCAATTATGTGATGATGGATATCATGTTAAATTTGAAAATGATGCATGTAATGTCTTTAATTCTAAAGATGAATTAGTATTTTCTGCATCAAGGAATGAGAATGTTTATTCTATTAATTTAGATTCCCTTTCTTCTCAAAATGTTTCATGCTTAAGTGTATTTCATAAACAATCTTGGATCTGGAATATGAGACTAGGAAATTGTAATGTTCACTCCCTTAGAAAGCTAACAAGAAAAGGCCTAGTTAAAGACTTACCCAAACTTGAGTTTCCACATGACAAAGTGTGTAATCCTTGTCAAAAGGTAAAATAACAAAAAATCTCTTTCAAATCAAAGAAAGAAGTTTCTACTTCTCAACCTCTTGAATTGGTTCACATGGATTTGTTTGGACCATCTAGTGTTTCTATTTTAAATGGAATGCACTTTGTTTATGTTCTGGTAGATGATTTTTCTAGATACACATGAACCTTTTTCATTCCTCACAAAGGTGAATCCTACTCTTATTTTACTAAGTATACCAAGTATGTAGAAAATCTTAGTGGCATTAAAATTAAATCTTTAAGAAGTGATCATGGACGTGAGTTTGAAAATCAAGAGTTTGAATCCTTTTGCTCACAAAATGGTTATAGTCACAATTTCTCTGCCCCTAGAACACCTCATCAGAATGGTGTTGTAGAAAAAAATAGAACCATGCATGAAATTTCTAGAAAAATTCTTAGTGTATATGACTTAGCTGTTTACTTTTGGGCTGAAGCTGCTAATACAACTTGGTACATAATCAATTGAGTCTTGATTATACCAATTCTCAAAAATACCCCTTATGAAATCTGGAACAATAGGAAACCTAAGGTTAATTACTTTAGTGTTTTTGGTTGAAAAGTCTTTATTCTCAACACAAAGGATAATCTTGAACAATTTGCATCCAAAAGTGATGAAGGAATTTTCCTAGGTTACTCAATATTAAGTAAAGCTTATAGAGTATTTAATAAGAGAACTAAATCTGTGGAAGAATCTGTTCATATAAAGTTTGATGGAACTGGTCCACATGAGCCAAGAACCATCCTAGAAAATCTGGAGGATGATGTATCAAATGTAAACATCAACTCAAAATCCTCAAATTACTCTGTGAAAGAATCTGTGAAAACTTCCAATTTCGGAAATTCTCTATAATCGAGTCATAATGAACCAGAATATGTTGATGAACCTGAAATCACAAGTCCCTCTTTTTCTATAAAGGTTAGATCCCTTAAAAATCGTCCCTTAGATGCTGTTGTAGGAGACTTATAGAAAGTAACACAAACTATTGCTTCTCTTATAAATCAGGTTGAACATCAGGCCTTCTTGTCACAAATTGAACCTAAAAACATTGATGATTCCATAAATGATGAATTTTGGGTAATGTCTATGCAAGAAGAACTTAATCAGTTTGAAATAAACAAAGTTTGGAATCTTGTTGAAAGACCCAAGGACACTTTCATCATAGGAACTAAATGGGTGTTTAGAAATAAGGTAGATGAAGTTGGAAATATAGTTAGGAACAAGGCTACATTAGCTGCACAAGGATATAATCAAGAAGAATTAATTTACCATGAGGAGACCCTTGCTCTAGTAACTAGACTTGAAGACACTAGAATCCTACTTGCTTATGCTGCACATCTGAATTTCAAACTATATCAAATGGATGTTAAGAGTGCATTCTTAAATGGGTATATAGATGAGGATTTATTTGTTGAACTACCCGGTATATTTATAAATCCTCATTTTCCCAATCATATTTTAAAACTATCAAAAGCTCTATATTGTTTAAAACAATCTCCAAGAGCTTTGTATGACAGATTGAGTACTTTTATTATTTCCAATGGTTTTACAAAATAAATAGCTGATCCTACCCTATTTTTAAAACAAATTTCTAATGATGTTTTAGTTGTTAAAATCTATGTAGATGATATTATTTTTGGATCTTCTAATAATTATTTTTTTATTGACGTTTCTAAAATGATGCAAAATGAATTTGAAATGAGTTTAATGGGTGAACTAAAATTCTTTCCTAGATTTAAAATCTTTCAAAATAATGATGTAATTGTTTTAAATTAAAGTAAATACACTAGAGATCTTCTAAAATATTTTGGATTGGATAGAACTAAAAGTAGTGACACTCCCATTAGTACAACCTGTAAGTTGGATCTTGATGAAGATGGAAAATCTGTTGATCAAACCACTTATAGAGGAATGACTGGAAGTTTACTCTACTTAACTGCTAGCTGTCCAGACATTATGTTTTGTGTGTTTATGTGTGATCGTTTTCAAGAAAATCCTAAAGAATCTTATTTAAATTATTTAAATAGAGTTTTCAAATACCTCAAGCATACACCCAATCTAGGAATTTTCTATCCTAAAGGACAATCATTTTAACTAGTTAGTTATTCTGATGTATACTTCGATGGATGTAAGTTAGATAGAAATAGAACCTTTAGAACATGTCACCTTTTTGGAAATTCACTAGTATCATGGTGTTGTAAGAAACCAAATTCTGTTGCATTATCTACTGTAGAAGCTGAATACATAGCTGCTGGCAGTTGATGTGCCAAAATTTTTTGGATGAAACACACATTACTAGATTATGGATATCAATTCAAACATTTACTAATAAATTGTGACAACACAAGTGCTATTAAAATCTCAAAAAATATTGTTTCACATTCTAGGACAAAAAATATTGATGTAAGACATCACGTTTTGAGAGATCATTATCAAAAAGGTGATACCACCTTGGAATTCATTGGTACTGAATATCAACTTGCTGATATATTCACTAAACCATTAAATTATGATAGAATAGACTATATCATACATGATCTTGTCATGTTAAATGTCAAATAGATATCTTACTTGTCTTACTGTTCAATATTTTACTATGTTTTACATTACTGGTTAATGATTATAGTTTCTTAGTTACTGACTCTCATTTTTACGGTCTCACCATTAGCACTTTGTACTTACGGTCTGACACTTACTATCTCATCGTAACGTGCACTGAAAAGTTCACTCACTGTCTCACGGTGACGTTCACTTACTGTCCCACCGTGACGACCGATCACTGTCTCACCATGACAACTACTTACTGTCTCACCGTGAAAATTATTTATGATTTTCTTTAAACTCGTATCACAGTAATTTTTATTTCACCTATTTACATTCCCGTATTTTTATTTTTGTGATGATTCGCATTACCAAATGATAAAACATAAAGTCTCACTCGGTTCTTTACTCGGACTCTCTCTCATTTCGAACCCCTTCAACCTTTCAACCCCTTCTCTCTTTCTCTCTCTCTCTTGAAACTTCAGTGTATTCCTAGAATGAAATGTTTGTCATCATCCACACGTGAGAAGCACCACCCGAAGAAGAAGAAGATAACACCTAAGATGACGCCCGAAGGACCTTTGAATCCGAACCTGGTAAATAGTAGTGTTGTACATGAGAAATAAATTTCCCTCTAATGGATTTTATCTTGAAAATCTCTAGAATTTAATGTGTTAAAAGAACAAGGCTAGTTAGAATGGTTCTCAAGGGAGAACAGACCTATCTATCCCAGGTTAGTAGATCTATTCTACCAGTACGCACAGTTCTCTTTTGACTTTGGTGAATGTTATTTTGTGAGGAGATGGATTAATGGCCAAAGATGCTCCTTCTCATCGAGTTTATGGGATTCATGCCTTAGGATACCTCATGAAGGAATATGTGGTGATTATAAGAGAGAACCTACAACTACAAATGATTTCTTCAATATTGAAGATTATCTAAAAACCCTAACCGGAAATGGAACCAAGAGAAGGGCCAACGTTGTAGAACTTGATAGAGAAACAAGATTGCTATTTAAATTTGTTCAATATCTGGTTAGTCCAAGAAAAGGTTAATTTGTTGTGTTAAAGTATCAAGATGTGTTCTTGATTCATCTTATGAAAAAATGGATACAAGATTAACCTGTGCAAGTACATCATTCACCATATGTGTGATTTAATCAAGGTTACATCCAAGTCCACTTATCTGTTATACTCTCAGCTGATATCAGCCATGCTTGTTACAAAAGGAATAGTTGGACCTAATGAAGAAGTGCTTATGGACTGTGAATACTGTCTCTATAAAGACACTATCAGGAGAATGAAGATAAACTGGAATCCTTTGAAAAAGGAGTGGGTGGAAGACAACGATAAGTTTTATGAGAAGTTTAATCCTGTGGATTATCCATCAAGGTCGAAAGACATTTCTGATCCGGGTTTGGAACCAAATGAAATTGGTGAATATTAAGAAGAAGAGGAAGAAGAAGCTGAAGTACCTCACAGGGAAGAAGTTATTGTTGAAGAAGAAAGGACTATTATTCCTCCTGTTTTTCTTGAATAAGAAGTTCCTACCCATAGTAAAGATGTTAGTCTAGAAATCCAACCCGAGGATGAAAAAGAATTAGTGGTCCCAGAATCTGAACAACAATCCATAGAAGAGCCTATAGTAGAAGAACTCCCTAGTGTACAATAAGTAAATCTAGAAGAACTCTCTAGTGTAAAAGAAGTAAATCTAGAAGAACTCCCTGTTATGCAAGAAGTGAATCTGGAAGAATTCCCTGTGGAACAATCTATTCATGAAATAACACCCTCTACTAAAGAGATGATGGAGATATCCTTTTAGCTGGCTAGACAAGAGATGAATGAGGAACTTAGAGATGAAATTGTGGATTTTGACCAAGCTCCTAAGCCTCTCAATCCTGAAAAGGAAGCACCTGTTGAGGTGGAGGAAACCCAAAATCTTGAGTCTGATGAAGCCTCACATCCAACTGAGTCACGTACTGTGGACACTCAGTAAAAATTTACTAGTTTCTATAATGTGAGTGAGTCTCAGAAGGTTACTACAACTGGGATTGATCTCTTTTCCCTATTTCAGTTGAATTCAGTTTCTAAATTTGCACCTGAGAAGGAACCAAAACCAGAACCTACCCCTGTACCAATTCCTCCACCAGAACCTTTACCTGAATAGCTACCCTTTTTCAGTAATGATGATTTGAAGGATTTTGGAGATACTATCTTATCTAGAGTTGAAAAGCTTATGAACTCCCATCCTCATGTTGTGACAAATCTGTGTGAGATAGATGCCTCACTACTTTTCGAGAAGATCAAATGGTAGATACAACCTAAAATTCTACATGAGATTCAAGTACTACAGGTTGAAAATAAGTTGATCAGTAATGAAGTCACAGCCCTAAGAAGCATGGTTGAAGACATGAAGAAAGATCTGCATTCAAGATCATAGCCTTCTAATGCTCATCTAGAACCCTATGTTTCTCAAATCTCTCGAGATGTTGTGTCGCAGATTCACCCTTATTTGTTATACTTCGATGAAAATATTGCCGAAAGGCACACACAATTGTTGTAGGTAATGAGAGATCTTGTGGTGAAACTGAATAAACTCATTGATGAGTACACTGGTTGTCTTCAAAAGGTATTGAATCCGCTCAAATCTCTGACCACAGCCGTCAAATATTCTAATACCTGTGGTGAATCCTCTACACCTTCCTTGGACAGTACTTTCCTCATATCTATAGTCAAAGAATAACTTCAGAATTCTTTTAGTGGCTTTAATGTGGCTTCTTTCTCTAAATTTGTCAAGAACATTGATAGAGTTCTTGACCTTGTGCATATTCATTCCAAGATTTCAAATGATGCCCAATAAGAGATTTCTAAGAAAGTGGATTTCTATTTCAACCAAATTTTCTCTAAGACTGATATGAACTACCACTTCAAATACCTTGTAGAGAATCTGCGAATTCCTCCTGTGACTCAAGCCTTCAAAAACCAAGCCCAGAAGCTAACTGAGTTTACCAGATTGTTGGAAAAGTTTATGGAAAACAAAGATGACTTTGAAAAATCCATGCAATATGGTGGAGAAATTATTGTAGACTTCATCAAACTTCTGAGACTTTATATTCATGTCCAGAGTACAAAAATTGTTGCTCCATCAGCTGCACCTCTCAAACCTGGACTGCCTACATTCACAACTGCCTTAGCCTCAACTACCATGTCGGTTGGACAAGCTCTCAGTCAGATCAGGCTTGTGATTCTTGATCATCAACTACCTTGATCTTCTACTACTCTTACCTTGTATCCCTCATCCTTTGAAGGTCTCCCTTTACCCTCTCTATCTACCACCTCTCTGCCTTCTTTTACATCAACCACTTCCCCTATGGCTTCCTCTTCAGTAGATGATAAAGGCAAAGAGAAGGCCAATCCCTGAAGAAGACCATTTGTTACTCCTTTTTTGATGGGGATGTCATTATTTTTTTATTTCTCCTTTATTTTGTACTGCACTGTTTACTCTTAATGGCATGTGCACAATTTACCCTCTCTTATTTCCACTTTTTTATAATCCCAAAAGGAGGGGAAGTTTATTCATATGTTTCTATATGTTATTTTCTCTATAGTTGCATCAAATTTACACTTTAATTGTGCATGATTTTTGATCATCCAAAAGGGGGAGATTGTTGGACTCCTCATGTATTAATCATGTTTTAATGATCACAAAGCTCATCAATGATCACAAATCTCATTCCACATAGTTAACTCCTAAATTATATCCAATCATGTGTATTTATGTTTCATGTTCACTCATGATTTATAATGGTTAAGATCAATCCATTTCACGAATATTACTTTTTAAGTCTGAATACTGTTATTTGACTAAGTACTAGACACTGTGACGCCAGACACCGTGAGCAAGACACCATAATCAAGACACTGTGAGCAAGACATTGTGATCAAGACACCGTAAACCAGACATCGTAAGTAAGACACCGTGAAGAAGACATCATGACACTCAGATCGTGACACTCAGACACCGTAACACTCAGACACCATGAACAAGACACCGTGGCACTCATACTGTGACACTCAGACACCGTGTGAAGAAGACACCGTTTTCATAACATATTGTGACACCGTTTCTTAAACTATTTTTTCATCTTTCAATTTAATGTTTAATGGTCATGTTTGATGCCTTTAATGCACCGACATAACTAATGTTTCTTTGTCGACATAGTACAAGGTAAGAGGTATAAAAGACATGGAACTTGTCGGCTAAAACACACGCATTCGAAGATAAAGAGTGGAGAGTGCCCAATAACCACATCACGCAATACTGAATGAAAAACAAGCCTGTGATCACGATCGTGAAGAACACACTGCAAGATTTTCAAAGAAAGCATTGTCTCATACATGAAATCCGACACTACTGAAGAACATACAAAGTACACTGGAATCCATAGAACACCTTTACATTATCAAAGCTCGTGACGAACACAAGCTGGATTACGACACTCTTTTTTTCTAGACAAAAACTAGATAAGGACTCAGAAGCATTTCTGTTCAATCAAAGGAGTCTAGAGCTTCACTTCAAAACACTAGAG